>MU150229.1:1169461-1379005 GCA_015584075.1 Collybia nuda
CCTGAGTCTTATGACGACTCCAGAACGAGACAGACTACCCCAGCTGGAGTATAAGCGTAGATAGGCAATTTAAATGGTGTTATGAACAGGCCAGGGAACAACAAATACCAAAATCGCCACCTGTGTATGATTCTGAGCTGGATAAGCTGATAGCTTTGGGTGAGGTTCAAGTTTGAACAAATATGTAACCAAACACCGAATTTGGAATTGGTACCTTTATGGACCCTGATAGTCCCTGACTATATCTGAATAGCCGAATCGAGATTTGTTTTTGCAGTTGGCCCATGCTCAGCTTTCCCCGGTATGCCGACTCGGCTCAGGCTTGTCGACAACTGAAGCTAACCAGCTTAGGAACTCATATACCGACCGAGGCGCGGGACCAGTGAACACCCAGGCACAGCGAGGCATAATCTTTCCCGAAATGCGCTAAGTAGCTCTTGGGTGGATGGGGGCTTAAAGGACTTCTTGTCATCCCCCTGTCTTGCAAATCCAAAACACTTGCGAACTGTGCGGATTATTCTTCCTTTAGGAAACCGCGTGACGCTCAGGAGGCTTTATGAACCAGGGCAAGGTCATTATTTCATTCAGTCAAATACATCTCTCTATGTCTGACCGACGAGCCGCTCAGAACCACATCTACCCGCACGGACAATGGAATGGTGATGGTCACCAATATCCTGCGTCATCCAGCAACTACTCATCTGCATCGTACCACTCATCCTCTGTTCAGGATAGTCATAGTTTGACCAACCCATTAATGCCCGTATATGGAGCGGATTTGCGCCAGGATTCGTCCTATCAGACCGATTATTATAATTCTAGTCCTCCCTATACTCAGACTTCCAACCCAAGCGTTTCCCAACAAGCGATATATGCTTCTGCTTCTGGAGGATCATCCATACGACAAACACATCGCTCCGGTTACCCACAATCACAATCGCACTCGCACTCTCAGTCGCATTCATACTCTCAAGGACAACCCCAAGGCCAGTCTCAATACCCACAGTCGAGACATCGGTCCCAGCAGCAGACGTATCCACCACCAACAGCACCTATGATGATACCTCAACCTCACTCATCCCCACCTTACACATCTCAAATTCCCTTCTCTTCATCACTTAGTGTCTCACCACAGTACCCTGCTTCACCATCTCGGCCTTTTTCATGCGATTTATGTGCCTTGTCTTTTAATCGGCAGCACGATTTGAAGCGTCATAGAGAGACACATACTGGGGAAAAACCATATTTATGTAACGGGGGCTGTGGGAAGACGTTCACAAGAAAAGATGCACTAAAGCGTCATCAAGTATGTATGCACACGCACCTATCTTACTCGTTACTTATTACGGTGAAGCTTGTTAAGGGATGTGGCAAAGTGGATGACGCATGGACATAATACATGTATGGTCCAGATACTAGTATGTGATTTTGGTCGTTTCGCCCCGCTTCCTGCTAACAGGACAATAGATGTCACATCACACCAGAATACTAATTACATGTGGGAATGGACAAAATTTTGTACCAGACCTTAATTATCATGAGGCCAAGCGTGTTTTTGTGCTAGTTGATAGCTCCAATGGAGATAATACTTTAAGCAATTGACCTCTCACCGACAACAGATACAGCACGCTCATTGTGTCGGCCCTTTCTAGCTATTGGGTACTATAGCCTTTTCTAAGACCCATGCATCATGGGGAACAATTTTCTTGTAATAATTCTTGTGTAGCTCCACTTCGACAAAGCCATGTCTTTCATAAAATTTCTTCGCCTGATCGTTCGAGATCTGGACGTGAAGATATATTTTGTCGATTTTGGGCTGTATATGGGCAGTCGCGGATGCGAGAACTAGTTCAAGACTCTGTGATCCCAGGCATCTGGAGCGATAAGGCTGCCCACCGCAACACATCAGACTCGTTAATTGATGGTGAACACACGCTTACTGCAAGGATCCCCATGGTCATGAGATATAACTTTGTCTGGTTGTCCTTATTCTCTAGCCTACAACAAATTGTGCCGACCTGATGAAGGTGCGGATGGGTATAAATCCTTTCTTGATGACATGATTCTTACTGGGACATCGTTGTAATAAACTAATCAAAGCATTCTCAGTCCCCCAAGTCATCGGCCGGACGACGTCGTGCACCCACCAAGTTTGCAGAAATCCTCCACTTCTGGAAGAAGTATATCTTGATAAAATTTCTCGCTATATTTGATTGGAAAAAGAACAGAGTTGAGTTTTCGGACAGTTCCAAGATTGTTTGGGGTCAAAGACGCGAAGGAGATACGCGGTACTTTGGATATGCTCGAGTTCACCGACATCGATTCAGAGTTGGGTTTATTTCAACCTTTTTTAACATTCGAACACGTGAGAACAAGTCACCCACGTGGCCAGACCCGTGATAGTAAGTATTGGTGATTCGCGACTCGGAGTCCTTTAATTACAAGCAATATGGGCAGCTGCTTCCTGCTAAGAGCTCCAGGGACTATAGAGCATTGGCAACTAGTATTCGGATTAATGCATTACTATAATTATTGTATATGTTGGATGTAATCGGGTTTTGACGTTGTCACGGACAATTTGCACTGTCTGCTATATGCGATTCGAGAGTTTGATCTCGTACATCGAATTCTCACCGCGCATGATGATTAATGATGTCCTGTCCGCCCATGTGAGCGGATTCTTACCCTTTAAGCCATGCGACTCTGCAGATAAAGAGCCTGATGACGTTGGGTTTTATTCACTACGATCTTGTGACAACAACTCACCCGGTGCCTATCAGTCCCATGTTCTGCCTAGAACGGCACGGCTGCTCCGAAACTGGACCTCCCCCGAGCTTTACAAACGGGACACAGACTTGTTTTAGATACGTCTCCGCTCGCGCCCGCTAGACTGTAAGTTCTATATCGATATCAAGCCTGAAGCTAGTACTATCGTTGTACGGGGCATCGCATCGCTTGCAGATGTTGGTGAGCATAGGAATAAGACTGGGCGCTGATATTGGGATCCTACTTTGAAAGGGTTAAGCGCTGAATATTGAACATTAAATATCAATCCAAGCTAATCGGGCGAAAGTACTGTTGATGCGCCTGAAGCTTCCTCAAGATGTAATCACACAACCCTTTTTTAGTCAGTCCTATATCCATGGTGACATTGTTCAGCCTGATCGAGTCTTGTTGTAACCAGTGACAGTCTCACACGACATCCGCTCCTTCCGGGCATTCACAACGATCCTGTCTGACGGTGAGACTAGCCAAGACGAAAGGGCTTAATCATTTTCGGGGGATACATAGCTGTGCTGTACGTCTCACGGGACCAATACCAAATACAACACCCTCATGCGCGATCCGGATTGAAGTACGGCTCTGATCCGTCAAGACCATCTAACATTCTAACTAATAAATACTTACTCCCCCTACTCACAACCGGAGGCATGCACGGCGCTCGGACTATGGTTTGGAACGTCAAAAAGGCACTAACTAACTAATTTTTTGCCGGAAGACGTAGATCTCCATGCATTTTTTCTTGAAATATGCCCTTTATGTAATCTGAGATGGATAAGAATGTTATGGCAAGTATTAGCGTTTACCGCATTGCAACCCTAGGCACAGGATTTCTGTTTTCTCCGGAATGACCGATGCGTGTTGTGTTTTAGGTAGATGTCAATGTGACGGCCACGAGCCTGTGCGTGGGTCATATTCTTCCATGGCAGCAGATACAATCCCAGAGAGTTAAGTCGTTCCCTGTATACTTGGATGGGGTCCCGGCGATGTCCCTGTGTCTTGTTACGCCCACTTCTCCGCTCGTAGGGTTTATTGGGAATGTGCTTGTGTACAACGTTTTAGGTATATCATGATGGGGGGATCATGACCATCAAGAGAACCTGGGAACCCGTGTTATTAGCAAATTCTAACAGACAGGTTCTTGGCTGGTCTTCGAGCCCTTTTCAGTGGTCTGTGTAGGTCAGTTCTTCCTGCGAGAAGGATTAGAGCACGTGGCAGGAGTGGTTGAAATGCAATACACGGCATGAGTGGGCCCATTGTAAGCCATGACTGCTATGAAGCACGGGTTTAAATTATTTTGTCGAGATATTGTGTCCTATAAGTCACGACATAGGCACATACTCGTTACAAATTGGTTCGTCGTTTAACATTTTGTGATGTCGCCGAGTATCTTCCTTAGAGGGATTGTAGCTGTTGGTCTGCGAGCTGCTTAGGTATCGAGTGCGAAAATAAGAGTATCATGATAAGTTAGAGTTGCCCCATTAGTAGTTAGTGAGACCAAAGTAAATGATGAGTGGACTGTCACATAGTTACCTTGACCACAACGCTTGCGGCGATGGATAGTAAGCTGACCATCATGCAGCGCCCCCTTGGGCCACGCACTCCTCGATCCTCGTCGCCTTTGCCGATGGGTATTCCTAGGACACCACCCCTTAATATTCGTAAAAATCCACTTTCCATATCACCCCCAGTCGCAAGCCCTCCGAGCAGATCGCCACTCCCATCTCTCACCCTTAACATTCCAGCCCCACCACAGAGACCTATTACACCGAAGCCTACCATTCGTCTTGCGATCCCAGCGTCCGACGGAAATTCAAACGCATCCTCCGTCAATCCTTCTGGAGGCGATACTGGGCTCTTCGAAAGCTATTACGGTGGCCCCGGAAAACCTGCGCTGGAGATCACTGCTTCTGGTCCTACCACGGATGAAATGACCATCCGCCCAACCCCTTTGATCAATATTAACACTTGCGTCCCTCAAAATACACCTGGCGCAGGGCACGGTGTTGTTGATGTCAAGGATTTAGTTGATAACCTGAACGATACTCCTTTGACATGGTCGGATGATTGTCTAGAGGAACTTTCGCGCCTCGGAGAAGGGGCTGGTGGCGCCGTTCATAAAGTTAAAGACAAACGCACGGGGAAGATCATGGCAAGGAAGACCATTACCACTCGCGAATCACCAATGAAACAACTTCTCCGCGAAGTTTCGATCATCTCATCTACCCAACATGTTAATATTATCCTTTTCCATGGGGCCTACATGTCCCCGTCGTCCAGTGAGGTTAAGATTCTCATGGAATTTTGTGAAGGAGGCAGCCTCGAAACGGTTGGAAAGCGAATTAAAGATCGTGGAGCTATCGTTGGAGAGAAGATTGCAGGTCGGTTAGCAGAAGGGGTCTGTCTATGTCCTTGGACACATAACAATACTACACTGATGATAATTCCAGGTTCTGCAAGGCCTTGCATATCTCCACACGAAGCGGACTATTCATAGGGATATTAAACCGTCAAATATCCTGTTATCTCGCGAGGGAATAGTCAAACTCTGTGATTTTGGTGTATCTGGTGAACTTGTTGATTCGCTTGCTGGCACATTTACAGGAACAAGCTTTTATATGGCAGTGAGTCTTCACCGCCCATGTCTTTGTAGGGCTGAAAGCTGACTTTGACCCGCCAGCCGGAACGGATCTGTGGTCATGAATATACAATACGATCTGATGTGTGGTCAACTGGGATTTCACTACTGGAATTGGTGCAGAATCGGTTCCCCTTTCCTAATGACCTTCCTCCCATCGAATTGATGATGTATATCACAACGGGCGAGGTGTGTATCGAATAATTGAATAATTGCCGCCAACCCTTGAGCTGACACAACTCAGCCCCCTAGACTTGAGGACGAACCTGGTGTCCATTGGAGCGATGATATGAAAGATTTCATCAAGCAAACGTGAGGATCTCCAAGGGTGAATGATCATCGTTTCTGACATATACTTTTAGGTTGACAGTGGATTCATTGACCCGGCCAACGCCCAAGGATATGCTATCACACCCCTGGATTATCCATGTTATGAAACAGGAAGTCCACATGGCAAAATGGATCCGTCAGGTTTGGGGCGGGTACAAAAGCCGAAAATCGGACGGGTAAGCGGTTCAATTGTCACGTACCCACTTGCATGACAATTAAACAATATTGGTCAATCAGAGCGAGCGTATCGCGGCCAAGCACTAGCAGTGGCTCCAGACCCTCCTCGAGTCGAGCTGACTCTGTCGATTCTCCCAACACAAACCCTGACTCGTCACCAAAAAGTGACGTGTAATCACGATCCCTTTCCAGCCATTCTGTCGCCACCCCAATCGTACTCTCCCATGTATTCGAACTTTGGATCTCATTGACATCACGAAATCTTGCTTTTGGAGCGCTACATTTAACAAACAACAACACCCACCTATACATGTGGCTCTCAGGATGCTATGTAGACAGTATTTCTCAATGTGCTCCTGTACTTTGGTTCTCTTACTATTATTAGTATCGAAACGCAATTTAATGCAGTTGTACCTTCATAACATGCCTTGAGCCCTAGAATAACATTTGCTTTGCTGCGTGCTAATAGTCTATCCGGTGGTAGATTGAAGATTTTTATGGTAACCCGTTGTTTTGATTTTTTTGTTGTATAGCTAGTTGGTTTTTCATTATTGTCACTCACATCGCTTCCGACAGATGTCATGTCATGCCGCCTTATAAAACGGAACAACTGACTGATAGCCTGCAACACTTCTGATATTAGGCACCGAGGGTGGTTGATTTTACGAAGGTGTTAGCGAATGATTGCGCCTAACTAAAATCAAGATTCGGCCCTTATACCGGTCCCATATGGATTGGACGAATTGGGCGCATATTTCCACAGACCGACAGAAATCGTGCTGCAGGAGCCAGAATTCTAGTTGAAAGGATGGGTTCCTATTAGGAATTCCAAAAAGTTGAATTTAGCACCTTGCTCCAACAGTAGAGTTGTGTGTTACTGACCTGGACGCCTTTGTGCTCCTAAAACTACAAATAATATTCAATTATCCTGCAAGTCACGTACAAAGATCTGTATATGAAACGATACAGATACTACATCGTCGGCTAAAAAAAACGCCACTAGATTAGCTTCTCTTTTCGGAGGATGTTGCGATGACCTTTGCTTTTATAAGATCATGAAAGTGCTTTTAGACCCAGCGGCATCAGGCGTTGTCGAACATTTTTAAAAGGACGTGGAATGAGAAATAAAACATAAAGATAGGTATGTAGTAATAGACTTTAGAGAGCACTAAGCGTAAATTTGCCGTGAAGCTTTTGATAACCGTGATCGACTCAGATCGTGACGGGGTTTGCCAAGCGAGATGGTTGGGTATTTTGCAGCTTCGCTTCTACTAAACGAGCGATGACGCCACGACTGGTGGCGATCCCCATTATTCGAGGACGGAAGACAGAAGAGTTTGAATACCGGTGGCAGATCGTTATGGGCACCCAGGTTCCGGGGTTTGCTATGTACTTCAGAACATCAGATTCGGTCATGACAGCTTTGTGTGTCCAATTCACTATTGTTCCAGTACTCATGTTCTCAACAATCCCACAATACTCAACTGTCCACCGCTTGTCATCATGGAGTCTCAACATCCACTTCAAGGATGACAGCCTGGCACCTACCACACTTCCTGGCGCGGAGTATCGCACATAGTGTGGCCTCACCGTGACCTCGGAGGGCCTCGACCTTGCCCGACTCTCTGCTTACAAGCGCCACCCCGCCGTCTGATAGGAGCTAATTTGGTGATACCATATTGTTCAAACTTCTCCCCGCCCTTCAATGGAATCCGACGCTTCCGCTGTACCTGGAAGGTCCGTTTTTCGGAGAAGATTGTAGTTTGTTGAAGCCTCAGTGACCTATCCCAATTCTGAAGTACTCTGTTCAATGGTCAGGGTCCTTTCTCAAATTCAAGGTCCCCGGGTTGATGATGTATCAATTCATCTCCGGTGTTTATCCTCCCTGAGTAGGCCCAGATCTTGAAATGATGCTATCATAAATGTAAGAATGAGTGATCATTTTACGTATAGCGTATCAGGTTCGGGGTGACCATAATGAGGACAAGCCCAACAGTTATGTAGCCCTCGGTCATCAAGCCAGAAAGCGTCCCTCGGGACTGTCCAGGATTCATTGCACCCGGAAGTTATGTATATGCTATCTTCAACTCTCGGTTTATCTAGGTTCACCCACACCCTAAAATGAATGGCCGTAGTCCAGGAGTCCGCATTTTTGTGGGCTGGAGTGTGTGTTTAGAGGAGGAATTGTGACAAGATAAGGATGCTAACCATACATGTATGTAGTGGGGATGATTTATTGACGATTCCCACATGGGTTTTGTGAGTATTGTGATGCAATTATTGACGTTTGGACACAGAGAACGCCGCCGCTGTGATTAATCATCAATATATGGGTGTTGTGAGATGAGGTTTCCACGGAGGAATAAGGTGTTGGTGTTACGTCTGAATCCGAACCGCGGCGGTGGAGATAATAGGATGGGAGTGCGACCCTGAGGGCGGAAAAGGATGGAAAGGATGGATAATCAGAGAGGGTCGGTGGGCCGGTGCTTCTTGGGTGGAATATTGTGGTACATATGTACGGGAACTGAGTGTCGTTGTATTGACGATCTGGGTTGTGACTGTGCTTCGATGGTTGGTGATCGGAACAAGTCGGTAGGCCGACCAAAAACCCAAAACAGGAAGAACGCATCAAGCCAACAGCGTAAAATTACACCAGCCTTTTTAGAATCGGAAGCTCGTACTTAGCTTCCACTGGTCCTTGATGCGAGAGAGATCGGCGGGTGGCTTACATGTTATGCTCTTTCGTATTTGAAGTCTTTGTGGCTCATGGTCATGGAGCCACGACGGAGCAAACGTTTTCGAGGCGTACCTGGAAAAAGATGTCAGAAGCTTTCTGCCAGGAGACAAATAAAATCATAAAATAATCCCCACACATGGAAGTATTTTCGAACTCCTAGGACCTGGTGCACCGTTCCACACTGGCTCACGACCCTTAGATCTGATATTCGGTGATCCATTCCGATTAGGGACCCATACTGTTGGCGTGCCACAGTTCATTTCTGGCTTCTTGCTTCTTTCAAATCCTTTATAAATGCTATGCGAATAGAACGAGAACAAAGTCCCCCCCGTCTAGTTCAGCGAATGGCCGACAACATGTCCTAGTACGTATCTTGTGCTTTTCTCCTTATACTTACCAACTCGGTCCACCAGTACGACATCCAACCAGTATCTCCCTCCTCACAACCAGTATTACTCTACACCACATGTAAACCATGGACACACCCATGTTGTATCTCCACCTCCGCGTCCAGAAACAACTCAACGCAAACGTCCCAAGTACACCCGTAGTAAGACTGGATGCATGACGTGTAGAGTCAAAAAAATCAAGGTTGGCTTGAGAGCATCTTTTCATTCTCTAATCGGGTTTTCAACTTTTATGACAGTGTGATGAGACCAAACCAAATTGCATGCGTTGCACACATGGGCAGAGAGATGTATGAATATCCCCACACTGTGCCACCAAGGCCGATTGACTAACTCCACTTGTGTAGTGTACATGGCCAGAAGGTGTCCCCACACGAAAAAAGTCTGTTGTCAGAAAGGATTCGGGCGATGGTAGACCTTCTACGGCAGGATCTTCTGGACTTTCGGAAGGGTCCACTCCTCCAACACGGGAGCATACACCACCAAGACGGGGAAGCAGTGACGTTAGCTTACTTCCACTTAACTCGAGGCGTTCAACGTAAGTCAACTCAAAGTCCCTAAGTGCTCGGTTTGACCAGACTTCTGTAGTGAGCCTTACCTTCTACATCCTATGTCAGCCGAGCCCGAATCCGCCCGTCGTCTACCGTGAGTTTTTTTCTTTTTTTTTTAATAATTCACTGAAATAATCTTTTATTCGTTGACCTGACTCTTATGTAGAACTAATGATCGTCTACCACCTGGTTATCCACCAAACCTCAACATGATACCTGAAGCATCATCATACCCCTCTCAGCCTCGTTACGAACACGCGTATTCTCACAGCGGCCATCCTCATTCATCACGTCACTCGACTTTTCGTCCCTTGAATCACGAGCCCATGTCCCAATGGAATACACAATCCGACTATGTGAGTTCCATGGTGATTTTATCTCAGGTTCAAAGTTTCTGACGGCCTTGTAGTTCCCCGCCCAAGAAAGGAGTCTCGTCTCGGCGCATATTCCCAACGACTCCCACACGAGATACCAATGAACTCACGGATCCCAGGATCAAATTTCATTAGGTCCTGATTACGCGAACATGAGTGCGCTTTTTTTTTTATTGTGCGTTCGATGCACGCAAATGGACTTCCGTCGCCAGTATACGGGAGACATTAGATAGTCCCAATACGTAAATCTTTTACAGATGTTAGTTAACCTCATCGTCCATTTTCCTAAGCCCTCTCGTGTACTTTTAGAAGCTGTGTCTGCATCTGTCTTGCCATGGCGAAGTACAACCCTGCGCCGTCAAGGGACAAGCTGCCCCTACTTCCGACGATATGAAGTAGAATCCTATTTAGTGGAAGGAACCTTCCAATTATTGCACCGGCACGTTTTTTTTTTGTATAAAAAACAAATCATGTTCCGGTAAAAATAAAAAAAATAAAAAATAAAAAGCTAAGAGATCGTCGATTCGGTTTGAATGTTCTTCCTGACTCTAAAGTTTTACGCCATTATTCTTGGTTTTCTGGAAGATCTTGATGTCATCTCATGTTCCACGAGGTTCCATGTGATCGTTGTGATCCTACTGTTTTTGCAACATCAAAATGAGCGGCAATAAATTCTCCAAGATTGATGTGATGCTTATATAACATTGACAACGGGACCGCCGGGACCGTGCAAAAAAAAAAAAAAGTTGGACAGATGCCTATAGAACCCGGCGTCGGCCCTATGCTCACCGACAACTTTTTTCAAACTGGTGCAAACCCCATGCGCCTCTGGCCTATGTCCCAAATAGAATAATAGTGTTTGAGGACACTTCCTCCGACAAGGTCAAGCCCATCAAAAGCATTGATGAGGGTCTGACAGATCGAAGGGTCGTTTGCGAACGGACCAACACTCAGTTCGCTGCTTGGTATCGTTAAATTGAAAGGTACTCCTGACTGCGAGGTGAATGCGATGTCGATCACGGCAGGCAATGAAGAAATGCGACTGCAGGCAATTCCATAGGTCCCAGGCTCGGCGGCGTTTGCTTTGATGTCAGGAGATATAAGGGCGTATATGGCCTGGTTAAGGTTTAGTTTACGTCAATTTTCCGGGATCGAACACGAATACCTCGGTCGTCGATGTTGAGAATAATATGTTGCTTGTCCCGCTGTCAAAAATGATACTACGTTGAACATTTAGGACCGAGGTGGTTTTCCCGTTCACAGATAACCGGGGGGAAGTAAGGCGCCATATCGATGAAGTTCCCGCGGGAAGGGAAGCAAAGATGGGAGTCCCTGTAGCAAACGTGTAAATCCGACATTTTACCTGGTTCAACGGAGATTGACCTTTAAATTTAGTACTGTCGATTCCTCCGATTGTCATTTCAGCGTTACCAATAGCATTTGGTGTAAGGAACATGCTGAATAGTGCTGTCCCGGAGGGCAGGATCGTTAATTTCCAGCTGGAATCACGACCCAAGTGAATGGCTCGTACAAGGTAGTCCCTGGTTGATAAGACTTGCAAAAAATCCCTGAGCGGTCGCACTCATACCTTTAATAGGTTATAAATGCGTTCAAAACGATAATTTGATATGGCACAGTACCTTGTATTCCGCTGAATGGATCAATATTGAAAGCTGGAGTTTGATCCGTGATAAGGAACAGGTTGACAGCACCAGCCTGAAGGCCTCCAACGGATACAGTGTCGCGGGCACTCCGCAGTGTCAACTTGTAATTCGCGCCAACGACAGGATCAACTCCAACCCCAGTGGAGAAAGTAATGCTACTCGTGGTCCTCCCGTCTACAAAGGTTGAGCTTTTCGATGGATCGAACTGTGTTTGATGAGAACAAGCTTGTCCACATAATGTACCTGTAATGAGGAGGAGTCATACTCTGTGAAATATTAGTCCTAGGATTGTCTCGATAGGCTTACTGGCAAATTCGAGAGAAGAGCTTCCCGTATCAAAGACAACCTTGATGAAATAAATTAGCATATGAATACACCTTATACTAATAATACCTACTGAGACACTTTGGGGCGGAGTCCCCACTGAAGAGACGTAAACATTGACAACGAAGGCAAGCATTAGAAAAAATGCTTGCCTGATATATTCCCGTACCATCTTGCGATATAAATGAGGAGAAGTTGCAGATAATCGAGAAGCGCTTACTGAAGATCAGTTCCACGAAAGAAATCTAAGAGAGGGACAGTGGTGGGACCAAGTGCTCTTCGCCTCACAGACTTCCCAACTTGAGGGACGCGTGCTGTGAGAGCGATGGTTTGCGGAGAGGCCTGGGCCAACACCCTTATCACGAAGAGAGAGAGGAGATTAACAACGATGGGGTTAAACATCTGAGCGACTGAGATAGACCTGGTGGGATTTAATTTATAAGAGGAGGATGGGCGGCACCCGGTACGCAAGATGTAGCGTGCTGCACGTCGCACATGTGATAGGAGTTCCATGGATGGATAGATGGCATTTTTACGCAGAAGGTGGTATTGACACGGCTTGCGAAGCCCATGAGCTTTGATATCACAGATATAGTGATCTCTTCAGTCCAATAGAAGTGTTTCGTGGGGTGTGTTTCTATAATTAGCCGGATAATATTGGCAAGCGTGGGGGCGAAGCGACTAGGAATTAAACATACTGGGAAACGTTGAGCTTCCTGAACACCATAACGGGGTGTCTTCTGACAATGTGTAGCGCTGTTTCATGGGAAATAGAACTTTTTGTTTTTATTTCGGCATTTATGCTATCCGTTAGGAGCCTCCGAGTAACCTCCGTAGATTCAAGGCGTTTAATGTGTAGCTTCTTGTCTTTCACATTGAGTGGTGAGGCCTAAGACCTAAATCTTCGACTACCTAAGAGACGCGAGTTGGGTCCAAGTTTGTTTTATTTGAATTTAATGTCTTGGACCCGTGACTTGGTCCTTGGTCCACTAAGATCGTCTTCCCAACTGCTTGACGAACAACACAATGGGTGGGAGTTTTCTTCTTGTGAATAATCCGAAGACCCCATTAACGAGGACATATAGCATCAGAGCAATCGATAATTCTCAGCGACGTTCATTCACCCAAGGAAAATGCCATAGATGCCTTCACCGCTATCCTCCCAACTATCAAGGAGGAAATAATTAAATCGCGTCGCAACTGGGACAAGCATGAGCCCAAGATGTGGTCAAGAGCGATTGGAGTTTCAGACGAAGATCTGACGGCCTTCGACATTAGTCGAGATTTGGTACAGGTAAATTGACAACTCCGGGATTGTTAATTGCACTCCTTGGGTTGACCAGATATAATAGATTCGTAGCGCATCTACATCTTACGGGCATATAATTTTCGGAAAGATTAGGATCCCAGTTATCAAGGATGAGGTGGGCGAGGGGTTTGTTCACGTCAGGTAGGAGCCAACCATGTAGTCGCATGGCGTGGTGTGATATAATCTTATGCCTACAGAATCCATGACCCTCCTAACAGGGTAACAAATAATGCTATCATATTCTTCTGGTGTACTGAAACTATTGGTAATGCAGGGAATAGATGATGTTATATTCCATTCTCTTTTCACAGATGAGGGTGGTAGAGACTCACAAGGGCGACCAACAACCTGGTGTGCAATTCAAACCAGTAAAACACCGCTAGAGTTTTTCAATGAATAGAGCAAACATCAATTTGCCCAATATTGTGTAGGTTCCCGTCTCAGTTAGGATTTACAAACGCATGAGATCTATTGGGTATATGATAGGTACATATCAGAACCAGTTTACAGATATGATAGTCGATGGAAAGGACATAGCATACAATGCACATCCCCCTCGGTACAAAAGGCATCGGGGAAGACGGCAGGCAGAGGGCCTTGAAAAACCATGATGGTAGCACATAGTATGGCGGGGGATTTAAATGCGGGCAGAAAAATATACGGATAATAAGAGAAACTATGTGCGCAACATGCACTGTTGGCCTCCAGTGACACACATGATGTGTGGAATGTCCAAACATGCAAAAATCCATAAATGTACAGAGAAAAATAGAGGAAGAATCAGGCCATAGCACACAGGAAAGAAGAAAGAAATGACGGGTAGTATACTAGACGACGGATGATGGAGGATGGGGAGGTGTTACAAGTAGTTGCTACTGTGAAGGCAGTAACAAGACCCCATTCTCCCCCCATACTTGATTGGGTTCAACGCATGGCACCATCTTGATCTGTGGAGATTTATCCCAGGCAGTAGGTAAAATTGAAATGGGTTGACTTGATGTGCTTGTATTTCGTGTGTTGATACTCCCTGGAAAAGCAGGCAGTGACACCTTTGCATGTAAGAATGGTCCATCAGGATGGTCCAACCAGGGCCAGGCCTCTGTTCCAACAACCCCAATATTGGGATTGTAAGGCAGCATAGGATCATCCAAGAATGTGGTCATCTGGATAGTATGGTCACCGGAAGATGACTCAGTCGACGAGGGTGAATATGTTAGTCCTGGTGTGTCAGGGCTAGGACTTGTGCACTGATCCATATAAATGGGTACCGATGACGAAGTCAGAGAAGACACAATAGGCTTCGAAAAACACATGACATATTAAATTAGAGGACAAGAAATGAGAGCACGTTTCTCACCTTGTTGAGCAACGTTGAGGGAAGATTCGCGGCATTAGGTGACTGTGTGTACTGGACACGATTTGACACTGGAATATGACAGGTACGCCAGGAGCCTTGATCCAAGTGTGATCTGTAAGCATTGGCGGGGAGAGTTGCGCATCGTCGCAGACCACCACGGCTCGATCCATCTGGAGATAACATTGCTAGAGGTACACCTGGTTCACACTGTGTTGAGGAAGATTGAGTTGCCGTTGTAGCGAAGATCAAATGTTCACTCTGCGATCTGAGAATAGGGCGGGTGGTTGTACTAATCGTAGATGATGGCGAAGCTTGAGGTGTAGGGAGTTTTCCAACCCAAAGTCGCCATTCAAGAGCTTCCCCAAGAGCTCGTTCACAGCGACCAATTTCCCGCGGAGGAAGTCCCGAGAGCTTTGCCCAGGCTCGATTTGAGTAACACTTATCCTGTGTAAACTTCGAAGCAAGAATTAATGAAGCAAGGAAAGCCCGTCGTGGGCAGAGGAGGGGGGATGGGAGTAAGGGCAAAGGGGAGGGAGTGCCTGATATGAATTTGTTCCCTAACGTTAGGGGTTCTTGTGTTATAAAAGGGTTGTACCGTTGATTTGATTCGTTGCTTGATATCCGTATAGTATTTACAGAATCTTCATCGATGTATTTCTCAGTTGTTGTTGGTGGATCGGGGTACATGTTGAACTCCGCTTCCAGTGCAAGTTCAGTATCCGTTGCCAGAGTAATCCTGTCAGCAGAGACAGATTCGTCGATGGTGCCATGACCCGCCCTCTCTTGACTCACAAGCTCGGGTACCTTTGAGCGAATTGCTTCTAGATAGCACAATGCAGTCTGGAGTACACACCCTGACGTTCGTGAACGCCGTAGGACCTCATGTACGAACCCCTTGATCGGAACGAGATTGCTTCGAGAGACACCGGGACCTGCCGCATTTTGGAATGTAGTATGAGGACCTTGTTGAATAGCGGTAGGAGGGACAGTCAGTGATAAAGGGGACGATTGGGTACAGGGGGAAACAGGAGAGGGGAGTTGGGTGTTTCTATGACGTTGCTGGGGGGGTTTCTGTTCCATGAGAAGAGTGGATTCAAAAGATGTACCAACCATTCCACGGGGCGGGGTCAAAAACACCACGGGTATGTCTTGGGGATGCCATATTTCACATAGGGATTTGACAGCTTGATCTATTAATGTGGCATTTGTTTGTCGGTAACAGTTCCAGAGGGAGTCAGATAGAGTGGGATGTGGCTCACCAACTAAACCAATGGCATATTTATTTTTTATGGGGTCTCGAATATTGTTGTCTTTTAAGACTTGGGAAGTAGAGTTCAGGGTTGGACGAATCCGATCGAATTCGACAGAAGGTGTGACGACTGGTGGGGATGGTGTTACATATGAGGGGGTGTTGGGGAGAACCGCAGAAGGAGAACGAGAGGAGATCGAGGAGCATGAAGAACCAGAAATGGAATTATATGGTTGCCAGCGAACGCGAGTCCGAGTTGCTGGAGGAGCCCGATGGGCGAGGGAGTGGAGTGCGTGCATAGGCCAAATTCTGAAACTGAGTGGTGATGATTTGTTTTGAGATAACAGAACCCAAGAATATTGAGCTGAGGTTTACAATATCGGAGAGAAAAGGAAAGATTTAGGTGGACTTAGAATACGCATTGATAGTAAAAGTAACGTAAGATGAGACGAAAACAGGGAAGGCGGTAGTAGGCTTTGACGGAGCAGAGACGGTGAAGTGGCGGGACGGGTGGGGGAATCGGGGACTTGCTAGGCGGTTCATTGCGACCAAAGGGTCAAAGACGGACGTCCAAAGTCAGGGACTTGGACAATCCGATTCAAAGCCTTCTCGTCGTCGACGAAAGACCTTGATTTAGTAGAATTTGGGACAGATAAATAGACCCAGAACGATTTCGACGACGGATTGAGTTGACTTGGGCAGAGAGCTGTGGGTTTTGGTAGATTATAAGACGGCGTGAGATCCCTCAACGAGTCAGTCCAGGTCCGACACACGGGGGCCCCCAAAAAACAACAACCATAAATAACAATCCCGCCCATGACTCACCGACCCACAGCCCCCGTGGCTGTCCTTACTCGTTCTGACGGTCAATTTTCGAGAATACCATCCTGTTGATCCTTTTGCATTCACCTCAAGCCCTATGGTGGGTTTCGACACCTTAGCTTTAGTGCAAGTCATGTTATCCTCCAAGCTGGCCGGGAAGTATCATCATGATCATATCTGCCCCTTATGCTTGGTGGTTACCGGCCGGTAAATACCGGTCAGGACCCTCAATGCACCTCAACGAACGAGAAGAAGACCTCTTGCTGTCCATCGCGTGCTTCGACAACCTCATTTATAATCTCTACATCCCTCTCGCGGAAATGTTAGTGGCCTGAGCTCTCTCTATTGGGAATTACAAACAAATCTCCAATCCCGAACAGCGAGATCATTCCTACAACTTTGCCAAGATCGCTACAGCTGTCACGCGTGTGACAACCCAACTTCATGAACGGCTAGTCGACGCCGACTTTTCTTCAATTCTCTCTCTCCTCTCTTTCTCTCTCTAACCACTTCCCTCCTTCTCTTCCTGTCATGAAGGTTTCCGCTGCCATCCTTGCTGTTCTTGCCACCGCCCTCACGGTCACTGCCAGCAACCCTCATGACAGTCAATCTCTGGCTTCTCGCCACGCCCGACTTGCACATCGTGCACCCACACTCGTTGACAAGCCTTTAAGGAAACGATGCAAACCCCGCCCCACTGCGCTCAACAATAATGTGTGTCTTGAACACAATTCTTCTGCTTCCTCTTCTCTATAACATTTTCCTAGGCTGTCGAACCTTCATCGTCAGTATCTAAGCCTAAGCCATCAGATAAACCCAAAGACACCCCCAAGCCTGCCCCACCACCTCCTTCAGGTAACTCTGGCGGCATGCTGAATGTCAAATCAAGTTGTGGTAATATTGGTGCTACCAGTACGTCTCTATTCTGGAGTTTCCATCATTAATTTGATTTTTTGACCACCTTATATTACAGAGAAGACAACGAAAACCAGCGGTCCTAATGGTAGTATCGACTGGCTGAACTGTGGTCTAACTGAAGGCGGTTGGAAGCCTCCCTTTGTCAGGATCGAAGATATCGTTTCTGTTTCGCTCTCCAACGCGGTTAATTCTGGCCATGGCCCTTTCTTGGCCTGTACTCAATTTGTTCATCTCTTCGAGAAGTATGGCGGGCAATTTGGGATCCCTGCTATTATTTTAGCTTCCTTTGCTATGCAAGAGAGTTCATGCAACCCCAATACCGTTGGCGGCGGAGGCGAACAAGGTCTGATGCAAATTACGCAGGATAAGTGTGGTGGTGCACCTGGTGGCAACTGCAGAGACCCGGTAAGAATATGTTGTGCCTTTTTATTTTATATTTTATATATTTTTAAATTATACACAAGGCTAATATCAGTTTACAAGGACTTTAACATTCGCACCGGTGCCAAATTTTTCGCTGATACTTTGAAAAACAACGGCGGTGATTTGCTTCTGAGTATCGGCTCATACAATGGATGGAGGAAGGGTCTTACATATGTATGTGTTCTTGCCTTGGGAAAATTACATTTTCACTTACTTCGATTGTGAATCAGGGCCAGGCAACTGCCGCCGCCAAGAGCAGCTGCTGCCGATGCCAGAATAACTGTGACTAGTGAGTTACCATTCTTTTAAGTGGTTTACTCGCCTAATGGCGCTTTCAGTTTACACCAGTTCCTCAACGGATGGATTTTGAATATCAATGCCTACGATCAGGGGCTCCGCCTTGGCAAGTACTTCAACTTGGATGTATGCCATTGATATGTACTGCATCCATCCGATGGTTTTTTGAACGACCTCAGCTTTCATTTTTCCCACTCGTTTTCACTACGGCCAAAGGTGCTCCAACGGTAGCATCAAGCGTATCAACTTTACTCACCATACACATGCCTGGAGCAGCCAAATATGTTATACCCATTTTTCAAAAATATTACCTTCCTAATCTTACATCAACATACCCCTTAGTACAAGATACACGACATGATGAAGTTGTTGCGCCGGATTGGCACAAGTTGACTGTTCAAAACTCCTTAACCACAGATAATAGCGTGTTACTGTCCTCAATGTACACTGTTGGGGCTTATAATTCTTATCAGGATTGTATTTGAGTCCTTTCGTAAGAATCGGATATCAGAATCGATTGTTCGTGAGAATGGACATAAGTCCCGATTTCAAACTTGGGATTCGGCATATTCACGTCGACGAACACCGCGTTGGAAACACCTCACAGTATGAGTGACTCCGCCTCATTTACTTCATCGCCTCTAACTCTGGCCTCGACACCTCCCTCCTCGGTACCATCACCGGAACTAAACTCCTTGAGTCTTGAATCCATCGCAGTGTCAGATGAAGATAAGGCGGAGGCGATCAAATTGAAGGGCGAAGCAAATAAAGCATTCACGGGTACGCTTTGTCCACTCCATCCAGTGGAAGGCTGTTCTTCCTTATAACCCTTCAAATTACTGGAACTATAGCTCATGATTTCCTCGGTGCCGCACGACTATATTCCGATGCTATTGAAAAGAACCCGAATGAGCCGACATTATGGTGCAACAGGGCTTATGCCAGAATGAAGCTAGAAGAGTATGGGTATGCTCTTGCCGATGCCAGTCAGTTTTCAGGTTCTCTTTAGCAAACAAACCATTCAAAAAGCAATAGCCCACGCGATCCAGCTAGATCCACGTTATGCAAAGGCATATTATCGGTGGGTCATTCTTTGTGTTCAAAAGGACAAGACTCACGTCGTATGAACAGTCGGGCAGCTTGTTACATGCAGATCCTCAAACCCCAGTCTGCTGTTATAGATTTTCGAAAAGTCCTAGCATTGGAGCCTAAGAACGAGACTATCAGGGCACAGATGGTCGCAACCCAAAAACTAATAAGAAAGATAGAATTTGAAAAAGTATGTTTTGGAGAACTAGTAATGAAAGGACCTTCTGAGCTTTTAGCTAAATAGGCAATAGAGGTTGAAGGGGAGAAGAGCCCAGTCGAAAGGTGTCAAGAGATCATTGCGGAAGGTTCGTAAAGCTTTGATGCATCACATAGCTTGTTCATGATAGGAAATTATAGGTGGTTGTGATGTTGACAAGGCATACACTGGGCCCAAACTAACACTTGAGAACGAAAAATATGTTATTACTCATGAGTTTATCAAAAGTATGATCGAGTGGTTCAAGGATGGGAAGACGCTACCAAAGCGATATGTGTGGGAGATTATCCTTGGTGCCCACAGCCAATTTGCGAATACCGACAGCTTAGTTGAAATAGAATTGGGAGATGGAGTTACATGCGATGTCATTGGTGACGTTCATGGTAAGTGAGCAGTCTTCATAGATTGAATATAGTCTAATACTAAAATAAAAGGTCAATTTTTTGACATGTTACATCTCCTTTCCCTGACTGGAGAACCAAGTAAAACCCACTACCTACTCATGAACGGTGATCTAGTGGATCGGGGATCTTGGTCTATCGAAGTCATCCTAACAGCCTTTGCATATAAGTGTAAGTGTTCTCCCTTCAGGCTATGATTTTAGTATTGACCAATAGCAGGGTTGTATCCCGGGTTTATGTATATAAATCGAGGCAACCACGAAGCAAAGGACATGAATCGTAGTTATGGGTTTGAAGGCGAGGCAAAACATAAGCACGGAGAACAATCATACAAGGTTCAACTTTCCCTTGGTCTCTCATAAATTAAACCTACTCATCCATCATCCGACCATAGCTATTCGCCTATGTTTTTACGACATGTGAGTCTAGAAATGTGAGATTTATCTTATTTAGAATTTTAATACTCCTACAAGTACCCCTGGCAACACTAGTGAGTGCCACTGAAAAACCACTGGCAGTGGAGGGGAAGTCCTTCCCAATTGTGTCGCCTCAAGGGTTGAAGCGATTCTTCGTTGTTCATGGCGGGCTCTTCAGTAAAGACGAAGTGACATTAGAGGACATTCGTAAGATTGATCGCATTGGTCGACAACCTGGCCAGGAAGGCTTGATGTGTGAGCCACAAATCCTTGTACTTGTTTTGACTGGTTATTGACGCACTGGGTCAACAGGCGAGGTGTGTTTTGACTTCCGGTAAGTTTTATCAGCATTGCTTATACTTGCATCATAGCTCCTTTGGACGGACCCTCAAGACCTGCCCGGTCGCGGTCCGAGTAAACGTGTAAGAAAGTTTGTCCTGTATTGCTGTCCACATTTAACGTATGTTACAGGGAGTTGGTATAGCATTTGGTCCTGATGTTACACGCCGGTGGTGTACACTTAACGGTGTTACTGGTATAATCCGTAGCCATGAGGTTCGACAAGGTTCGTGGAATCTAGACTTTGATAAACGTTAAAATCATAGAAGAGTATACAGATGGATACCAAGTCGAACATGACGGTCTTTGCATCACCGTACGACAACTATCCCCAACATTCATTTGGAAACCTACTTAACTACATTTCGTTAATAGGTATTTTCAGCCCCCAATTATGTTGATCAAGCAGGAAATAAAGGAGCCTATGTAAGGGGCAATACGTGTTTTTGTTGGGCCAGTAATAATATATCTGGTTTACTAGATCCGCATCGATTCTGCGGGCACCCAAAAATACTTCCAATTTGAAGCTACACCCCACCCCCCAATGAAGCCAATGGCATACGTTCAAGGTGGACTTGGAAGTATGATGATGTAATTCCTTTTCCGGCCATATTTGACGTTACTGGGGCACTATTTGTTTCTATACATCATAATGGTCTTGAACTTGGTTGGTTATGTCAAGGGTAGATTTGACTTAGGAGTTTCTAATTTCTAACTAAGATATTCACTTACATAAATAAACATTAACACGGTACATAACAAACTAATTCTGCACAAAATTACCAAAATTTACGGTTATCATATCAACGGTATACAACCCGCCTCACCCGACCACATTTATATAGACGAACCCCTCGTCATACATGGACAAAACAAAGTCGAAGCTCGCTGCATTCTTTGACAATGACGAAGAAGAATCTTCGTTCCCTGTGCGACGGAAAGAGTTAATTTCCGTTCTATTTTACACTTACCAATCGTCTCTTGTACTATAGCATAAGGCTGTTGACGACGCGAAGTTGTCTCAATATGCCGCTGGGAAAGTGAGGAAATCACGCAGGGAGAAGGAACAAGAGGCTGCGGAAGCGAGGAAGAGAGAGGAAGAGGCAAATGCTGCCAAGGCTTATGCAGAGTTTTTGGATGCATTTGAAGGAGAGGATGCAGGTAAAAAGAAACACAGCTCAAGCTTCGTCAAGGCAGGAGCAGACTCTACGACCATATACCTGCCCGCTGCTGCACACGGGACAGAACACAAAACTCATGGTCAGAGTACACTTTATTCGAATAGGGTAAGGGGTAACCGCTTTTCTGTGTGGATTTCTGATATATATATATATATATTTGTGAATAGTCCCCATCGCCGCCATCTAACCTTGCACCGAAGCCTAAAGGAAAGCGAGCTATGGATTCATTCCTCGAGGAAATTAAGAAGTAAATTTATTTTATAGGTATAACTCAAGGCTGACACAAGGTATAGAGAACAAGCAGAGCGCGAAGCAAGATACTCTCGACATGGTGAATGCAAAAAGACACATGATTATTCTTATGTTGATGTCGTGGCTTTCAGCTCATGGCCACGGCCGATCTGTTACTGCTTTAGCTGGTAAGCCTGTTCGCAGGTGTGTGATCTATTTACTCACAGTTAATAATGTAGCATATGATGGGCAAAGTGGCAGTAAGGATCGTGGGGATCCACAGGTCTATTTTCAAAACTTTCAAGATGCTTTCTGGATTAATGTGCCGTTTAACAGACATCAAACGTATTTGTAGCCAATTTGCCATCCTATGTAACAGAACAAACTCTTGGAAATTTTTTTGCAAGAGTTGGACCCGTTGGTTCTGTTCGTGCCCAATATCAACCCATCAGTTTATCAAACTGAAGTTAAATAATAGGTCAAAGTGATGTGGCCACGTGCTGACGCTACCACCAGTCAAGGTGTAGATATGGTCACTTCCCGTCGTACAAAGGGCACCGGGTTAAGTGGATTTGTTTCGTTCATGAAGCGGAAGGATGCTGAGAACGCCCTTCGGGAATTTGACGGTTACGATTGGGGCGGCTCCATCCTGCGTGTTGGGTGGAGTAAAGCTGTACCAATTGCCGCAAAGCCATTATATGGTGCGTGTAGCGAATGTCTATCAGTTTGATGACGATATTCAACAGCTAACACCAAGTTTCCAATGGAACTGTGACCAAGTCGAGTCGATTCCCAACCCGGAGTCGGAGTCGGAGCCGCTCGAGAGATGCCCGACGATCACATTCGCCAGCTTATCGTTCCAGTCGCCGGGGGCGTACCCGGAGTCCGTCTTGGGAACGGACTCGCTCACGTTCTCCGCGTCGTGTAACAGGCCGGGATGCTAAATCTCGTAGCCGTTCTTCACATGGACGCCGGTCCCACAGTCCGAGGAGTCGTGTTCACATGGAAGAAGAAGAGACTGTAACAGACACTTTTATTAGGGCCGTCGCGGCTGAGGTTGTTGGCCATGGTGCCAAGTACGAGGAATCGTTGCGCGAGCGAGAGCGTGATAATCCAAAATACGCCTTCCTTTTGCGTAAAAATGTGAGTTGTTCCATATCGACCAGTTAGGTTCTGACTATGATCTTCAGCACCGCCGACATGCGTTCTACAAGGGTCTCATTGAATCGGAACAACCAATGGAACCTGAATTTGATGATGATGTAAATATTCCTTCATTCATAGTTACTTCATCCTTAAATCATTCCAGGGGTATAATTCTGTTTATTCTACAGATTCTGCTGAAGATTCTGAACGTGAACGAGTTCGTAAAAACGTACTGGGTAGATTGGCTCGTCGGAGATTTGAATCTATGCTCCGTGCTCTCTCCGGGAAAAGAGGAGAACTAGCTCGATGTATGGCCTTCAGTCTTGAACATGCCGAGGCGGCACATGAGGTGGGCTTAATCTCATGTCCTATATTAGCGCACTTACAATGAGTGATGGAAGGTTGTGGACATAATCGTTGCGTCATTACTTGTGGAGGGGACAGCAGTACCTCGTAAGGTTGCCCGTCTTCATCTCATATGTGATATCCTCCACAATTCTGCTGCTTCCGTTCCAAGTGCTTGGAAGTTTCGTTTGGAGTTTCAGTCAAGGCTCGGAATTGTTTTCGACCATCTCGCCAACATCTACCACTCTTTCCCAGGGAGGATAACGGCAGAGACCTTCAAGAAGCAAATAACTGCTGTTGTGGATATCTGGGAGGATTGGATAGTGTTTCCGCCCGATTTTACTACCGAGCTGAGGTTGAGGCTCGAAGGTGTCGCAAAAACGGCACCTGCCAAAGTAGTTGAAGTCAACGAAACAACCCCCAAAACTACACAAACACAAGCATCACGGTTCAAGGCAAGTACGTTTCAACCGGCAACTATTCCGACCAAAGAAGATAATGCCGATGACGGAGAGCCGATGGATATGGGTAGCGATGTTGATGGAGTACCCGTGGATGATGTGGATGGGGAGCTGGTAGATGATATGGATGGAGAACCTATTAGTGGTTTTGATGGAGACCTGGCGGATGATGTCGATGATCAGGCGTTGGACGATGTCGATGGGACTCCAATCGATGAAGATCTTGACGGCATGCCGATCGAAGATACTGATATTTAAAGTCTGTTTGATAAATTTACGTTGTTTCTCAAAAATTCAGAGTTCCCGTCGACGTATTATAGTGAATAACTGATATATATGTAATCTACAGACTTCCGTACATGTAGATGGTCTGAGATATTAGTCCTGGTGACGACGTGGGCCTCTATTAGGGTTAGTCGCCATTCGAACGATAGCCTCCTTAGCGGACCCAATGTCGTTCTCCGTACCTGCAATATGATAAGTAATGGTGATTACCACAAATTTACCCTACACACCTATGATGACTATAATATTATTTTCTCGACCGACAGTGATATCGGCCCCTGTTTCATTACGTAGGCGCGCAACGTTGGAACCTTTTGAGCCCACGATCCTGGGGAACATGGACCTGTCGGGTAGTGTGAGGAAGCCAACATGTGACATGCGTTCGGCATGATTGATAGCGTCCTTGATGGAGTTCTGAGCACGTTCCATCCCAGCTTCATCGTGAGCTTTGATTGTCCAAGTGGAATTACCTTCCTCAGCATCTTGGTAGTTGGGGACAACTTCCCATAGTATTTCAGGTAATTCGGAACTCGCCTCGTCGATGCGAGCCGAAGACGTCGTATTTGGGGTTGGCTGTGGGGGTAAAGCCGATTTTTGGGGGTGTTCGGATACGTCGACGTGAACACCGTAAGAGCGTAAAGTCCTGAAGAAATTCCCTTGTTGTGAAATAACATGATGGTACTTCAGAGGGACCGAAACATCCTCGCTTAACCCCTCGGGTATGGGTGGTTTAACTTGGCTCTGAGTTCGGATGAGTCAATGATAATCCCTACTTGATGTACTGTGAATCTTTACCTTCATTTCTTCAATCGCCGCTTCGCAAGCAGCGCGAGAACCAGATACTTTGACAATGTTAGTCACATCAATGTCAGCTAAATCTGCTGCATTGTCAGGTTCTCCGACGTGACCATAGGAACGGGAACCTGGAAATTGAATCTGAACACCTAGTTTGTTTTGGAGCTCATTGAGGTGTTGCCCCCCTCGTCCAATGAGCACACGATGTTGAGATGCAGGTATATCAACGGCTAAGATAACACGATCGCGAAGGGCGGTCACGGCTTGCTCAAGTTCATCTTTGAGCTTGTTCACGAGTTTCGGTTCACCTCGTAATTTAACTTCATCAGATGGTTCACCTTGTCGGGGACTAAGGATGATTAATAGGAAACTGTTTTAAGAAGGGTTCGAACGAAAGCTTACAATCTGATAAGGCCAGCCTGAAGTTTGGAATCGGAAGGTCCACCACAACGTGTTACAAGGTCCTTGAGGCCCTGGCCACCACCACCAATCAAGGTGCGGTGGAACTTGTTTTCTACAGTGACTGTAACAGAAATCTCTTCGGCGACCTGATCAGCAATAACAAGTATGGCTGACTTCGCAGCGGCAATAGCTTTCTTCGTTCCGCGCACTGTGATGTTTGTGATATTTCCTCCGTCCTCGGCCGCTCGCTCGATGTCGATTTGTGCATCTGTATTGTCCTTTATTTCGTTGATAGATGCACCGCCCCTACCAAGGATGCGAGCAATAGAGCGAGTAGGGACAGTAAAAGTGATGATATTGTTTGTTTCTTTTTCGAAGTCAGCAGCCTACAGCACATGTTTGAGCTACGATTGCATACATGTGCAGACATCTTACCTCCATCAATTCGGCTTTTGCCAAAGCAACGCCCTTTTTGCCACCCTTGATCAGTACTTCGTCCGATTTTAGTTGCTCCCGGGTCTTGTTTTCACCATTTTCTGGGGATTGCCGAGGGAAGGTAATTTTGACAGAATACTTTTCTTCCAAGCGGATCGCGTATTTCCCACTCTGACCAATAAGAGATGAGTGATACTGGCTAGGAATCTTGAGTATTTCGGACGTCTCATCGGCCTGTATAGAAAAGCCACAAATTTATAGCTGAAGTAAATGTGTTAGAATATGACGCACAAGTCTTTCCAATTGGCTTAGTATTCGTTTCTTGGCCTCTTCAACATTTTCTTTCCTCCCAGTGATCTTCGGTGTCGGCGATCAGTCATGCCTTTTGGGCTCAAAAGGGCTCCTCACCTTAACCTTTGACTTTTGGTGAACAGTCTTCTTTTTCTTACCACCTTCTTTGGGTCCCTCGTCAAGCTCATCCGAAACGTCGACCCTTACACCAAGTTGATCTCTTAACTTGTTAACGCCAGAACCCTGAGCACCAACAATGCGACCAACGAATTCCCTTTCAATATCAAATTCAGTTGACTGCGCACTGGGTTCATAAGCATGCATCAAAATATTTTTTTAGTGCTTACATAGCTATTGACGATCTCGTCATTTTTGGCGTTTTCCACGATTGATAGAATCTCCTGGACAGCCCGATCGACATCTGTACGCGCACCACGTACAAGAATAATGTCTTCGTTTGAAGTGTCACCAGCCTCTACGCCAACCTTGATAGAAAGTGTTTTGTCTTCGCCAATGATACTGGAATAAGTACTGTAAGTCTTTTAAACCTCCACTCCACCAGGTGGACGTACGCGTTGAGAGTTGTCCCACCATAGCCAACAACTGCATCATGCCAACGCTTTTCAACAGAGACAGATTGGCTCTTCACGTCAGCAGCATCTTTTGCCATTTTCAAAACCTCTTTCTCAACATCGTCAAGGTGCCTCTTTTTCTCATCCGGCACGAGAGAAGCTGATGTGGATAAAGGATCATAGACCAAGACAACAGTAGATATTTCTGTCGCCTCATTGGGAAATATGACCAAAACATTATGCGTATCATAAAGCTGCTTGAGTCTAGGTGTCATAAAGGTTAGTAAACGTACACAAAGAAACTCTTAACTATTTACCTCTTTGCATTCTTCCCAGCAACCATGCGATGAATCAACCAATCCAATGAAACTTGCCTCGTCCCGCCAATGAGCTTCCCAATGAGTTCCGAAATCTGCTTGACAACAGCGTCCACGGATGATTTCTCACCCACAAGATCAATGTTGAGATTCGTAGATTTCTTAACAGTAGTGGGAGAGGGAAAGTAAACAGCGACGCTCGGATGAACCGTATTAAGAGTTTTGGCAAACTGAATACGACCCATATAAGTTAATATTTGCCTGGAAATATCGATAGGGCCAGGAAGGGGGAATTCGTGAATATATTGAGAGTTGGCCTTTTCCATCACAGCACCTAAACCGGCGGGTAAATCAGAACCTTGACCCCAAACAGTAATTTCCTCGCTGGTATCATCATGATCAGCAACAACTACAGCACATTTACTTTTTGCCAAGATTTCTTCAACCGCTTTACCAGCCAGTAGCCGATGTTGACGTTTTGGAAGGGACATCTTCACCGACGTAAGACCTGATTTGAAACCTTCCACCGTGCCCTTGATCACTTCAACTACACGGATAACCGCTTGGCGATCACCATGAACAGTGATTTCCCGTGCCAACGAGTTAAGTCCCAAAGTAATTTCACTGCCCTCGGCTGCAGCCAGGAACGTAGACCTCCGCGCAACGATGAAAGGTAGAACGTGTGCCGGGATATCACGCACACGTTGCGCAGCTTTCGACGTCTTTGAAGCAATGATCTGATTCAATAATTCTTGTGCTTCATAGGCGAGAGGCTGAGGCCCGGTGAGCGTGACAGGAATAGTTGGCTCCTCATCTTCGTCAAGAGAAGACGGAGTTGCAACACCAGAAGATGAACCATTGGGTTGTCCGTTTCCATTAGGAATAGTAAGAGAATCTCTGGGGGGGATGTCTACTCTAACACTGGTCTGATCACGAATCTGTTTGAGGGTTGCACCTAGATTTTATAAGCATTTAAATCTAATAATATGAATACATTCTTCACCTTTAGGGCCAATGATAGATCCAATGGTCGAGACTGGCGCATGAATTATTAAAGTGATCTGTTGTCAAGATAAATCACAAACAAAATATATGGCGGATGTGATTATACCGTAGGACTAAGAAGTGCCAAGAGACTCCGTTTCGCCTTATCAAGTTCCTTCTGAGTTTCTGCCTTGATGTGAAAGGTAGTCTGGCGGGTCTTCTGGTTCGCGGAGGCTTCCAATTTGACTTTATATTTTACCATGACCTGCTTCATGATCTCTCCAAGAGTTGCAGGTTTCCCATCCTTGCCTGTATTTGAAAGGTCAATTGCACCTAGAGTAAAGCTGTCTGATTTGATGGTACTGGGCTTGATCCCGATCCGAGGACCGGCAGCAGCCCCCCAGGCCGGTTTGGTAGCGGAGACAACAGCAGGAGTCGCTGACGCGAGTGAGGGGAAGGCCAACTGGGATCCTGTATCTAACTCAAGGTTAGCAGGGGCTTGGGACCTCGTCTTAGAGGGAATTGAATCAGCCAGAGATGGGAATGGGTCGGGTGCGCCTTCAAGCTCATGCCTCTTCTACAATTGAAAAAATGAGAAAACAAAACTCAGAGATATATGTTGCTATCAGGACAGACCTGGAGGTCAGCAGCAGTGAGAGCCATGGTATTCGGATTACGGGTGTCCGGAGAGCGAGTAGCCTTTGACGAGTAGCCTTTACGAAGGAAGACCTTTACAATGGAATGAGTTGCCTCAGACGTCTATCGTGACGAATAGTAGATGTTTAGAAATTAGAGCGAAATGAAGCCACAAAAAACATTCTCGTTTATTGACCGTGGGATTCTTCCGACGTGGCACCACCGGGTAACTCGTTGAGGTTCAAGTGTAATATGCAAAAAGATCACAAAGGGTACGGTCGAGGCCCAAATCAATGGTTTATGATTGATCTGAATACTGATAATATGGACTCATGTTGGGCCTCATTTTAAGGAAATTGGCATCGAGGCTGCGGTCGCGGTTTCTCTAAGCTCGGAATTCTCGGCCAATCAGGAATAAACAAGTACCCAATCAATTTATGGTGATCGGATACTATGTTATAACTTATTCACCGTTCGGTCCGCCCCCGAGGCGACGTGTTCGAGTTCCACCGTTATTCACCAACCACCATTGGACACTCTCTGAGCAAACATTAGCTGCTGCGAACAACTCGTTCGCAATGAATCCATTCCTTTCTCACCCCACTTATGTTCTTGTACTTCTTCTCATCCTCTTTCCGATCATTCAAGCATCATCATTTCTTTCAGATGCTCTCGTTAGGAAAGGGCAGGTCCAAGAGGTTCTCGGACGCCATCCTACCAAACACGCCGAATGTCAGAACTCCAAGGTGCGCAAACATGATACATCCAATTGACTGTCAACTGTAGCATCCTATAGCCCACAGGCCCCATAGAAACCACTATGTGTGATTATGAAACCGTGGAGAGCGTAAATGAGGAACTGTACAATAACCTATCAGAGTTGGTTCGCCTGCCCTTTTTCAAGTACTTCCAGGTGCGTTTTTATACAACCAATGTCAACCTAATTACTGACGAGATACATTGCAGGTTGACCTCTACCGGGAGTGTCCATTCTGGCAAGATCATGGTTCCTGTAACAACCCAGAGTGTACTCCAGACGGAATCGACGAGGTATGGATCACATCTCCTATTCGCAACCTGCTTGCCTACGTCTCCTTTTTGTAGAAGGATATTCCAGAAAAATGGCGGTCGGTTACTTTAAGTCGGGTGGATACGACTTCTATTGACAAGGTAAGGTGGACCAGTATGGCTTCTACATGCCTCTTACATCGCATAGCGCCATCAACTACCTGGCTGCTACTATCGGGACTCGGACTTTTGTTTCCTTGATGACAACACGGGTCAGGGTTTTTCTCTTATATGCCAAACCTCGCTAATATATTATAGAGGGTGAATATTTTGATCTCTCCCTCATCCCAGAGCGTTTCACAGGATATTCTGGACATAGCGCCCACCGTGTGTGGCGCTCTATATACGAGGAGAATTGTTTTGGTTTATCAGAACTCAATCTAATGAGCGGGAAATCACCAGCACCTGTATCTTTACCAGATTCCATGTCTGATGTCTTCCGCGATGGTGATATCGAACCCGATGAGCATTGTCTAGAGAAAAGAGTTTACTACAAAGTTATTTCAGGTCCGTATATTCTCTTATTTATCAATTAAATAACATCATCGACCCGAACAGGGCTTCATGCATCAATATCTACACATATCTGCCTGGAATACCTCAACCAAACCAACGGAGAGTGGGTAAGTATGATGTGGTGAATATAACCATGATCTAACATTCACCTAGGGGCCAAATTTGGAATGTTTTATCGACCGAGTGGTTTCTCACCCAGAGCGGCTACAATATATCTATTTCAACACAGTCTTGATGCTGCGCGCCGTTGCTCGTCTTGGACCATATTTATCGGCGTTTGACTACTGCTCCACAGGAAACCACGAGGATGACCAACAAACTCTGACAAAAATTTTCAGCGTGGTAGACATCGCACGAAATGTTGGCAAGTTTGACGAGACAGTACTATTCCGAGGGGAGAATGCAAACGTTAATCCAAAAAGTTTTTGCTTATCCCTCTTTTATTAATCCCAACCTCCTACAGATTTTGAAAGAAGAATTCAAAACACACTTCCGCAATGTAACTCGGATAATGGATTGTGTAGGATGTGCTAAATGTCGTCTATGGGGAAAGGTACAGACCACAGGCCTTGCCACAGCAATGAAAGTTCTCTTTGAGATGGATGAAAAAGCCCTCGAGTAAGTTAAAAGAAATTCCGGTCAGGATATAACTAAATGTAAATTCAGCCCTTATTCCAATGCAAACTTGCTACAACGTTCGGAAGTCGTGGCACTTGTGAATACACTCCATCGATTTACCGAAAGCTTACAGGCGGTAGAGAGTTTTCGTCGAATATGGTCGAAGGTGAATCCCACGGAATCCGAGCAGCTGATCCACAAGGCCGAGGAACAGGTTCGAACTGGTAATGTAAGCATTGTCTTAGAGCCACTTCGGTGTTTTTGACACATGCGCATTAGCCACGACCGTCCCCACTAGTGGGCTTGGACCACCCAATTGACGCACTTGGGGGGGCACGGCTTCGGCTGACATCCCTTTTTCGAGTGTGCAGAGACAGTACCGTTGATTGTGTCGGATTACTAATAGACATCTTGCGTAGAGGAATGAATGCGCTGGCAGCGATATTCCGGCCATCAGGGAAGGAGCATGGTCCTGGATCTGGATCTGGGGAGCTCTAAGATATAATTTGAAAATTTTAGACATACATACATGTACATAGTTGTAGTATATATATAATCATAGCACGAAGGCGTGGACCAGCGGTAAAATTAAGAATTTAAATAACTTCAATTACTAATAGATTTTGATAGACACAATTTTGTCTCACACTGTTAACCTGAACTCCTTAAGCTTTTCCGTCTCAACAGATTTTTGTTTGTATGATCTCGATTGAACACGCCTGAGCCCAGCGCTCCATACAATGATCATTCTGGATGAAGAGGACCAGCGGCGCGCGAAGCAAGCCCCATATACCGCTGGTCCTACCCTTCGTTTTCCAGAGAAAGCTGCAGGTCGCTCCGATTCCCCCCTACCTGACTACGAAACGTCAGAGGCCCGTCAACAACTTATATTGAAGCATTCAAATCAGAGAAAAATAGACCCTAAGCTTTGGCGTGCAATTCTCTATGCTCTTGCCATCTACGTCACGCTATCCGTCGCGATTGGAGTACCCATCATCGTTTTGGTTTGTTCACACCTATCTATTACTCAGGATGACCCTTTTACCAAGCCCTCATTACAGAAAAAACCTAAGAGCACCGAAGTGGTGGTCCCCGATCCTTCAATATGGGGCAGTGACGACTCTGATTCAGGAACCCCATTGAGCCTGGCAAACGTAGACACTTGGACACTAGACAAAGACGCTCATTGCGGCTGGACAAACATACAAGATGACCCTAGTCATTATACCTTTACTGCTAGGTAATTATTGGGACATTAATGGCCACTTCCCTCCTTGATATGGTACTCTTAGGTCTCAATACAACCTGTCTCATACAGGGTCCGTTTTTATCCGCTCAAACGTCTCCCTTATCACGGATAAGAAGAACTTTATTGAGGCCAAATTATCGGTTGATATAAACCCAGATTCTAAAGCTACAAATATACTGTTCGATGTGAATATTACTGCGTCCACCAGCGGGCTGCTTCGTTCAACGGGCCCCTGCTTCAGTGACAAGGGCAACAATCGAGGTCTATATATATATGTGAGTAGTTTAACATAGTCATAATTCACTATTATTGATTTCCGTCGTAAACGTCTAGTCATCTCGAAGGTTATCTAGTATGGATGCACTGTGGCTGGAAATTCGCCTACTCTTCCCCCAGGAGTCATCCAATCAAATTTTGGAAAACTTTGTTACTTACCTACCCTCATTTTCGCAAACCTTTGGCAACCTCACGGGAGATGCAGCATTTAATAATGTCCTCATAGAGGGTTCAGGCCGAGATATAATCTGTCAAGTGGGTTTATCTTCCCCCGTGTATTTTCATCGCAAATCTGACTGATTTTTTTTTTGGTAAGTCAATGAAAGCCCCCAAGATCGCCATCAAGAATTCCTACGGTTCCATTCGTGGTGTCTTTCGTGCTTCAGAATCATTAAACCTAGATAGCATCAAAGGGTATGTAGTTCGAAATATACCGTAATATTTTCTGAAGCCATTAGTTTGGACCGACAGCTCTATCATTACCAATGTGACATTAGCAAGTGACCCAAAGAGGACCACGCCGACTTATCTAACGTTGGACACAGGCGATGGGTAAGTAATTTTTCTTACTCCCTGGCATAGTCGTAATTAACCAGGTTTCAGCGAGATTGATGCAAGGGTGACTCTCTTAGCACCTGACTCTTGGTTTACCGGGAGGCCCACTCATCCGCGAGCTTTTGTTGCCGATGTGAAGACCTTCAATGGACCTTTGAAGCTCAAAGTTGCGAACTCTGCATCAACCCCTCCCGTACCATTACAGTTATCCGTGCAGAACAACCTCGCAAACACTAGCGTTACCCTAGATCCTTGCTACGAGGGTACGTTTAGTGCACAAACAAAGTTGTCACAAGTATTCGTACGCGAGCGATTTATTGGACCATGGTTAGATCCATTGCAGCAAAGTCGACAAATGAGTACTATCTATTACCAGAATGAGTCAACCCGCGTTCGTGGTTGGATAGGATGGGGAAAACAACCTACCTATGGGGATGGTATTATCCAAGGACAAGTGAAAATTATATCCTCGTTGAGTCCCGTGATGCTTCAACTTTCAGGAACATAGCAGACTTTTGTAGTGTAACTATAATGTACAATGTAAAAGTTAATATTCATTTATACAAGAAGGTAACACGCAGCATTAATAATAATATCCCATGGTGTGAAAAAATCCAGGTGAGAGTCGGTTATCCCCGCATTTCGCGACCCCAGCAACCCCAGTCAACTAGTCACGGCTGAGCCCCCTAGACATCATATTCAATCTGGCAGGAATACGCACAACCCATACGTTATCGCTGATAAGCTGCCACATTTAGTATATTGTATACTTAGGTTCATCAAAGAGTGCACTGATCCTTTTTTCAGCGAATTGCCGACCTTGTGCACATATTGCGTGATATTGAACCATCATCTCGCACGTCATTAGAGACTCCTTTTATTTAACACAAAATGGCAGTAAGGAACTTTATCAAGACCCAACTTACTTCCCCAATCTTTTCCATTAGCTTGTTACGTCTCACTGTTAGCAATGACAAACCCTCCTCATGGTGGCATTTTGAAGGTATGTATATACCTTTATCATCGACTGCCCTTTTAGACTCAGATCATTGTCCTATCTTAGGACCTTTTAACCCGAGATGAAAGTATATGTCCCCAGCTTAGAGAGGAAGCCGCTGAGCTGCCTAATATTACTCTCACAGAGGTACTTAACTTCTTAACAAATATTCTACAAAAGCTTCGTCCCTAATGGCCTATGAAGCGTCAGCTTTGTGATCTTGAATTAATCACTAATGGTGGCTTCAGCCCTCTCGAGGGTTTTATGAATGAGAAAGATTATACAAGGTATCAAAATCTAATATTCTAGTGAATGGGTTGCTCAAGCTGACAAACAAATTACCAGTGTGGTTCATACATTGCGACTGGAGAATGGACTTCTCTTTCCTATGCCGATAACGCTTGACGTCTCTCGAGAAGATATCGATGATCTAAAAATTGCAGCAGGAATACGTATCACACTAAGAGATCCCCGAGACGACGAAGCTCTTGCGATTATGACAGGTTTGTTACAGGTCCAACATACAAACAAATTGTTGATTATTTCTTCTCAGTTGATGATATCTATATGCCCGACCGCGTTCAGGAAGCTATTCACGTTTTCGGCGCTGATGACCCGGCACACCCATCCGTTGCTTATCTTCGAAATCGAGTGAAAGACTTTTATATTGGTGGGAAAGTTCAAGCCATACAAGCCCCTATGCATTTCGATTACGTCCCTCTCAGATGTATGCCCCGCTTCTACGTTTGGGTGATGAGCGCTAACCTGTAATCCAGATACTCCTACTGAGCTTCGCGCTCATTTTAAAAAACTTGCGTGGCGTAAAGTGGTCGCTTTCCAGACTCGCAACCCTATGCACCGGGCACATCGCGAATTGACTGTGCGAGCAGCTCGCCAACGTCAGGCGGTTAGTCACCTAAATCCGCGAATAATATGATGTACTAAAAGTATCTAGAACGTACTCATTCATCCTGTTGTTGGTTTAACAAAACCTGGAGATGTCGACCATTATACTCGTGTCCGCGTCTACGAAGCCATTATGGCAAAATACCCAAATGGAATGGGACACTTGGCACTTTTACCCCTAGTGATTATACTTCCTAGATATATCCACAATGAGTCTCACTGTATTTTATCCAGGCCATGAGAATGGGAGGACCTCGGGAAGCCGTATGGCACGCGATTATCCGTAAGAACTTCGGCGCGACGCACTTTATTGTTGGCAGAGATCATGCTGGGCCAGGAAAAAACTCTCAAGGGAAAGATTTTTACGGACCGTACGACGCTCAAGACCTCGTTACAAAGTACCACGATGAACTCAAGATAGAGATGGTACCTTTCCAACAGATGACATATCTCCCTTCGACGGATGAATACCAACCGGCAGATGCGGTACCAAAAGGTGTCCATACACTCGATATATCGGGTACGGAACTGCGTCGGCGCCTGAAAACAGGAGCGCCCATCCCAGATTGGTTCAGTTATGAGTGGGTTTTGTTTCTGTCTCAGTCTATTTTATTTCTAAGGGAGCATTTTAGCGCCGTTGTCAAAGTTCTCCGCGAAAGCTATCCCCCCCGTAAACAGCAGGGATTTGTTTTGTTCCTGACTGGTCTCTTCAATTCTGGAAAAGACAGGATTGCTAAGGCTCTACAAGTAACCTTGAACCAGCAAGGTGGTAGAAGCGTTTCTTTGCTGCTAGGGGAGACTGTCCACCAGGAATTTTCCGCAGGTGTGTCCACATATATCATGCATCGTTCAAATATTAATATTGTATGAATTAAGAACTTAGTTTCACATCGGAAGACAGACACTTAAATGTACAGCGCATTGCATTTGTGGCTTCAGAGTTAACAAGAGCTGGTGCTGCCGTCATCGCGGCGCCCATCGCTCCTCACGAGAGATCACGGGAAGCTGCACGGGAAACCATATTGCAATTTGGAGGCGCGGGCAGCAATTTCTTCCTCATACATGTTGCAACGCCATTAGGTCATTGTGAAAAAACAGATCGGAGAGGTATCTACGCGAAAGCCAGACGGGGAGGAATCACGGGGTTTACTGGTGTTGACGAAATTTACGAGACACCTGAGAGGGCAGACTTAGTGGTTGATGTTACGACCCAAAGTATTCCGGAGATTGTGCATAGTATGTATTCGTCCTATTGCATATTTCATTAATGTCTGACGGGAAAATACAGGAATTATTTTACTACTGGAAACAAATGCATTGTTATGATTTTTAGAATTTTATCATTATAATCATTCTTATCCGTACCTTCAAATTTGCGCTATTCATCACAGTCAAAGATCGTGAAGGGTTTCAAAAAGCGTCCATCAGTTCAGCTTAGAAGTCCTAAAAAAGAGCCACAACCCATCCCTATTTCAAACTTGACTTTAGGTTTACATGTTCAATTTGAGAGGCCTAGAACTTTGTTTCGCTTTCTTCAAACGGGGTCAGCTTCTTTGTCAACCTCTCTAGTCGGCTCTAACACCATATTTATTGCCAGCCTCCTCTTCGCGGGAGCTATAAAGGGCACTCGAAATTCCAGGATTCTTCATCCTCTTCATTGTGGGACCTCACCTTCATTCTCATCTCTCATCGTTTTCACTCTCCTTTACGATATTCGTTCTTCACGATATCAGATTACACTCGTTCATACAACAATGCCCTCCATAAAGTCCGTGCTACCCTTGATCCTTCTCGGCGCTTCTACTCTTGCCGCACCCACCTTGGGAGGTCGTGATGCTTCTAGTCGTGAACAAGTAAGACTTATACTTTATACTGCCTTCCTTATCAAATTTTATTAAAAATAATCTTCCCATTCTCTAGTATGGTGGTCATCAGCGTGGGCCTAGTTGTGTCCTGATGGGAATACTATTCGAGAATGCATATAAGACTCGTCATGAGTTAAGGGAAGCATATTCCGCGTGCGGTCCGGGGCGTGATCATCTTTTGTTCGACAAATTGTTGACTCTTTGCATCGAAGACAATGAGCGAAAAGAGTTTCACCACGAGCACAAAGAGAAGGATCACCACGACGATGAAGACCGCTACGAGGACAAAGCTTACTACAAGTACCCGAATCACGAAAACTACCCCGATAAACAAAATCTCGAGTCACCTGATAATAATGTAGATCGCAATGCCAATAGCATGAGCATATCGAAGCGCAACATCGATGGTCCAAAATATGGCAAAGAATTCAATACCAATCTTGGTGATTTCGACCATGCATATGATAGGGGTGATAACGGGAAGCCAAGGGACGGGTATCGCTACCATGAGAGGAACGAGGGAGAAGAGCGTTGGGATCACGGCAAGGACGGCAAGTCTTGGGGCAATGATGACTACCCCTGGTACCCTAGCACAGATGAGAGGTCCTTAACAAGGGGCGATGGTCGCCAGGGTCACGGCAAAGATGGAAAGACTTGGGACCAAGATCACGAACAGTGGAGCAACGGAAAGGACGGTGCATCTATGTATGAGGAGGGCCGCCAGGAAAATGGCAAGGAATACTACCCTTGGACGCAGGACAAAGGTGGGAAGCCCTGGGACAGAGATACTGATCTCTGGGATCATAGAGATCGGTACTGGAGGTTTGGTAACGGCGAGAAGTTATCGGACAGAGATCACAATCACTATGATCACGGCGAAAATGGAAAGCCTTGGGAAAAGGATGATGACTACTGGAATCATGGGAAGGGTGGACGATCATGGAATAGGGGCCATGGCCATGATAATCATGACGGGGATGAAAGGTTTTGGGACGGAAATCACAATCGTTATGACCATATAAAGGGTGAAAAGCCATGGGGGGGAGACCACAGTGGCTATGATGACGGTAAAGTTGAAAGGCCATGGGACAAAAATGACGGTCACCGGGACCATGATAAAGATAATGGGCCTTGGAACGACAACCACGATCAGTATGATCACGGTAAGGACGAGAAACCATCGGACAGATACGACAACCTTTATGATCATGGGAAGAACGGAAGACCTTGGGGAGGAGACTATGACCGTTACGACTACTCTGGTCATGGTAAGGATGGAAAAACCTGGGACAAGGACAATAACTACCGAGACCATGACAAGAAGGGTGGCCAATTGGATCATGGTAAGAATGGGAAACCCAAGAGCGGAGACCACAACGATCAGGAGTATGGCAAGAACGGTGGAAAGGGTATTTTGGACATCGGATCAGCTGTACCTGGTGTAGTTGGAGGTTTAGTTGGAGGGGGACCTGGATTAGCGGCTGTACCTGGCACACTGTTGAACCCGCTGCAGCTGGTCAATGGCGTGGCGGGCAACCTGGATGCTGGAGTGGTGGGCAATCTTGTGAAGGGAGCAGGCAACAACTTGAACATGGGTGGGGCGGGTCCGGTTAATTGAATGTTAGCAGACAGCTATCTGAATATTAAAGTTGTGAATTTGCCTATGGTCACGTGATCATTTATTTTCACGGATGGAACATAAGAATTAATTGACATAAAAAGAACCGGTAAATGGTAAATTTGAGAAAGTTGTTTACTTCCCCATGTTCAAAAAAGCAGTCCGCGCCGGTTTTCCCTCCGCACCCATCTTTCGTGCAACTGCGTCTGCTTCACTCCGCTCTTTGGTTGTTCCGGTCACACGCCTCTCTCTCTATCCTTCTGCGACTCCATTTATCTCCTTACCTTCACCCAGAGCAATGTCTTCCCATGTAGGAGAGTCTACTTTACGCCCAGAGCCTGATAAGGTTCTCCAGGATATCGCGGACTATGTTCACAATTACAAGGTTGACTCCGATCTCGCCTTTGAGACTGCTAGATTGTGTTTAATCGACACCATTGGGTGTGGCCTTGAAGCCCTCCGCTTCCCCGACTGCACAAAGCTTCTGGGTCCGGTCGTTGAAGGAACAATAGTCCCCAATGGTATCTCTTGTCTACACTTCCTGCGTTCGCGTATTCATTTTTTTTTCTAAATCCCAGGCACCCGCGTTCCTGGAACCAACTACCAGCTAGATCCTATTCGGGGAGCATTCAACATTGGTGCTGCCATTCGATGGCTCGACTTCAATGATTGTTTCTTGGCAGCAGAATGTAAGATCCACCATTGTCTTGTCTTCTGAGCATGTGTTAATCGTTGATACCAGGGGGACATCCGTCTGATAACCTCGGTGCAATTCTTGCCGTTGCAGACCATCTCGCCCGTCAAGGCCAGCCCCTTACCGTGCGAGACATCTTGGAATCTATGATAAAAGCCCATGAGATCCAGGGTTCATTAGCTCTTCTCAACTCTTTCAATAGAGTCGGCCTCGATCACGTTGTTCTTGTCAAGGTCGCCTCAACTGCAGTGGTATCCAAATTACTCGGTCTTAGCCGTGACCAGACCGTGGACGCCGTTTCTCAGGCATGGGTGGACGGCCAGGCACTGCGTACCTATCGTCACGCACCAAACACAGGTCCTCGCAAGTCCTGGGCTGCTGGTGACGCTAACTCTAGGGCCGTCAACCTTGCTCTCTTAGTTAAGAAAGGTGAGAAGGGCCTTCCGTCAGTCCTTACCGCAAAGACCTGGGGGTTCTATGATGTTCTTTTCAAGGTGAGTTTTCCGGGCCTACTCCTTCCCCAAGTCTCAACCCCTTTAGGGAAAACCCTTTGAATTTCAAATTCCATACACCTCTTACATTATGGAGAATGTCCTCTTCAAAATCTCGTATCCTGCTGAATTTCATGCTCAAACTGCCGTCGAAGCTGCCCATACCATTCACGCGAAGCTCAAAGAGCTAGGAAAGACTTCAGAAGATATTAAGAGTGTAAGAATTCGCACCCAGGAGGCTGCTAAGAGGATTATAGATAAACAAGGCCCTTTGGATAACTTTGCTGATCGCGAGTGAGTCCATTACTAGCCGAGTAAATGCTTAGCTTTGACATTAGATTGATAGTCATGCCATCAACTACATGGTTGCATATCCCCTTATCTTCGGTGAACTTACTTCGGAAAGCTAGTATGTTTTTACTTTGGCTTCTTTCTAAGCTCTAGGACTCACTATACCTAGTACTGATGAATCAGCTGCCGACCCACGCATTGATGCACTGAGAGCAAAGGTTTACTGTGTTGAAGACCAGCGCTTTAGCATTGATTACCACGACCCCGCCAAGCGCTCTATCGGAAACGCCCTTTTGGTTGAGCTCAATGACGGAACAATTCTTGACGAAGTTGAGGTTGAGTACCCTGTTGGACACAAGAGAAGAAGAGCGGAAGGAACTCCTCTCCTTATTAACAAGTTCAAGAGGTCACAAATATGGTTTTTTCTTCTTCTGCATTTCTAACTTATCTATTACAGACATATTTCCCACCACTTTGACGAGGCCCATCAAAAGAAGTGCGTACTATAATTTGAACCTTATATTAAAAAAATCAGCTCAATTTCTATTTAGGATTTTGGACATTGTCTCCGATGGTCCTTCATTCTCTAAGCTTCCGGTTGATAAATTCACGGATCTCTTTGTGAAAATATGATTCCATAGATATATATATCTTTGATTTTGTATCGCGCGTAGACGAAAATGAATATCTAGCTTGGGGTATCGGTATAAAGTGCCTGAACGCTCAAGTCCATCAGACTTAGACACCAGTTTTACTCAGTACTGGAAATATCGAACATGAAAGGCCTCTAGAACTTGTTATGGGTGTGGTCACTTAGTCACTCACACCACTGTCACATTTACGTTACTACGATCACATGATGAACTTCTACGCGTTTCAAAATGCTTTAGTACTTTCGCGATAAACGTTCGATTCGAGATTATTCGTTGTTCGTCTGCTATTAAGAGTTACACCCCCTTTCACCCTGTCACCTAACTAAACTTCTCCTACATTTAACAACTAAGCTCAGCAAAGGAGTATGGCAACTCATCTTGGTATCTTTCCCATGGGTGTGTACTATAAACCCTTTGGCTTTGTGTCTCTGAGGTTCATAAACAGATATCCTACATTCACTGTCTACTGCTCTCCAACTTACACAGATTGAGAAGAACAAAGAACTGGAAAAAACCAGTTTATTACGCCTTCCTCATCCCAGAACTGGTAAAACATCAAATGCTTGTGATGGAGTAACGTGGTCAATCCTTGTTTAGGAATCCCATCTCTATTCATATCTTGTGAATCTTCCCTTGACAAAGGCCAAGCTTTGTCTCAGAGTAGGATCTTAGAGGTTCAAGCGGTACACCCTCCAGACAGTCGTTCATGGTTCATGGGAAGTCAAGTTTTGACTGGTGAGTCCCAGCACACATTTACCAATGCTCCATACGTATATTTTGCAGACGGCAAGCTTCTTATTATCACACCCATTGATCCTGTTTTCCTCCTCATCCCTATCTTGCGGGCCGCGCGGCAAGTAAGCACTTAGTGCCTTTCTTGTACTGCTCCAATTTGGAATGATTTAGGATGACAGAACACCAGACAATTTTCTCCCACCTGACGACATATTTGAGGCAGCTTCTATTCAACTTCAAAGCTCTTCTCAAACACATCAAGACCAATCACTCCACGTCCTCGCCGAGGACATTCTGAGGTTTGTTTCCTTGACTTGTGTTAAAACAGCTCTCAAATGTATCTGTGACGTCAAAGGTACGGTTCTCCATGTTAGAACGCAGCCAATTACTGATTCCTAATCAGATATTACAGAGGAGATTGTCGTATATCGCTTTTCACTGTCGAAAACCACTGAATACCTTCGAACCAAAGTCGCGCGGCTTTCGGCTCCGCCCACTTTGGAAATTTCGCGAACATTGGTACGAGGCTTTGCGAAAGACGGTCTCATGGAAGATGGAAAAGGTGAAATCTTGAAAGGTTGGTTATGACCAACTTTAGTGGAGTCAGGGCCTAATCGGAATGAGAATGTAGCTGGTCAGATCCGATCCGCTTGTGATTTACTCTGTCAGTATCTACCTGTAGATATACGGGCAACATTGGTTGCATCTTATGAGTAAGTTTTTTTTCCGATAATCTGTCGCCTCCATCTCACTTGGGCCATCCTAGCTTCCAGGCCCTTGACTCATACTTGAAGACAACTGAGATGGAGGCTGCTAGCTTAACCGTTGATAAGAAACTTAGGGCTAAAGGGCAGAACAACAAACTTATGATTGGGGAGGAGAAGAAAAGGAAGATTGCAAATACCTCTCAAGGTGTTCAAAAGTTGAAGAAGGTCAATGTGAATGGAATAGCGAAACTTTCAAGCTTTTTCAAGAAATCATAATTTGGTGCAGTGTGGTGACTTGCTGCATTACTTCTTGCAACAAAATCATTTGCCTAAGACTTCAGAATATAATTGAATTGAATAAGCCAGGTGAGTAATCATCCTACGGTGCTGGATAAAAATGAATCCACTCTTCATAAGCTTCTTATCATTTTAACAAGGGATTACTCAAAACTTTAAATTTAACCTAGTACATAAACTATATTATAGCATATTGTATTATTTTTTCCTCCAAGATTTTATAAATGTCTATTGTAAACAATACAGTTGTGGTTGTAGCAGTCTACAGATGAAAAGCATAATTTGCACAAGGATGAAGCTTTTGTGTAAGACAAAATAGTTGTAAAGGGAATGTACCTTTTTGCATGCATGTGCATGCCCATGCCCACTTACATTGGCTCACAGGTATCTGGCTTGCCTTGCATTGTTGTACCAAGTTTTATTGTATGACTCTGAGTAACATGGTGCAATGATGTAAGAAGTAGCATTGCTACAGGCACTACCAAAGGGGGAGTGATGTGCATGGCAAGAATTACTGTGTAGGAAAGGGGGCACTAGGGGCATAGGTAGCTTAGTTGCAGGAGAGAAACTCTGTCCTAAGTGATTGCAAGACCCATAAGGGGAGGTACCATCTATATAGGTAAGTTGTATGGATAAACTATGGGAATATCACAGAAGCTGATATGAGCCCACCAGGGCTCTGCAATAGTCCAGGGGTAAGCTGTCAGTCAGGAGGTAAGCTACTAACTGCTAAAGGGGGTAAGGAGGTATGTCACAAGGTAAGTAGGGTGTCACTGCACCTCCACTTAATGGATGAAAGAGGTTTTTCATAAGTTTAGTGGATGAGTCTAAAGGGTATGAAATTGGGATGAAATCCCTTCTCAGATATTTCATCCCATAGTGATGTGAATATTCATCTCATGAAGGGTGTGTTTTATTGGATGATTTCAATCTATCAAGGAAGTGGAATATCATCTCATGAAGGGTGAAATATATGGGATGATTTAAATCTGGCAGATAAGAAGGTTCATCCCCAAACAATGGGTCTGAGATAATTTACTGAGCCACATGAGCCACATGGACTAAATTTGGGTAAATAAAAACACAGTGCATGTCTTTGCCAAGCCCTCATCAATCTGCATGGTTTTACAGACATGCAGACAAGCACAGATGGACTCCTTGCCCTTGTGGCCATGGGCTACAAAATATGTCTTAGAACCACACTAGTTCAAGCCTTCTATGTAAGATACACAATTGACAAATATAAACCTAAAAATACTGGGGTTCTGTCTTTTTCCCTTGGTTAAGAGAAGGACTTATTTTGAGTGAAATCTAGTTCAACAGTCTGTTGCCTTCTAATAATTCTGAAATAGGCAGTTGATGACAAGATAAATCATCTTCCCCATTGGATATGAGCAACATTATTTGGATTTGCCTTGGTCACTGATTGAGTCTGGCTCCATAATAATTCAGCTTCAAGCTGGTGGTTTAAAAGATACACACTTAATAATGAATCTATTTGTAAGGACAAGGGGCTTATATAGGTTTTTAGTAGCTGTTCAGATCACACATAATCCTCCATTATCAGTCCTTTTCAGAGAATGCTGTGACAGATTTAACCTAAAAAGGGCAGCCAATCAGGCCATTTCAGGCAAAATCAGAGTCTGACTGCCTTTTCAGGAAAGAGTGGCCTGATCAGGGAGCTTCATGCCTGAAAAAGTCAATATCAGGCACCTGGGATTTTTCCTACACAATTTACTGATGAAACTCCAACACACCTAGACCATTCAAAAAAATCAACCCTAGGTACTAGGTGTCACCGGTTCGGTGCCTGAAACCTTGCTTGTTTTTCTCTGAAAGTAGAATATATATATAAACCATTCTGTTTGTAGCTATTTGTTTTTTACACCTACGTCATAATACTGGGTGGGAGGGACCTTGTAAGCAAGGTAAAAGGTAATTCCTTTATAATATCCCCTTTCCCAGTACGGCAAGTAGTGTGGAACATCAGAAGCCATTTTCAAAAGACTGGGAGACAGGTCCTTGAATGGGCTTTAAAATCCTCAATTCCTGATCCCGGCACAGTTATGGTCATGGTAGCATATATCGCTGTACACGGAGGTGCAGGTACACATAGCCAGAAACTTGAGGCAGGAGTCAAGCGGGCTCTCAGGTTGTGAGCTTAAGAGTAAATCTACCACAAAATCTGTAATGATGTTGATGGTACTCTCCATAGGGCCTGCACGCAAGCTCTTGATTCAAGTAGGAACGTGAGGAATTCCGACACATCAATAAGGGATGGTGCTCTTCATCTCGATATGGTAGAAAATGCAATTGCAAGCCTTGAAGACGATGTGAATCTTAACGCGGGTCAGTGGCACCTTCAGACTTCCTTTTCCTAACATCGATTAAATTCACCCAGGATATGGTTCAAACCTAACACTCAATGGAATGGTCGAATGTGATGCTGCTATCATGGAAGGAATTTCTAGCGATTTTGGGAGTGTGGGGGCCGTTTCTGGTACTCATTTTCGGTTTTATCCTCTAAATTCTGTTCATCACTGGAAATAGGAATAAAAAATCCTATCCGATTGGCGCGTTCCCTACTTGAATATTCAAGGATCCCTGATACCCTTGGTCGTATTCCTCCTCTGTTCGTCAATGTCTAAATAATCAAAGTGTCTTCTCTGATATTTCTTTGATCTCAAACAGATTGTTGGTGTCGGAAGGCGCTCTATCTTTCGCAGCTTTACACGCACCACACGTTCAAACGGTGCCTCCAGAAAGATTGATATCGTGGAGAGCGGAGGCTGAATGGAAGAAATGGAAGGATCAGATAGAATATTCCCACCCAACAGATAGTCCTGGAGGCGGGAGTGGTCCAGGGGAAATGCAAGACACGGTTGGAGCAGTCTCATGGCATCCTGAGAAGGGTATGGCCGCGGGTGTGTCAAGGTCGGCGAAGGCAAATTTCCTTTACCTTTTCTCATATGTGCGCTCATAGCGGCGGCATTCTACTCAAATATCCAGGACGGGTTGGAGAGGTAGATCAATTAAATGCTACCGATCATCGTCAGTCTAATCTGGATGAATAGGCAGCAGTATTTGGTGCGGGATGCTGGGTTCACCAATCTACAGAAGCAGGGATGGGAATTGCATGCAGTGTGTCTGGTATACTTGATATTGTCAATTTCTGTGACCTTTTGCTGAGTAATGATAGGTGTGGGGGAGTATATTACTAGAGCAGCGCTAGCTCGTACAATCGGCGAGAATTTCGCTTCACATATGTCCGAAGGTATTGACTTCAGCCCTCATGATATTCTTCACAAGGTTATTATGGACAACTTTTGGCGTGAGTCACATGTAGATGGTAACCAGAAAAAAGCCCTCATATGAATTTAGAACCTTCCGTCAGACGTGGGATTTTGCAGCTTGACGTGGGTGTTCTATTACTTGCCAGCGAGCTTGATAAGGACGGAAACGTTAAAGGTTGGGAATGCTCAATTTCGATACAGATTCTGAATTTGAAATCTTTGGTTCGTCCTAAGCACGGCTATGGTGTGCATTCACCACTCCAAGCATGGCTATTGCATATGCATCATCGAAAAACCCGAAGCCAAAGGTTGTCCACATGGTTGAAAAAACAGTGCCCGAATTAAAATTTGCGATGCTAGGCAGTCATCCTTCGTCGTCCGACAGGCATACCTGTACCAATACGCAACAATAATTCATCGCAGATATTTATCACCGCAATATCTTTGTGAGGTGATAGCGTTCCATGGGAGGAGGCCGTATTTCGACTACCGTGCTTCTGGAGGTTCATGTATCTTTCCGTTTGTACTAGGTTCTCGCTTGTTCACTATTGATCCACCTGCCAAACCTCCAACCGGAGCTGTTGTTGTCATGCCATTCATTGGTCCTGAACTAAGTGCGAGTTCTGAGCTTGATATTGTACGTAACTGAGGTGTATCAGTCCTTGGTCGTGCGGAGTTTGAGTTGGATGAGGGTGGCATAGGCCGGGATGCATTAAGGCGTTGAAGCGTTTTAAATGGGAACTTTGTGCTGCAAGTACGTTTATGAATATATATTTGTCACACAATGATTATTAGGAGATTTTATTTGGGCGCACCGACAGGTAGAGCAGACCGGAACCGGTTGGCAGAAAACTGATTTATCGTCAGACTTTTCATGACAGCCATAGGGAGGATAGCATACTGGATAGACACACAGAACACACAAAACCGATATCGACGATGCTTTTGTGGCAGAAACATGCTGCGCGAAAGTCGATCTTGTCTTGAGTTGGCACCGATAGGATTTTTCGAATTGATGGTGGAGAAAGAAAAGCCATCTGGAAGATCACAATAAGTCAAGGGAAATACGATGATATTTCGTCATACAATCAAGTATTGCAAGAGTGCGTCTCGGCGGTCTAAAAATATATAAGAGCCACCTGTAAGGTGAGCCGCCTGTTGGAGGAAAACAGTATCTGAGCCATATATCTGGCAAACATCGATTGTGACTTTCTAGAATGTGTCGGAATAGCGGACTTATTGTAACAAGAGTAAAGCTCACTAGTTTTTGCGCAGAGAAGATGGAATTCATTATTGGTATATATGATGTCGAGAGATCGGGAGATACGGAGAGAATCAAAATTCGAGGGTCTGGAAGGTTCGTAGAGTTGGGTCCGCCAGAAGGGTTATTGACCGTGGTTGAAGTTGCAAGGGTTATGCGGTTGATGTCTACTATGGGGATCGATAATTAATGAACGTTTTGACCGGTATTTGACTCACGACATAGCGCCTTTGTGAGAGCTCCAACCAAGGCACATGGTGCTAATATCAGTTGGTAAACATCTTGTAGAACGGATTATAACGGACCTTCTTCCTCTGGTTCCCCCAAATCTTCCATTTCCTCTGAGATTCGCCTAATAATATTAGAATCTACCAATTCGAAAGGCGGAAACGAATTCGCGTTGATATTTTGCTGATTTGGGGCAGGGTCTGTTGATGAGTAAAGCATAACGCTGGAGGACCAATGAGCAAGTTTGAGTTTCTGTTATCAAAATGACAAGAACCTTCTCCCTGGAAAAGCTCCAAAAACTGCTAGGGTGTTTTCGTCTTTTGACGCGACATGGGAATTGAGAAATGCGAGAAGTTGTGAGAGGAAAGCATCAAGTGTTAGTGGATAGGCGTTTGTGGGTGGCCCCTCTCCTGAGAGATGCCATTGCATTGGGGACATGTCTATTACGAGGGACAAATGAGAGCCCCTCAAATTATCCATCATTAGGGTGCAGTGTAGGAGCACGTTAACTAATTCTTACGGGAAACTTAAGCGACACGTGGCTGATCATAAATAAATAATATTGAGAAAACAATAAATAATTGATATCATTAATAAGTATTGTTGAACGTCGGCAATGATGAGCTCACGGTCACAATACACAGGTGCCACATTGATGAAGCGAGGCAGCGTCTGATCACCGTCCCTTGTGATCCCACAGGAGCGCTTCTCGGCTTGTTGGCTCTCGTGCGATGTTTGATGGAAAGTCGCCAAGAGATGGTGTGACAGGCGGTGTTGCAGTCACACTGAGTATTATATCGAGCGTTAACGACACGATGGGTGGGGGTGTTGTGGGAACGAAGCCCGATGTCACGCCTCAACCAGAAAAATAAAATAAATTACCAGTTCGTGAATACATACACTCATGTCATGTCTGTTGGGTTGCGTTTGGTAATCGGAGCGTCCGTCACGAGCGCCGGTGACGAAGGGCCTTCCGGCGTTGGCCGTGGCGATGGGGTAGCGATGCTGGCCGTGTGAAATCTGTCCGTTGGCGATGGCTGGCGCCCAGGTCCTCCTCGACATCTCTTCTTCCCTCTCCACCATCTCCTCTGCTCGCCGTTCCCGCCCACTCTCCCCGCCATCTCTCATCCTCTATGCCAACAACTGACTTTCCACTCTAATGTCATCTACTACTGCCTCCCCTGTTTCACACAACCCTGGTCCCTTAAACCTCAACTATGATAGCGACGATGATATGCAGATCGACTCTGAGGGCGGTCACAGCAATCTTAAAGGGCCCGATGCCGATGCTGACGGTGAGTCCGTCGACGAAGATGCGTCACCCCCGCCCTCTATAATGCCCGTCGACACCCACGTCGCCACGTTATCTTTGTCTCACCGACATAGTGACTCCGTAAGTCCAACAAATATTTCCAATATTTTCATACTCTCATCGGTTATCACTATCATAGGACATTGAAGACTCCGTATGCTATTTTCCGCGTCTTCGCTATATATACATACATATCCTAATTTCCACCCCTTGTAGGGTTATGAGGACCATGGAGATGATGAAGAGGACAATGACAACGACGAAGACGATGGGACTTATGCCGATGAAGAATATGGCAAGAAGAAAATTGTACACAAGAAGAAGAAACGGCCTTCGTCATCCTCTGCCATTCGACCCAAACGTAAGCATTTATGGTATATCGTATTCCCGGTGCTGATCACAATGTAACAGCCCCCGCACGTCACACATCGACTTCAGACTCAGACTCTGAGTACGGTTCACGGGCTCATAAAAAGAAGAAAAAGGCCCGGGCATCCGGTGATGAAATCCGTGTATCAAGTAGGGGAGGAAAGGTTCCCAACTATATTGACGATGTTCAAGATTTCGAGAAATATGAGGATGACGCCGGGACTGAGAACGGATACTATATCGATCCCAATACCCAATATCAAGAAGAAGATGAAATTGAGGCCGTCTTGGGTCATAGTCGCGATGAAGGGCACGAACTCGATGCTGAAGACAAGTGGTTTGAGAACATTGTATGTCTCCTTGAAATTCACTTGTCATGATATTTATGGTCAACATGCAGCGCTTTCATATCAAATGGAAAAACTTTTCTCATCTACACAACACCGATGAAACTTATGAATTCCTTAAACGGTTCAGAGGCCTTAAGCGCGTTGACAACTATATCAAGGCATACAAGATCTGGCAGTCACGGCTGGCGGCCCCAGGTTTGTCACGCGAAGATATAGAAGCACTTCATCTCGATCGAGAACGCGAAAAGGAAGACTTGGAAACTTACAGAATTGTCGAACGCATCATCGCCCACCGCGACAGTATCGATAATAACACGGAGTACTTCTGTAAATGGAGTGGCCTCAATTATGAGCACTGTACCTGGGAGCTTCAGAAGGATGTTAATCCTATTGCAAAAGAACAAATTGCAGCTTATCGGGAGCGGGAAGCGGAGGGAAAGTTCCCTTATAAAAGTGTTTCCTATGCAAAAAATGGGCGACCTACTTTTCAAAAAATCAATAAGGATCCTGACTACATTGCGGCGACGGGGGGTGAACTCAAAGATTTTCAGCTTACGGGGCTTAATTGGTTGGCATATTTATGGAGTCAGGGAGAGAACGGGATTCTTGCTGACGAGATGGGGCTTGGCAAGGTAAAATTTTAAGTTGATATGATAAATCCATGTTCACCCATATAATCGCTAGACGGTGCAAACTGTAGCATTCCTTTCATATCTCTTCCATGAGATGCACCAATATGGACCTTTCTTGGTTATCGTCCCTCTATCCACCATCACCGCTTGGCAGACACAATTTGCTGCGTGGGCGCCAGATATGAATGTCATCACCTATATCGGGACGGCAGCCGCTCGTGAGGTCATTCGCTCGTATGAGTTTGGTCCGTCCAACAAGAAACTCAAAATGAATGTCTTATTAACTACATATGAGCTTACTTTACGAGATTCGAAAGAGCTTGGGGAAATCAAGTGGCAGGCACTTGCTGTTGATGAGGTGAGATCAAACTCAGACCATTTTGGTAATTATCCTAATACAACTCTCTCAGGCTCACCGATTAAAAAACTCTGAGAGTCAACTCTATGAGGCCCTTCGATCATTTTCTGCCGCGTCGAAACTCCTTATTACGGGGACTCCGCTACAGAATAACGTGCGAGGTATGTACTGTATCCCATTGGTCATATTTTATAACCAAAGTCTCATGAATGTTAGAATTACTTTCTTTGATGCATTTCCTAATGCCCGAAAAATGTAGGCTTCCTCATCTGTCGGGGTGAGATGTTAGTGGTCTAATTCGTATAACAGTTGCTCTCACCAATGAATTTGACTTGAACGACGTTGACCATGAAACGAAAATCAAGGAGCTGCACCAACAACTTGAATCTTTGATGCTACGACGTCTAAAAAGAGATGTCCTCACTTCCCTCCCGACCAAGAGTGAACGAATTTTGCGTGTCGAAATGAGTACTCTTCAAACGCACTTCTACAAAAATATTCTGACCAAGGTTTGTTACTGACGTTCCTAGTAATCAGGTTTATATTCATTTATTATGAAGAATTTTGCAGGCTTAGTAAAAAGCGCCAACGGCAATAATAACATTAGTCTGCTTAATATCGGTGGGTCGCTTCCCACCTCTTAAAAAACTTAACTCAAAATCTTTGAACAAAGCCATGGAACTGAAGAAGGCTGCGAACCATCCATTCTTATTTGATGGTGCAGAGACCCGAACAGAAAACAATGAAGAAATTCTCAAGGGTCTTGTGATGAACAGTGGCAAGATGGTCCTCTTGGACAAGCTTCTTGCTCGACTCCGGCAGGATGGGCATCGTGTCTTAATCTTCAGCCAGATGGTTAGGATGCTGGATATCCTGAGTGACTACATGAATTTGCGAGGGTACCTTCACCAAAGGCTTGACGGCATGGTAGCTTCAGATGCGAGGAAGAAATCAATTGCCCACTTCAATGCTCCGGGATCTCCAGATTTTGCTTTCTTGCTTTCAACTCGCGCTGGTGGGCTTGGTATCAATCTCGAGACGGCGAACACTGTTATAATATTTGATGTGAGTGATTTATATTCTAGGTAATCCATTATTCTCACACATGATATAGAGCGATTGGAATCCTCAGAATGATCTTCAGGCAATGGCACGCGCACATAGAATTGGCCAGAAGTCACATGTCAGCGTCTATCGTTTCGTGAGTAAAGATACTATGGAGGAGGATGTTCTGGAACGCGCCAAGAAGAAAATGGTGTTAGAATATGCAAGTGTGTCGTTTTTCTGTTAGTTGGCCTTCATCAGTCCTCTGATCATGTATGCAGTCATCAATCAAATGGATACATCTCAGGCTCATCTAAGCTCTAAGGCGAATACTCAAGCTAAAGATCCTCATAAACCTGATAATCTTAGCAAAGATGAGCTCACCGCTGTTCTGAAATACGGTGCGCAAAAGATGTAAGCACCAAACCCCAATATTTAATGATGTAATTTGACCAACAACACAATAGGTTTGACAAAGATGATTCTCAGCAAAATCAGAAACTTGATGAGATGGATCTTGATGATATCTTAAATCGTGCCGAGGATCACGAGACTATGGCGGAGAGCGGCGACGGTGGGACATCACTTGGTGGAGAAGGTTTTCTCGCCCAATTTGCAGCTGTTAGCGATGTTAAGAATGATATGAGCTGGGAGGATATCATTCCCCTAGAAGAGCGCCAGAAATTTGATGCTGAAGACGAGCAACGGAAAGCAGAGGAATTGGCGGCTCAGGAATCTCGGGATAGGAAAAGAACTCATGCTCAAGTATCCTATGAAGGTATGGATGTGGACCAACCGGCTACTACAGCGGCACCCAAAAAGCCAAAGGCACCGGGACCAACAAGAAAAACAGCATCCCAGAAAGCCATGGAGCTGAAAGAGAGGGACGTCCGTGTCCTAATTCGAAGTTTACAAAGATGGGGCGATATTCGACAACGATATGATATCATCGTGAAAAATTTCAATTGCTCGACCCAATACCTTTCGCTGATGTATCATTAGGTTAATGAATCTAAGTTGCAGGACAAGAACAGAGGCATGATGCTTGACGTGGCTGATGAGATCATTGAAATCTGTGCCCAGGCTGTGAAGGATAGCGAGGACCAGAAGCGCTCCCGTATTGCCGCAGGCGAAACTTTAACAAATGCGCAAAAGAGCAAGGCGGTATTGGTTACGTGTCGTGGAGTTGGGAATATCAACGCGGAAACGGTACTTTCCCGAAACCGAGACCTTCGAATTCTCTACAATCTCCTTTCTGAGCTCGACGATCCTTACAAGTGGAGTATCCCAATCGAAAATATCAGGCCAACACTCAACTGGTCTGGACGATGGGGGCCTCAAGACGACTCAATGCTCCTTGTTGGCGCTTTTCTCTATGGCTTCGGTAATTGGGAGACTATGGCGAAAGATTCCAAACTTGGTCTCGAGGGTAAATTTTTCCTCGAAGAGGGTAAGAAGGGTGAAGACTCTGCAAGCAGACCCATACCGAACGCAATACATCTCGTTCGACGGGGTGACTTCCTTTTGAGCATTTTGCGAGAGCATGATGAGAAGCTACGTTCGTACGAGAGTTCCCTCCGGATCAAAGGCCAGCTAAAGGTTTCGGCCTCCCCTCCCCCGACAGCCATGGCGTCAACATCTTCTTATAGTAGCAGCTTGAAGCGGCGGGCGGAAAGTGAAGCAGTGGCCTCCGTTGATGACAGCAGCTCTCGAAAAAGAAAACGACGGCCAACACCAACTTTCACAGACTCTGAATCGTCCGATGAATGGTATGCATGTTATTTTCTGCTCTTCAAAATAATTCTGATTTTCATCCATATTTTAATAATTAGCCCTTCAATGGACGAAGGTGCGACAAAAGAGGAGTTACGACCCGTCAAGAAACAGCTCGTATGTTTCACGGCCGTGTTATCATGTAGCCTCCCTAACTATAAACCAGAAACAACTCAAACTATCAGGGGAAGACATGCCCAGGGACGATAAGGTAGCTATTCTTAAGGACTCTCTTGCCGCAATAGGTCGCCGGATAGAGCATGTCTTGAATACTAAGCAAGCCGCTGGAGAGGACAGGGAAAGGTGGCGACGGCACTTATGGACGTACGTCAAGTTATTATTCTGGTTGACGTCGTCCTTAGCAAGAGATAGATTTGTGACACTCTTCTGGCCCAAGAAAGTCAAGGCGTCAAAGCTCGAAGAGATTCATGCCAAAATGGTTATGAAAGAAGCAGCACCGAGGGCACAATCGGACAACAGCTCTTTAAAGAAGCCGCGCGTCAGCGGAAGCTCGAAAACCAACGGTTCCACATCTATTCCCAATGTGAGAGTGAACGGGAAATCCTATCGATAACATTTTTATTTTCTATACCATTCTCTCCGTCGTATCTGTATTTCAGCTGTCTTTTTATACACATCCTCGCTCTCGTTATCTTACACCCAACACCTGTACTATCCGTCCTGTGCGCTTTGCTACTTTAAAGTAGCAGCTTAGTTCCAAAAAAAATTTATTCCCTCCTTTGGTAATGTCTTGGCGTAGCGAGGCTGGCACATTTATCCGAGGGGAAGTCTTATCAGTTAATGACATGGGAGGGGTGGTGGAAGGTATTCCACAATACTGAGGATAACGAAGTCGGCATCTCGAGCACCACAAAGTACTTGATGACCTACATGAAACTATCGGATAACATCACGCAATGCTGATTTTGAAATATTATTTCGCTTGAAGTGAGCTTCCGATGCACGCGACACTGGACCATTTATCAATTCATCCCGTCGGTTGCTTTTAGATAGCAAGTTCTTTGTTTCTCCAGTGTGATTTCGACGTGGGCGACCGCCAGAGGCTAAAATACCATGAGCAATTCAACATTCCAGCAATAGACGACAATGTATTAACCTTCAATTAATTTAGCATCGGCCTCTCGATGGAAGCTCTGCATGAGAGCTGTATAGCGCTTGACCTGCCATTTCATCTGGGCTGCTCTAGCCGTATTTCCCTGTGAGATTGCCCATTTCCTTTCTTCCTTGAAACGGCGTCGTTCACTATCTGCAAGAGATGCCCGTGTTCGCAGAGCAGCGATATCACGATCAAGTGGAGTCATCGTGGATGAGTTTGAGCCAATCATTTCAGAATTAGAATCGATAGATGTTATATCAGATACGTTATGTCGGAAAGCTTGATATCGCACGTCACTGGTATCCCCCTCGACACTACTCCGAAACTGTACAACACGTTCTCTCCGCGGTACATGTCCGTTTGTTACGAGGGTAGACACTTTCTTCCGCCGGCGGTCAGAATCAGGTGGGTTTCCAGAATCGAAGAACTGTGACAGGAATTCTGTGCACAGTACGCCTAAAGCCACCCCGAGCAATGTAGTAGCGGATCTCGTGGCGTCGTTTGCGAGGTTGAACTCAGCCAGAAGTTTTATAAATATTCCAATTCCAACGAAGATGGCAATGTTTGAGTTTTTGGAAGCATAATGAAGGCCCACACCCTGCCAAACCCCGATCAGGACGAAGTCACGAATAGAGGCTTCCCCTGAGCGGGTGAAGGTATCCAGAAGAATGCGGGCACCGAGACCAACAAGAAGCGCTGGCGCTGTGGAGAACGGCATAGTTGTTGAGGGTTCATACAAACATTCGCCACGACAATAATATGGGGTAAAGAGGTGAGTTGTAAAAATTGGCCCAACTTCACGTAGTGAATATTGTACACGTGTTTGTATTTGCATACCAAGGGAGGCAAATAAAAAATGATTATACAAAACTAAATATCTAGTTATTTATGTAGTACTACAATGCTAATGCATTATTGCAAAAACCTGTTCGTGCTGAACAGCATTACTTATCCCTCATCGACATAACTGGCCATTGGGTCTTCAGCCATCCTACGATTCATCCGGTACGCCTCTACAAACGAATGAGGTTCTGAGTTTTCAAAAATGAAATATAACATACCAAGCTCCTCTTCAGTGACATCATGACTTCCGCTCTCTAAAAGTCTCTTTCGCTTGCTCCCAATCCTGTTATCAAGGTCCTCACCCTTCATTTTCCTCTTTTTCTCTTCATCTACTGCCTGGGCTAACCGCTCCTTGTCCAGTTTCACATCGCCTTCGCCAATTCTCTTCTTAGAGTAATTTTGCTCCAGTTTCTCAACAGTAGAGCCAACTGGTCCCGCTACTTCGATGGGCGCGGAGGAAAGGAGATTCTGTGCGCTTGAGGCTTGAACAGCCTCAATACCAGCCTCACCAGAGCAATATGATATGTGGATAACGGAATGGCAACACTTGTACCCCCAGATACTAGATGATGGGTCATACCATGAACCCCAAACTGCAGTGTGGTTGTTCATAAGCACTGCCGATCATGATCAGGTAGAGTATAACATAGATTAAGTATGAGATTCACCGTCCTCAGGATACTTCGATTTTGCTTTGGCCCGTTCGCGGCCTTTAATCACCTGCCCTGTCCTTGAATACTCAACGTAATCCTCAGTTTGGCCTTGGAGCAGTTCTTTGGGTGCCGTTTCCAAGTATTCAGCTCCACCATACTTCGCTAGAATGCTGATTTTTGAAGTATCTTTCAATTCTTCTTTCTTCTGCCTGAATTCATGATGAAGTAGTTCTCCTTGTGTTGGGTTGGCATTTAAATGGACATCATTCCCTCGTGCAGCGGCCTGCCACGCAAACAACTGTAGCTTTTGAACCTCTGGGGCTTCACCAGAATACCTAAAGAAATTATCCCCAGCGAATACGGCCTTGCGAGATTTAAGTCATTTTAAACGTACGGATGCCCTGAATGACTGGGTACTTACTTCCTCAGCTGGAATGTTCTTAAGAGGAGCATCGCGCATGGAGCGAGTTTTGGGATCGTAATAGGCACTCTCAGGGTCCAAGTTGATGAGGTATTTCGCAGTGTCTTCACGAATTCGAAGATTTCGAACTGTGATCCGAGTCTTCGCATCCAATTTCTGACCCACAGCATCTGCTGCGTCGGCATACTTATCTTCGTCCGCATCTTCTTCGTCGCTTGAACCGAAGTCTGCATCCACGTCCTTCCCTTCTGTTTTCCCAGCTTTCGCCACTTTTCTAACAGCGGCCAGGTCTGTCGTGGTTTGATTGTCGATTTCATCCTCCCGGATCTTCTGCCTTGCTGCCTCTATGGCGGCATATTCATCATAGATTCGTTTGTGCTCCGAGGCATCGTACCCGTTCCAGCGGTCGCGTTTGGCATCATATCCTGAAGAGACTTCCTGGATAACTTCGTCGGCTTGTATATCCCGGCTGGTAAACTTAGCACCCTTCTTCCGAGGTCGTTCGAGACAATCTTGCTTCTTGTGGGTCATTGCACCACAATTTTCACATGCGCCTTTTCGATACTTTTTAGCGGCTGGCCCCGCTTTTGCCCCCCGGTCGTACCAATCGTCAAGTTTGTTTGCTGAACTGTCATAGTCTGGTCTCCGTTGGTGGTTTAAGGACGGTGCGCCCGTATCCAGATACCAGGGAGCTTGTGAAATGTACTCTAATGAAAAAAATCAGCGATAGTAAGCGGGCCCTGGCGGTTCTGTTCTGCTAAGAAACATACGAGGGATATGTGGGTTGATTGGTCTACCCTCTTCGTCTAGGGCAGCTGGAGCTGTTCCAGCCTTTCGGGCAGCGTCCAAGTCTTTCTGACGACGAAATTCTTCGCGCGATAGCTTCCCAATTGCTGCATGGCTATCGATAAGGGGAATTTTTCATATAGAGAGCAGAAATTAGACCAACCAGACGATGAAGCCATATCAGAAATAGGGAAATATTGGAAAGTTTTTAACTATTTGGATCACTCATGTTACAATTAGATTTTTTTATAAGAATAAATGTAGTCATAATATTTTATTATTAATATTGTTATTTCGCTATTTATCCCATCCGCGGAGCTTTCCAATAGTATGGAGTATATTATCTGTTGGACCAGCTTCAAAGAACACCTTCCTTCCTCTCTCATCATCTAATCCCGAATAATCTTTCCATCCGTTCAACTCAGGACAATCTATGTTGAGAGCCCGTACAATATTGGTAAGATACTCCAGATCGGAGGCCAGTTGTGCAGCGCCCGCGATAGACAATGTTTTGATTTCAGGTAGTACTTTGACTGTCAAATATTTTAGGAGGGCCTGACCCAGGGATAACAACCACGCTGAAGAAACAGCATCGGGATCAACTGCCAAAGGCTTTACGTTTGATAGCGACGAACGGCGCATATGCGTTTGTTGACTGGTTGTATCTGCACAAGTCTCTGAACCCCCCTTTAATATTTGTGGGTCTAAATAAGGAAGCGTGGCCAAAGAGAATCCAAGGGCATCATCTTCTGCATATACTTCAAATAGCCTTGGGAGATTGAGAAGGCCCTCCGCAACCCTTTGCATGGTATTAGTTGGCGAGAGGGAAAAATTTGGTATTTGGAGATCATGCGCATTAAGCGAATGTTTTGAATTAGGATCTCCGGTGGCGTTCCAAGATGTTAATGAGGCATACATAGCAAGATGTTTGTGTAAAGGGGACAGAATGGTTCCTTGCAAGGAGACCTGACATGCGTGAGCAAACGCAGAAATTGCTTGCCGAGCATCAACTAGCAAAGGCTCGAACCCTGGATGAGTAGGCATCTGAGAATGGCGTATGCTTCCTGTAGACAACATAGGCGAATGGAAAGAGTCACGTGCTTGGGGTTCAATACTATCAAGTAACGAGTGCAGCTCGGTAGATTTGAGGGGTGATTGCTCCAATAAGTAGCTTTCGCCCTTGGTTGTTGCAATCATGGAGTTGTTAGATTTGTCACGAGCAAGCCGAAACCGGCTTGCAATTTGGGCGAGATATAACCTTAGCTTGTTTTCGAATGCCATGATCCTTTCAGATACAGCGCGGGCAGATGACAAAAGATGGAGAGTAGCCTGAAAATGAGACCAATCTTGAAGGGTATAATCCATGTCCAACAAGTCGTCATTGGATACAGTGTTGTGCTCGAGTGAGGTATAATTCGAGCTTTCCAGGTGAACATCCGTAGTCCAGAGGTTGATGAATACTTTGAAAAAGTTGTCCAACGCTCGAACAAGGCCCACGGTTCCATATCCGTGTGTGAACTCTGTACATCTTAAAAGACTCTCCTCAGCAACTTCAAATACGCCCACCGCGTTTTCTTTCAACAACCAGGCTCGATCCGTAGACTGCGTCATCTCTTTCGAGGCACTTTTTATAATCATATGCAGCGTATCCTCCAATAAACGCTTTTCCAACGATCCATAGTCAATTTGAAAGTCGAGAAGGGGCTGAAATAGCTCTTGGTCCCAACCCATTCCATCTCCAGAAGTTGGGATTGGCCCATGTCCCAAGGTTGAAGATACTCCTGAACGCAACGAGACTGACATCCGAGTAGAACGCCTACGTGCATGTCCACGTGGGTTGGAGACTGGGGAAGCCTCAAGGGAAGAGTTATTTGAAGATCGCGAGACCGCGCCTCCCATCTTCCTCAACAACTTTTCTACGTGAATAGCGAATTCCTCAGTCGCTTTGAGCACTGACACCAGTTCCTTCAAAGCTGTGTCACCATGGGTAGTGGCAAGTAACGAAAGCCGATATGAAAACGAAGGCTGGAGAGAAACTAGGGTCGAAGAGATGAAGGCCGATAAAGTAAGTACTGGATCGGGGAAAATGGCTGGTATTGATACACGCTCGATATCCAGAAGAGCCAAGAAACTCGCGTAAAATTTAGGAAGGAATTCAGCGAAAGTTGTGGAGTCCGTTGTAATCAACGGCGCAGGACCGCAGTCAATCAAGGAAGCACTACTCCACATAGCTAGAACGGATGTTCTGCGCGACGCGTTGTAATAATTTCGGAATTCTAACTCTCGTTGAATCTGGAAGAAGATGGAAAAGTATGATCGACAGAGTAATAAGTCTTGTGTGTTGATAGCAGACACGAGGGCAGAACTAAGTGATGCCTCGAGCTGGTTCTGAAGATTAACCATCAACATGCGACGAGCCTCGTATTCGGGTGTGTTTTGGAATACGACCATGCTCCTGCTTGCCTCAGAAAGCCTTTCAGCTCCTTTTTCGTAGTTTTTTTCGGCGAGAAGGGCAGTGACTTCAAGCTCCAAAGTGCTCCAGCTTTCAGCTTCTCGTAATACAACTCCAGCAGACTCCATGCGACCTTTGACGACATCCAATAATCGTATATGATCCAACGCCGCCCCAGCGACGATAGGCACAGCACCCCTCCCCTGCTCAATGACTCCTAATAAGGATGCATGTAACGATGAGGCCTCATCCTTCATGGAATGTAAGTCATATGTGAGGCGTGGGACGCTTCGAGTCACATCGTCAATGGTACGTTCAAGGTGCGATGATGTATCTTCGTAAGCAATATCAAGCATTGCTAGGACGTGTGTGATATGTTGCTCGAGCTCCACTAGGTCCGAAGGTTGTGGAGGATCATCGCGGGATGAATGGAGGATATTGTTCACCCAAGGTATAACGTCAAAGTTCTCGATAGAATCAATGAGCTTTGCCGTAGAAGGTAGAAAATCCATTAAAGTGGGTTGATGTTGCAGTTGAGCACTAAGCGCTAAGCGTTCACGAGCCCGAACCACTTCCCATCCGATCAAAAGGTTTTGCTAAGTCGTTGGCACCCTGGTGGGGTTCACCCGAACGACACTGATATCGATCATGACACCATATGCATATGATGGGATAACTATCAATTTTTTTTTGCTTGACTGAAAAGCTGACAGTTGGGGCTCAGTAGATATATGTGGGTGGGGATTTTTGGTTGTTGCGAAGGAGTGCCACTGCTTGTCTTAACCTTATATGTACATATATGTACCTATCTGGTGGTGCAAATAAACCGTATTTTGAAACATTCTCATAGTGTAGGCGCTTTCCACCAGTCCTATTAATTCCAATTAATGTCTCGGTAGTGACTTAACAAGAACCCTCGATTCAGCATTGGGATCTCCTATCCCTCTCCAACAGGGATCACACACCAGGCAAGGGCTCTCCCCCAGCCTGACGTCCCCCATAACCGATAAAACAGCAGGAACTCTAGAACAAACGCGGCATAAGTCGAGAAGGGGAGGTGTGATTTGAAGGGTTAAAGGATAGATAGAGGAAGTGTCTGAAGGATGTTGGAACCTATATATTTATAATTAGTCTATATATACGCACGCATACCATAAAAAGGTACCTAAGATACCTACCTGATTTGATCCACAACAATGAAATGTTCACAGTTACCTTGATGCAGAAACCAATACGGCTGGTTTATACGAAGGGATAGTGCCGCGATCGAAGTATTACAGATGGTAGTTGTGCCCTTTTTTATGGTAGATTTCTGTCTAGATATTGTTTCGAGATGTGCGAGAAGCTTACTACGATGAATTGGTCGCACACACAGAAAAAAATCGAAGAGAACCTACTCAACATAGTCATCACATTCCCCATATCCATATGCAACATCTTCAATACATATCACACAATCGTTAGCCCGGTGATGCTGGCCTACCCCTCCAAGTTCCACCTCCCCCAGATCTTTTGATGTACATGGTATAACTTTAAAAAGATCTTCGAGTGTATGGGAAGAAAGAATAGCGTGCTGTGATGTACGCATCGCATACCCTGCACCCCATGCGAGCTTGTTGTGAACTGAAAATGTTATGATTGAGGAGTCTGTTGTCGCTGGTATAGGTGGGTTGAGCGTGTTTTTCTACAGTTTGATTGGGTTCAGTCGACATTATTGCGGGGTGAAGGGACGTACCACCCGGGCCAGAGCGTTTTGATCTGAATTTTTTGATGACCGCATAAATAGCACCGAACCTATCTGTAACCTGAGAAAAGTGAATGAAGTGTGGTATCCCAAGGGGTGACACCCGAGTTGTACGCACTTCCAGCTGGAGAGTTGGATGTTGTCGAGGTGCCTTTGCAAAACAGTCACTTCTGAAGGGAGATTATTGGGGTCGGGAAGATGAGGTTTGCGTTTAGTCTTCAGTAATTTTGCAGTAGCGCAGAGTGTATTGATTTTGTGTTCATGGTCCTTCAATAAATGCGCAGAAAGCCTGGGGTTGTTCCACGTCTGGAAAAGAGTATCTCGAAGGTCTGAAACACTGGAGGAACTCATTGAGTGACTTCCCGGCGCGTCTTCGAACTCACTTGCATTCCGCTGCAGCAGTACCGCTTAATGGTTCTTCACCTGGTTCTAAAGTTTCACCTGATGATACGGCGTAGCATCCTACTTCCACCGCAGTTTGTGTGAAAGAGGCAACGTTCACCAATTCTGAGGGCGGCCCAAAGAGTGATTCAATGGTATGTGCTAAACCGGCATTCATGTTCGTAAGGTCAGGAACTGGTCAAGCCTAATTAGGAATTGACAAATCGTGATGACACTCGTAGGGTCGTATGATGTGGTAGAGTTGTTTGTGGGAAAAATGAAGGGAAAACCTGACATTGATCACAGGTATGGAGACGGGTACATAGGTTATTTTCATTTTATGTTAATTAAAAATAACTTACATAAATTGATAAGTATAAACTGTGCTAATATAAGTATGCTAACGTTAAATTTACAAATTTAATTTGCATTGATAATTTGATAAATGACTTAGAGGGGTCCAATGTGTCTTGTATCATACAATATCAGATAAATCAAAAATCTCCTGCCCCTCCTTCCGTACGGCAACACCTTTTTCTGTGATAATGGCAGTAATCAAATCAGCGGGTGTCACGTCAAAACTGGGATTGTAGACCCCATCAAGATTTTGTGGAGTAATCATCACAACCGCTTGATTTGGTATACCGTCAACCCCGGGGTATAGAATTCCACGAGCGAGACAAGCTTCAATTGGTGGGCGATGTTCGATTGGAATTCTTTCTTGGAGTTTAAGTCAAACCGCAATCGCCGCGTGTTTTCGCACTAACCTTGATCCATCTCCAATATCAAGGTCAACTGTGCTAATTGGTGCAATAACAATAAACGGGATCTGATGGCGTGCAGCGATCACAGCGGCGTTATACGTTCCAATCTAAAATGAATAAATCTGAAAAGATCCTCAGATATGCTATGTATAACACATACTTTGTTTGCTGTGTCTCCATTCCTTGCTATCCTGTCAGCACCCACAACTAAGGGTACATATATCCTTTAGCACCGGCCACTTAAGTTAAACAAAATCATACTGACTGACAGCATGGATCTTGTGATGTTGTAACAATGATCCGACCATTGTGTCACAAATCATGACTGAAGGGATATTGAGGGTTTGAAGCTCCAGCGCAGTGAGCCTTAAAAGGATGCCAACCTACTCGTCAACTCCACCACCGAATATTGTAAACCGACTTGCCTTGAGCCTTGGTGGTAAGGGGCTGTTTGTGTGTAATATGCTTTGCCTAGCTTACCAGTCTCGTAAAGATAAGTTATCATACCCAGGGCCGTGCCATAACCCTGGAGTAGATGAACAATGAAATAGATGGGAAAACGTAAAGATCACAAACTGATGTTGCCAGAGATCCAGTATTACAAACAGTGAGGACATTGAGCGCGGTACTGCTGACCCCGCCACCTTCGACATGCCGGACAAGCCAATCACCCCCCCATTTCGACATTTTCTTATTTCTACCAATGTCTTCGTCCGCGATCAGATTGCCTTCTGCGATAAGATCGTGTGCGATATCCAGGGTATTTTTTTTCGCAGCGACGGATGCTTGGAGGATTTGCGCCAAACGCCGAGTGGCAGCGCCCAAATTCACTGCAGTAGGGCGTGCAGTGAAAAGGAAGGCCAGGATCTGTTCAATATGAGCTTTCATAGCTTCGGGTGAAGCAAAAAATTCCGGGAGGGCCGACGTCTCTATTGCAGTAGAGAGGTGCCAAGAGAGGGAAAGCGCAGCAAGCGATGCAATCGCGGGCGCCCCTCGTATCTACCAACTCCCAATGAGAAGCATAGTTTTTCTGTAGCACTGGACCAAAAACCTTCATCGTCTTGATAGCGTCGTGCGCATCCTCGATAGTATTGATATCAATGAACTCTGTCTTATGAGGGAGCAGGAGTTGATTGACAATTTCGAGCTTCCCATTTGATGTACGAATAGATGTTAATGGAACCATGAAATACGAAATGGAGCTCAGTGGACTAAGGTTAAACGTCGAAAGTTGAGGCCTGGTGGACCAACAGTTGAAGTTGTGACAAGATATTGGGCAACAACCTTACCAGCCGAAGAGTCAACTCAATTTTCACAAAATTCGGGGTTTGTTTTTAGCGCAAAACAACCTAGAATTTAGAAGCTATTTGCAACGATTTAGGTACGAAAACTAGAATTGCGTTTTGCTGCACTGAATCAATAATCAATGCTCAATTTCGTAAGCCTTGATTACTCATATTTACATTTCACGGAAGAGTAGGGCAAGAATCACATGCCTCCTTGCGGGACTACAAAATATGCATCAAGTGCTTTACTGAACGATTCCCCTAACCTTTCCTCATCGGCATGGTAGAAGCATGCATTATACTTCTTAGAAAATATACGAAAACCGCATCATGATTGACCACCTTGTAGGTCGCCCGAACCCGTCCTGGAAGCGTACACAGGTCTAGAATGTATGGTTTAATCGCGTTTTCTGTCGCTAACATACAGTCAAAAGGTGTTTCTAGTTATTTTGTTCTGGCTATGGCGTATAGTTCGGGGAAATGCCCGTCCACCCCATATTGTATGGTTAAAGAAAGCAGATAAAGCATTGGGTGCGCTATACGAGGTGTCATTTCAAACGTTTCAGCATATCTAAGTAAATTATCCACAGGACGATTTTCGCCATGGCAAATCATTGTCAGTACGCTAACAACTTTATATGCTGTGCGAAATTTTGACAAACTATTGGGCCTTGGTTGTACGTTCACCAACTTCCTTTCACTCATTCCCTAACTGTTCTGCCCAACAATCATAGCACCAGAGCCACTTGCTCACCTGGTGAGACACATTCACTGGTTACAGTTCTTCTCGCCTCAGTCCACCTCCCTAGTATTCTCCTTCATACTATCGTGCCACGTGGATCAGCACCGGGCTCGACGCGGGATTCGCGACTGCAATGACCATTCGACCTAAATGGCTCAGAGATGTATGCTCGGTTTTATTTTCCGGGTACTATATCCTTTACGCCAACGAAGCCGATGAGAAGGTATCAGCTACGGGTTCATCAGAAGTAGATGCATACGGTACTCACTCTAGCACAATAGCTTCGGAGGTTCAGGGCAGTGCCGACGGTCGAAATGCTCCGCACAACTTGGGAGAAAACTACCAATCCTTACGTATACCACAGGCGTTCTAACGTGGCTCCCCTTCTGACTTTTATTAAATAAGATACGTGCGCTAACTTATTTTCCTCGGATCGCCGTGAGACGTAGACTCCTGCTCCCGAGACCTACGTCATCTCAATACGGACGCCCAATAACTGCGTACTTATTCTTCTGTGCACCCGAGCATGAGTTGAGTAACGCAACGGATCTGATTCTTGACTTTCCGGGCGGTGGGTTCGTCGCCATGTCGCCAGAACACCACGAAGAAAGGCTTCGTATATGGGCCGTCAAGACAGGGAGGCCTGTTCTTTCCATTGATTATGGAAAAGCCCCGGAATGTACGATAACAGCCTTAAATATCAACTAGGCTCACATAATTATCATAGATCCATATCCGTTCGCTATAGATGAAGCTTTTGACGCATACAAAGTTCTCGTTGAATCTCGTACGTTTCAACATCCTTTTGAACTTGAAAAATATTCAATTATTCGTAGTTGGTACACTCATTGGCATGTCAGGCAAGAAGTTAAATTTAATAATCTCTGGGGATTCTGCGTAAGTAATACTCGAAGTTTTATTTGCCCGGTGATTAACATACTTTGTGTTAAAGCGGGGCAACTCTCGCAGTCAACGTCGTCCTAAAGATACTAGAACTTAACGATCTCCAAAATTTATCCTACGGGAGTTCAACTTTACCTCAGCCCGTGGCCCTCGTCCTCAACTACGCTGCACTGGATTTCAATTTCACGTCATGGATGTCAGGCGACAACCTTCGTGTCCTACGTTCTGAACAATCTTCGGGAAACTTATCGGGGATCAGGGAACTGGCCAATCAGAAGGATCATCTTCAGCACATTGTAAACATGTGTCTTCTTCTCACCTCGTCGAAAGCTTAACATAATTCACAGAGCCCGTTAAGTATGGTAGAAGATCAGAGATACGGTTCGACTCGTAGCAGACCTCTTAAGCGGAGGGGTAGCTGGAAAGACGCACTCCGTGGTCTCACAAATCACAACGAAAATAAATCATCAACCGCGTCGCCTACAAACCTACAGACGCCAAGTTCGGCATCCACTCCAAATTCACCGGATAACCACAACCTGCCTTATGATGACAAGAATGTTACCGGTGACCAAGGACCATCGGTAGATGCAGAAAGCGAAAAGAAGGAGGATTACAATCATCGGAAAGAAGAAGATCTACCCATCCGGGCCCGTGTACGCTATAAATACCCTCATACGCCAGCCACCATGGCTGAGAGAGAACCAACATTGGAAAAACAGCAATATGAAAATATTATGATTGATGAGGCTAATACGAATGCTTCTAGGCTCATTGGGAGGGACAGTTTTGCAGAGGATACCAATAAGATTAAAGAACCTGTCGGCACAAGGCTAACGATGACGAGTCGGACGGGTTATTTTCAAGACCGAATTGTTTCCCCGAGTATGGTACGGTGTTATTTTGATTCTCTGAACTGCTATTTATTTACCTTCTTGCGATAGATGCGGGCTATGGCAATCTTATACATAGGACCCCATCGGAACCCTGATTTTGCTACTGATTATCATATATCCCCCATTCTCGCACCACAACACCTCCTGGCCCAATTCCCCCCCCTCCTTTTACAATGCGGTGAGAAGGATCCATTCGTTGATGACACCGTGATTTTTGCTGGCCGCATACGAGAAGCGAAACGAGCGCGTAAAGTCGAACTTGACTTGGCCATCTCAGGAAAGAGTACGCGATTTAGGCAGGAACTTAAGATGGACAAAGTACAATCCTACAATAGCCACGAGCTTTGCCTTGTGGAGGAGAGGAATAGGCTGGCAAATGAGACAGAAGATGATTGGGTTCAGATGGTCTTATTTTCAGACTGGAGCCATGGCTATCTACAAATGCCTACTTTAATGAGTGAGGCTAAGACGGTAAGAATGTTGTAAACTGTTATTGCCTGTCATGTGTTGCTTAATTTCACATAGGTTATTGAGGAGCTAGCAGAGTGGATGAGTGTGACCTTCAATAAACGTACTAATCCTTTTGCCAATGAAGGTCACTGTAACGACTCTTGTCCAGTCGTGGGGGGGACGGGATTCCGATCACCAGACATCTCAAACAATACATCTGAGACCGAGGTCGAGGGTTCTGGTATCACTTTCGTTCCAAAGAAGTATTTAGATGACTCTTCGTCATTGGGTATAACTGGTGGAACCCGCACCAACGATTCCCCAAGTCCTAAATCAATGGTGAAGGTGCCGATTCCCGATCAACACGGCTGTTTGGTGTCCTCACGGGATGAAAATGTCAGATATAATGAGGGGGGTTGCAGGATCAAATCTTCAACACATGAGGATGAATATTTGTCTGTGGCGCGCACTACGCCCCAGCCGCCTGGAACTCCAAAATCAAACAGTCCACGGCAGGGAGGAACACCGATTACAGAGACAGAGCTCATGCGACGACGTCGGCTGCTTGATTCACATATATTTGTTTAAAGATTTCTTTAATATCAGGTAGCTTACTATGTAATACAAGTCCTCCTTTTCGGTAATCTAATCGAATCATGACGCATGTTGGCAGATGCACAGCTTGGCTGAATTGTCGGCAGACCCGATTTGAGATCTAATATAAGCTCTGTGCTGTGCAACACAGCCACGGATTTTCTATCCTGGGTATGTTCATTGAAAGGTTTGGCCCGTATCCCAAAGGTCCAGCTTATGACAATAAAATCGGTTTGATTCGTTCCGGAGAGTATCAGTGTATATGTTTTTTAGAAAGGCTGTTCTCGATGGGCTGTAAAGGCCAATTTCTCAGATCTTACAGCTTGCCATCAGGGCGCCTCATTCGGGAATTGAAAATCACACAGCGGAAATATTCTTACAAGATGGCTACAGATTCAGCACGAGCCTGGACTTCTCCCATCATTTCTACACAACCATCTCATCCTCCCCTCCCCCACGAGCCGCAGAGCTATTCTATAACCGCCCCCCATATATCCTACTCCTCAAAACAAATGTCCGCAGATCTTCGACCCCAATACTCCACTGAGCCACTTTACGGCCCAGCAGGAGGTCCAATGTCCCAAGCCATTCCACTTCAAGGCCCTGTTAGCCATCCGGACGGACCTCGTGAATATACTTATCAACATACGCATCTGAGTCAATACTCCATACATCCCCCAGAGTCTTCGTCGACTCCGTCAACGACATCCATTGTCCCTGATGGACACCAAAGTCCCAAACAAGATGTGTTTTATGGCACAGCTGGAGAGCCATTCAATCGACTGCGAGACATGTCGTCGCCTCCGTCTCCTGGTCACGACTCAAGTTCCAGTCAGGGTGGTGCTGGTGCAAACCACTACCCATCGTCGAATAATGTCCCTCGCTTGCCTCCTATCATGCAAGTCGAAAAGCAGCAAGTCACAACATCAGCGACACAACTGGCTAGTGCCAGTCGGCGACGCAACGAAGCTCATTTCGTTTGCCCTGTTCCTGGTTGTGGAAGCACATTCACTCGCCGGTTCAACCTTAGAGGTAAGTATCATGGTTGCGCGTTGTTCGTATTACTGAACAGGTTATTTCAGGTCATTTGAGGTCTCACACAGAGGAGAGGCCATACGTTTGTGAATGGCCTGGGTGTAAGAAGGGATTCGCTCGTCAACACGATTGCAAGTAAGTTTTTCCTGGCTGCTTCACCGCCTCATGACTCACCACCCACGTCATGGTAGGCGCCATCAAGCGCTTCACACCGCCAAATCACAAGCGAACATTTGCCATGGGTGCAAGAAGACATTCAGTCGACTAGACGCCCTAAACGTATGTCTGAGCCACCCCCTAGTTGGTTTTACCTTAATTGTTAAAACATTCCTCTTTGTAGAGACATTGTGAGTCCGAGTTACAGATAGATATTTTGATAAATTGGTTCAATTGGAATACAGTACGTTCAGATGGCGGCGCTGACTGCAGAGCTTCAAATCCCAAATACAACGGGGAGGAAGATCCCAACAGAAATAATAGTCGGGAACATAATCTACAGTGATTCCCTCCAAGCCCCGGTGTATATGTACAAGCTAATAGTGTTAAGGTTTTAATTACTTAATGTAATAATCGATTATCAACTATGTTTAACAGTACTGTTATTAACACATGTAAACCACAACCGGAACGAGCTTGCCGATGAACAAGGCAAGTTTTATATTCACACCCAAGAGTTAGGCCTCAGCGACAACGATCTTCACAAGTATATTCATTCATCAGACACATGGCTCTTCCCATGCTCGTCGGAGGCTCCGATTGTGGGCCTTCCAATCCTCTGCAAGGACTTTCCAAGCAATTTGATCAAGATCGAGGCGCACAACAGGTGCACAATTTCGCACTGGTACATGCACGAGACAACTCAACAAATTAACAGGACCATTTCGGAGCGGGCAGGGCTGGTTCATCTAGAGAGGTATGCCGTATTGGGTTTCGAGTATACCTTTTCTTACCCCAACGTACACATTAGACATTTCGTACACAACAAGCCGTTGCACTAGACTCTGATGCAGCCCGTTTCTTTTCAGCACCTACGGATTCAAGTCCGGCTTTCAATCCAAGGACCTATGATGTGTCCGCACTTCGTGCGGCCCTGCCAGCTGCTATACAGTCACCAATACAACCCCCACCGGCCACTGTGTCCGCTGGCTGGGCTTCTGACTTCATGCAACAGCGACCTATACACACCCCACCTTTACCACTAGAAAATGCGGGGGGGAGGAGTATGTATCATGGGGACGATGTTTTGGACCCCCAAATTCACCAAAAGAGTATGATGGGATATGAAGGTTAGTCCCGCTGATCTCAAGACATTTCTTGGTACTTATGGTACAAATAAAGCCAGAACGCAATGGTCAACTCGGCTCGTCGGACAGGTTATTGCCCCCATGCCCAGCTTAGTTCGCGCCTCCCCGATACACGTCCAGACTCCAGTTGTTACAAATCGTGCGTAACCTGATAAATAATCTATCACATTTTCTGTAGCTTTCATCTTGTAGAAGTATCATGGGATAAAGAATTTAGTGCCCAAGAGCTCAGGGTTGCCGTCCCTTCTTCGGCTTCTCTGGATGACATACAACAAAACCAACAGATCCTGCATGAAAGACCTGCAGAAGGTGATGAACTAGCAAAGACTGCGGGACTCCTTTTGGAAAATGTGAAGGACGAACAAAATCCCAAGTTCCAGAACAGTGAATTCATGGGCCTCATGAAGCAATTGCGAGATGGTCGCGTCATAGTAGAAGGTAATCAGATGGTTGAAAATATCGGTCAATCTACATCCACGACTACCCAACTCGAAACCGGAGCGGGATCACCTCTAGCGAGGTCTCGTAATGTACACTATGATGTCACCCAGCCATCAACTGCTCCGGTGTTTGTCCGCGGAACGTTGGCCAATGTCAATCCGATATATCAGGAAGGAGATGAGGAAGGTGTTATTCTCAGAGACGACAACGATGCCTACTTTCGACAAGACAACGCGGATTATACACGTTACTGGAATGAAAGCACCCGTCAAATTCCCACTGGAACAACAGCTCAGCTACCAGAGTGGGAAAAACTGCAGAGCGACTGGGACAATTTCGAAGCTACTAGTATTGGTATCAAGCCGGTGCATACCTATCATTTTCAAGAAAACAACCCATACCTCGTTGGAGACTCTTCGACTACACAACACCACCTAATTCATCAAGGGGCTCGGCGATCTATGTTTGAGGTATCGATTCCGATACACCAGTCCTCTGTGACACTAAGTTTTGTTACACAGAATATATTAGAGCTTGAGGCGGCAGTACAACATGACATGAATAATGCTTCTGCCTGGTTTCAGCTTGGGGTCAAACAACAGGAGAATGAGCGGGAAAATAAGGCGATTCAAGCCCTCCAGCGCGCAAGGGAATTGGACCCAACTCATCTGGCGACCTGGCTAGCATTGGCAGTATCCCACACGAATGAAAATAACAGGTTAGGAACTTATGATGCTATCAAGGAATGGGTTTCTCGTAACAGCAATTACGAGGCAGCGGTCACAAACTTTAATAGCCAGACTCCTGACCACCCCGATGCTTCAATAACAGAGCGCTACACACGGCTAATCCAGTGTTTGATTACGATGGCACGGAGCAACGTTAGTGGGGAGATCGATGCTGACATTCAGATTGCCCTTGCAGTGTTGTTGAACTCTAACGAAGTATATATCATCAGAATTTGCAATCTCAGTCCTTGCTGAAACCCTTCTAGGAATATGAGAAAGCTCAAGATTGCTTCCGCACGGCTCTGGCTGTGCGACCTGAGGTAGATGAATTGCTTTTCTGTGGTGGTAGCTTCTGCTCAGATCATACAGGACTGGCTATTATATAATCGAGTTGGAGCAACCATGGCGAATAGCGGGAATGCAGGAAATGCCCTCCAATACTATCACCGGGCCCTGGAACTCAATCCGGGTTACATCCGAGCCAGGTTGGATTCAGTTCTTATGTTTGTACGCCCCAGCTGTTGACGACATTCCTAGATTTAACCTTGGCATTTCGTGTATTAATTTGAGGGTGCGCATCGCTAACAATAGCTGGCCATTGGATTATTGACACCTTTCATACAGCGGTATGACGAAGCCGCCCAACATATTTTGGATGCACTTGTTCTTCAAGGTAACGATGGTGTTCAGGATTCTGATAGTTTAGACGAAATTCGTGGGGTGCAATCTAGCGCACTATGGGCTAGCTTGAAGACTACCTGCTTACACATGCAGCGAGTGGATCTAGCAGCCCTTTGCGATCGGGAAGATCTCGAAGGCAGGTCATACGCAACTGAAATATCCCGTCCTGTGCATTTATCACTCCTCACAGCATTTAGAAATCAATTCCACAACTAATTTCTGTTCAGATCCGGCTCTAGTCAAGGTTGATTTTCAGATTAGCCTAGATTTCAAATGCATTATCAGTTTCAATCCTTCTATGAGCCTGTACATGTGTTATTTGTTGCCCAAGGAAGTCAGTCGTCTGCTTGAAGACGTACCAGATTCGGGCTGTAGCCCTAACCGTCTCAGCACTTGTTGGGTGTCTTTAACAGTGTCAAGATGTGTGGTAGTATCGGAGTCGTTCTTTGTTTGAGCCTTTCTTTTTATATTGAGCTGGTGCTGGTGGTTTATCGCTTCCGCTCGTTGTTGGGCTAGCAGGTCGCGAACATCCTGCACATCAAAGTCGCCCATGGGGATCAGCGTCGGATTTCGACGTATCATGAGAGGCCCGCTAGAATCTGTCGGTTCATATGATTATTGTGGAATTAAACGACCAACGAACCCTAGGGGACGTGCAACTAACAAAGAAAATAGTTTTATCGGTTTGAGATGGGAACAATACGTGGTCACCAAACAATGTGGCTGCGGCTGCGGGCGCAAAAATAAAAACAACCGTCAGCACCATTGCGACACAGCCCACCTTCATTTTGTGCCCCCACCACTCCCACTTGTAAAACTACCATGGATATGCTTATGCGTGTAACTGATGCAGTCAAGTCTCTCAGAGTCAGTATCCATTCAACCGACTCGAAGGGATAAATTATTGGGACTCATGATTGGCTTTACTAGGAAACACGACTTGCTGGAATCCGGTCCCCTGTTGAATTCTTTGACTATCAACGTATTTCGCGACCAGCTGATCTTAACCAAGCTACCTCAGTGAGTGGCTATCTCCCTCGGCGTTCTTCACGGTAGTTGAACAAATAATTCAGCGGATATCATACAACACCCGTTATTTCTCAGGTAACACCCCTGTCACTCCTAGTGAGAAAGTCTAACAAGAGAGGGACCACAAGGGAACTACAGCCTCATTATAGCTGTCCTCGCTGTCTACGCCATGTATGTATTATTACCTAGGTTCGACGTGTTATATTCCACTCACGTGTCACTTTTTTTTCTTTCTTTCTTTATCTCAGTTTAACAAACTACCTTCTTCTTATCTCTCTCGCATTCCTCGTTTTTGGTTTTGCAGCAATCAACAAATTTGGTACAATCTGCCCGTAACTTTCAACGCTGTTTGATTAATTTTCCACCAGCTCCGGACGCAACACAGTTCGGTGATCATACCGTCACTCAGAAGCACCTGTACACTGGGCTATTTGTTATTGGCATCCCTCTTCTTTGGTTGTCATCACCCATCGGCACCTTCTTTTGGTTGGTTGGTGCGTCGGGTGTTCTCATCCTCGGCCATGCATGCATGCTTGAGCCTGGTGTAGAAAGTGATTACGCGAGTATCAATGAAGCTCAGGTGTAGAGGATAGATTTTCGTACTCTAGAATCCTATATATGTGCCACTTAATTTTCGTTGGTTCTTCAGAATAAGAGAAACAACATTTGTATAATTGAGCACTAGACACGTCTTTTTTTGTTTTGATTTTTTTGGTTCGGAAGATTAAAATAAGTGTAGTACATCTGTTACATCCGGAGGGTGGAGAAAAGCAAGAACACAGCAAGGGGATAATAAACCAAGGCAGAATGGATATATGGGTTAGGAAGCTGTGGAATAGATAATAAGAAGTAAATGCTATAGAAGGGGTAGCCACTGTCCTGGACACAACATGTCAAGGTTCGTAGTAGGGCAAAGAAGATGAGGAACTCACCGATGACAATGCTAGGCAAATCGAATAAATCCCTCCGTATTGAAAAGCAAAAAGTGGCGGGCACCGGTGCGCCCGACGGCTTGAGCAGTACACAATGAGAGTACACAGATTGGGTCGTGTTTTCAAAAGCGTGTGCTGCAAAGTTTTCCCAGTACTCTACAACCGATTGATTTTCGAAAAGCTGGAATAAAAAAATAAAGAAATAAATAAAATTAAAAAAAAGGACATGTGAAGTGATGGATAGATGGCGATTAAGGATGGCGCACCTCATAGATATACTTTTTGCGACCTGTGAGCTCGTCCATCGACCACTCGGTCAGCATACAAAATTCTGGAGCAACAAGACATATCTCGCCTGTTCGGCGCCAGACAACTGTGGGAGTACCACTGAATGATATGAGTTTATCAAGTTCCTGGGAACAGCGGGTCAGGAACCGAATAGGGCAAAGGGTGTGAAGTGAAGAGACGAACGACCAAGGACCGTTGAAAACATTTTTCGACAAAAATTTCGTCGTCAAGAGAGAGTGGCATCTGGAGGGCGATGAGGGATGGTCTAAAAATGGCGAGAGCGCGAACGATGCGGAGAATATCATTTTTCTCAAATCTTTTGTACGTTGAGAAAGCAAGATCAGAGCTGAGTGCGTGGACACTCATTTCAGATACTACAGACTGGTCAACGCACGTACCGACTGGGCAGGTGTTTCATGAGAAAATGATAGCCCTCTGTGTAATCGTAAGGAGCGGTAACGCGATCGTGGATGGCCTGGAGCTGGGAGGTGCGGGACATGTCTGAGATGGGGTCAGATGTAGTAGGGGCATTTGCGCTGTGGAGGAAAGAAGGAGCGGGGGGTGAGCGGGGACGGGTATCAAGGGGATAACGTGGCTGGAGGGGATGGAGGGGCTGTGGCTGGGAAGGAGTCTGGTAGGAGGAATAGTCGTCTGGCTGGCGAAGTTGATGTTGGTGGGGGTGGGGGTGTTGTGAATAAGGGTAAGCAAGGTAGGGGGTGTCTGCCGGCTGGACGGCCATCTGTGGATCGGCATATGGCGAGGAGAAAGGCGGGGCTGGAGCGGAGGCTGGGACTGGGACTGGGACTGGGACTGGGATTGATGTGGAAAGGGATCCGAGTCGGGGAGAGGTCGTGTAGTCAGCTGTCCAAGTGGAATAAGAGGCACCTGGCGCAGGTGATGGCGGTGACGTCACAGACTCAGGGGGACTCGGGTTGCCCAGGATTGCAGACAGAATTGAGTACTCCAGATTCGCTGCCTCTGACCCAAAGCTGAAGCTGGCATCAAACAGCGTCTCGTTCTGACCAAACGTCTCTTCATGGATATTCCCGGTTAGTCACCCTGTCCTGTCATTTTATTCCGCAACCCACCTGTCGTCTCATGACTGCTTTCAGGCGCCGATGATTTGCTACGTTTCAATTGCTCTGCACACGTGATCAGTGTCTCATCGAACCACACCTCCCCCACATACCGAGTTCCTCTTCATCCAGTAGGTACTTGGCCTTCTTCCGATGCCCCTCCGTACAGTTGTTTGCGATTCCTCGCTTCGTGCATCGTTGGCATGGTCGTGCTGTTCATTCCGGTTAGTCTCTTCCTCCTCCCTTTCTTCCGCCCACGTACAATCATCGCACGTAAGGTGTGCTTTTTGGCAGTGGAAGCACGCTCGGTTCGCCTTTTTCTTTTTCGGCCCATCCCTGCCCTTGCGCGGCTGTGTCGCTGAGTCTCCACCAGAGTCGTCTGGTGTGTCTGTCCTTTTGCGTTTCGAATTCCCCGGTACAGGCGGGCTCTTTTTCTTCCCTGCCACCGACGATGGGCCTGCGTGCGCATTCTGCATCTGTGCTGGGTTCACAAACCCGGGAGACGGCAGTGGCGCGTACACGGCGGACATGTCTGCGCGAAGTAACTGAAAGAGTGGATCCTCGACGGCGGTAACGTTCTGCTCGAGGGCCAGGTGTCAAACAAAAATGCACACACACACAAGTCAGGATCCTGATTTAATCCTCCATTTTTATTGGTTAGCGCCGTTTATCATCGTTTACCCGCCTTGGGTGCCGCCGGATGGGGCTTGCCGGCAATCGCCGCCCCGGCCTGGCCAAGGCACTCCTCCATTTTCTTGTACGTAATCCCTTTGCTCCCCGTCATTTTCCGTCCACCGAATCCAGCTTTCCGACTCGCAGATTCTCCCCTGCTTCACCCTTGCATGACGATCCAATGTCTTACCGCCTCCTTTGTTTCGCGTCTGGGGTCTGCACAGGCTGCTCGCGAACTCAAATGGATGAACCAGGCAACTAATACCCACCCCCATCTTTCTCTTCCAGACATGCTGAGGCGTAGAATCCTTGGCGAGCCACTCCAATACATACTGGGTACCTTTGCTTTTCTCTAGGCCTCCCCTTGCATTTATCTCTACCCTCTTTTCCGACCAGGCGACCAACCTTTCGGACCCCTCAACCTCATTACCCGCGCACCTGTCCTGATTCCACGTCCAGAAACTGAACATTGGGTCATAAAACTTGCAGACCGGCTCTCATCCACCTCAACACGTCCCAAGCGTCTCCTCGATCTTGGCACCGGCTCGGGATGTATCCCCCTACTTTTATGTCACCTTTGTCCACCCGGGACCCTTCACACACATGGAATCGATATATCTCCCCACGCAATACAATTGGCCACAGACAATGCTGCGTTATGCAAGATACCCACGCCTTCACCAAGGTCCCTCCACGTCAACTCATTTAGGACGACCCTGGCCAACTTTTTATCTCCCACCTTCTCCGACGATGTTAATCTTTCTGCACCGTACGACATCATCACGTCCAATCCCCCTTACATAACCTGGAACGAGTATTTGGAGCTACCTCGCTCCGTGTCCGATTACGAAGACCCGAAAGCACTCTTTGGCGGGCCGTCGGGCTTTGACTTTTATCATTCCATAGCCCGTCTAGTGCGGCAGAAAGGCTTCCTGAATCCCGCTGCCGTCGTAGCGCTTGAAGTCGGCCACACCCAGGCTAAACGAGTTGAAGATATCATGCGCGCTACGGGTTTAGTGCACAGTACCGAGATCTGGTGCGACCCGTGGGGCAAAGATCGTACAGTCTTAGCACACTTTTAAATTCAAAATATTTATTTATTTTGTGAGTGGGCATTTCCTAGATATCAATTTGATGGACGCCATGACACTACCCGGTTACCAATTGAATTCGCAACCCTGTACAAGTCAAGGCTTTATTGATCAATCCATACTAATCCTTATGGCCGCTTTTCCAATTTCATACACCCGATGGCGGCAGTCGGAACTGAACTTCGGATTGCCTGAGAGACATGTGTTACCCGTTCCAGAGGCTTTTATTTATATCCGACGTTCTCCTATAGATGCTTATATCACAGGAATGCGAATATTATCAAACGCGAACTCCTTAACCCACAGACTGTATATATACACATATACCAACCACTGCGGGTAGAACTGCGACGTCCGTCGTTCAATATTTATTCAATCCTTGCAACTGTTTTCATTTCCACGATCTATTTTTGACTGTCGCAGCGTTAAGCGCTATCGCCTCATCCTCCCTGTAAAGATGATGGCACCACGAGTCGGGGAACATCATCTAGGCCCCCTCAGGAGCTATTCGTGCAGTTCCGCGATTCCGACTGACGTTTGGGAAGAGATTTTTATCCATTGTCTACCTCTGCTGGAAGACCCCAGGTTTCTCCCGACAGACAATACGCTATTCACTCCACACGTTGCCCCTCTACTTATTTGTCAGGTTTGTCGGGAATGGAGGCAACTTGCCATTTCCTTACCCAGACTCTGGTCCTTTCTGAAGGTTGTCGTCTCCCTTGGAGAATCTCATCCCCCGATAGGTGTGATTACTCTGTGGCTAAAAAGATCTGGAACCGTCCCCCTGGCTCTGTCACTTTTTCAAACCAACGAATCAGAAGGTAATCAAGTTACAACAGGAACTGTTCTAGAAATATTTAAACACTACATTCATCGATGGCAGCATGTCCGACTTGATCTGGCAAGCTCCCTGCGGCATGACCGATTAAGGCCGCACAAACGTAAAGCCCCTCTCCTGGAACAACTACACATGCGGTACCAACGACCGGAGGAAACCACCGGGTCCGACCCCTTGGAAATGTTTGAGGAATTCCCCCGGCTCTCCACTCTCTCCTTGCCCTCTATAACACCCATCCGCTTCCTAGCGGATCTAGGCCTGACAGTTCCCTGGAATCAATTGACCTACATCTCGATTGGCCATGAAGTGTCAGTTGGGAAAGTGTTGTTACTCCTCACGAAGTGTCATACTCTCAAAAATTGCAAATTCGATGTTGAATCTATACCAGACACTGGTCCTCGTTCAATGATTACTCATGCTTCTCTTCAGTCCTTGGAGCTCACAAGTGGGCCACAGGGGTTGGCTGATTTCCTCCGAATGACAACGTTCCCCGCTCTAAATAATATCGTAGTCTACGAAAAAGGTAGCCCAGCCGAACTGCTGGCATGGCCCCAGGAAGAATTAAACATGTTTCTTGAACGGTCGGCAACACGTCTTCACCACCTCGGACTACACAATACGTGTATTCGGAGCACCCATTTCATCGACCTGCTGCGGAACCCCTCTTTGCAGACCCTCACTGAACTTGTCGTCGTCGACAATACCGACTGGATATATTCCCCGTGTCTTTCGTTCTCCGCGATGGAAATGCTCACTTTCGGCGAACATTATAACCTTCTTCCTGCCCTTCAGTGTCTTAGAATATCTGGGTTGGGTTGTCTATGGTCTGTTGACAGCAAGGCATTAGTGGACATGGCCGAATCACGGTGTAGGCGATATGAAGCAAGTGCGGCAGCACGCCTTCGTATCCTGCAGGTTCAAATATCACTCTCGGAGTTTCCGGCTGATTATCGTCGCCTGAAACAATTACAAAAAGAGGGTCTGGATCTCGAGGTGAACACTTCATTCTAAAGATATGCACGTACTCGCGTAGAATTGTGTTTGAACTATAAATGAATGAGCTTACTTGCCTGCATCGAAATTACGAAATTACTTTTGAAGTCAGTGTCCATCATAATTTGGGTGTGACGAAGAATGATGTGAAATCAGATATATGACACGGTAGCCTGCAAGTTTAATGTAAGGTTCTATTTGTTCAATGTTGTTCATTCTCTCCGCATGTGTCATAGCCGAGTAACCTTTTCACCACTTCTCAGATTTGTGTGGTGAATCAATAATTTGGAAGTTATCACGTACATGTATGGCTAATTGTTAGAAATATGGGGATTGCTGAATCACCCCTTTCTCCCCTAGGTATTCCTACAGACCGAATGTAACGATTCTTCAAACTTCAAGTTCCACCCCGATCTTGTATACCACACAAAGACATATTTAGTGTGTACTGCCTCGAGGCTCGCACGTGTCATTCAAAGCATGCAGTAGATTTCAATTCAGGCATCGATATCTTGGAATCGGAACTTGATAAAACGTCCTTGCCAAACACTCACCCCTATCCTTATCGCCATGTCTTTCCAAAGGGTACCGCTGGACAAATTTACAGATACATTTTCCAACACAATCGGTATGCTTATCAGGCGAACCTAAGGTCGACTTACTGATCGGTTATCTAGAGCTTTCTAGTGCTGCAATAGGAGGACAAGTGGTGTCAGTGTCGGACGAATTCTTCGCAGAAGCGTTCCACTTGCTTTTAACAGACGTAATGCAGAATCTGAGTTTTTGAATCGGGATCAGGAATGCTAATTAGAATCCAGCCTGCTCCAAGCCTTAAAGGCCAATTTGGCCCCAAAGGTGCTTTGTATAGTGGATGGGAGTCGCGACGACACAACCCTGCGCACGATTGGTATTATTTCATCGTTGTTGTACAAGCTTTCCACTTTTATCATGCTGTTATCATACAGGTGTATCATCCGATTGGGAACTACGGGGATAATAAATGGACTGGATATCGATACCTCTCATTTTAACGGTGGGTTGATATACCTATGGAATATGTTTCGTTACTGAATGTATGTATAGGTAACGAAGCCCCGCAGGTCTCAGTGGAAGTACTCCATGGATCTGAATCAGAGGAACCTGACGTCAAGGACACCCGCGTGAGTAACCATTGTCATTGTACATAACTGGGGCTGTATTTTTACCCCATGTCAGTGGTCAGAAATTCTTCCTAAAGTGAACATAGGCCCGAGCTCTCGACACCTTTTTAAGGTAACAGGAACCTCGGGTATGAATTATGTTAAGCTGAATATGTATCCTGATGGTGGTATTGTAAGTAATCCCAATCTATTAGGAAATTTTGATAGAAACGTATTTCAAAGGCTCGTTTCCGCGTTTATGGAGCTGTGTCCCCAGTATTGCCACTAGACGCTTCAACTATTTTTGATCTAGCTCATGTATTTGCTGGTGGCCGAGTAGAGTTTGTGTCCGACCAACACTTTGGAGTCGGTACGAACCTGATCTATCCAGGGAGAGGCAAGAATATGGGCGATGGATGGGAAACGAAGCGAAGTCGCGGGGAGGGCCATAAAGATTGGGTTATTATTAAATTGTACGTTATACTCACTGTCACTGCTAGTCATGTCTGATCTCGCACATAAGGGCTACACTCAGTATTCTTGAACAAGTCGAAATCGACACTGCTCATTTTAAAGGCAACTTTCCCGAAAGCTGTGATATCAGAGGGTGCCGCAATGAAGTAGGTCGGATCGACTGGAACGCATACTCTGGAGAGGACGAAAACTGGACAATAATATTGCCTCAAACCAAACTAGGACCTCATAGACAACATTTCTTTCAACTTGAGAATGTTGAAAACAAAGCTTTTACACACGTGAAGGTAACAATATACCCGGATGGAGGGTTGCAGAGGATAAGGGTATTGGGTCATAGGTTGAGTGGAGGAGTAGCGGCAGTTGATACACCTACACCTACACCCACACCAGCCGCACCATCACTACCGGAAACTCGGCCCATGTCTTCAAAAAGAGTGATTCCTGTTCTTCCACTAACCCCGGAAGCATTTGCACCATTTGGACAAGTTATTCAGGCATATAGTGACCACGCTGCTGCTCCGAGAGGAATCAAAATTACGCCAGCCAACGGAGGATCAGCAAGCAAATTCCATAAAATCTCACTGTTGGAGTCTTCGTATGTGTCAAGTGCTGGGGCCACTCCAGGGATATCAGTCTACCGATGCCAGCCGGAGGGATCTGTTAAGAACGGGTGTCTCGAATTGAAAGTTCTGGAGCGGCACCCGTTTACCAATCAAGCTTTTATCCCGATGGGCGCAGGTTATGGTGAAGGCCTCAAAGATCCTGGCCAGCAGTACTTGGTAGTTGTTGCTCACAATGGCCTTAATGGCCGGCCCAATATTAACACGGTAAGAGCGTTCATCGCAAGTGCGGCGCAAGGTATCGTCTATAACACCGCAATTTGGCGTAAGTTCATCCATGCGACATTCCATCTCTAAATCCTCATGTCACAACACAGATCAACCCATGACTGTATTAGGAGAGGTGCGTTTTTCGTGTCGAGTACTTACACTGGCGCTGGCTGATATATAGTGGTATAAGGCTATGGACTTTGCTTGTGTCGAGACACAAATTGGAGATGGAAGTACCTCAGATTGCGAAATTGTGGAAATGGATGACGTAGAAGATATGCTTTTACTTCGGTTGCCTGCCAAAGCCTGAATGTTGTAGAATAGAGGTGTGGTTGAAAGAAGAGTTAAGGAGAGTTTGGAACTTGTGAATTCAACTTTGTTACCCTATGATTGGTAATCTTCTAGCCGGAGTTTGGAAATAGTTTACCAACCGGGAGTGACATCCTCAGTCTTGTCCTATTCCTTGTTCTTAGACTCCTTTATACTTATGGCATCCAAAAAGAGGCCCCATTCGGAGGAAGAAGACACTACGGCCATTAAGAAACGAGCTTTAGTAGGTCCTAACGGCAGTCCACTTGTCAATGGGACTCTTTTGAACTCGCAAGAAGAAGCAAGCGACACCGACAATCTCGAGGTAACATGCATCTTATGAAGTTCGCAACCCTTTTACAAAGATTCGAAATTTTAGCTGTTTCGTAAAGAGGCCATATTTCGAAGGATGAAGCACTACTCCCGGGAAAATGAGCGTAGTCAGGCTAGGATAACTGAGCTTGAACGTCGAAAAAATACTTGTGAGGCAGGTTTGGCTGCTATGTCGGCGTGTTGGGCACAAGTATGTTAACTTCGTCCTTTCCATTTCACATTCTAACAATGAGACGAATTCAGCTAATCGAGACAATAAGGCTGTTGGTTAAACCAGAGTACCTGCCGGGCGTTCAGGAAGGTCAGTCAACCTTGTAGATATGTGAACACCCAGATCATGAATTTTGTTCAATCATAGGGATGTTCAACTTCACCCATATCCAAGATGCCCATACCCACGATTATGTTCGGGTATTAGCTGATAATATGGCAGCCACACAAACTCTTGTTACCAAGCTTGCACAATTGGGCGAGCAACCTCATTTTCAAATGGGCGCCTTCCCAGAGAATCAACAAGCCACGTTAGAGGTAACAAATACTCTGTCTATTTAGTTTCTTATTTACTCATCGGCAATTGGCTTCAGTGTGTTGCTCTTAAATCACAGGTGGAAACTATACGCGCTCAATTACAAGAGTCCGAGGCCCAAAAAGAACTATTTCACACAGCACTTATTACTGCCGAAAACCGCCTTGATCGACTGCGTAGCGGAACAGTACAAGCCATACAGTCATCCACACTCGTGGATAAACAAGAACCAAAGGAGGATACGTTAGAGGAACCACAGCGAAAGCCGTCCTCTCCTTCAGTGAGTGGTTCGGTTAATTGGTGGGAGTTCTAAACATTGCATCTTATTCCTTCTAATCTTCCTCAGGGATCGAAATCTCCAAGCCATGTACATGGAAATGGTGTTTACAATCCAATAGAGTTAGAAATACTTCATGAACAGCTGAAGAGTCGTGAAATTAAGATTATCGGGTTAGAGAAGGAATTGGCTGCTATAAGAGACGATAAGACTTTATTGGAAGCAGAGGTACGTGATTCGCAATAATTATTTGCTTGATTGAAATTCCTTGCTAGTTCAAATGTCTTTCTCTTGATAAGATTGCGGAGAACCCAAGCTACAAGGTTATCATAGACCGAACCGCTTTTTTGGAAGCCAGCTTGAGTGAGAGTCGCGAACAAACAAACCGCCTCACTGAGGAGCTTGGCAGTTTGCGTAAATCGCGCAAGGAATGGGAAGAAGGTGTTCATGTACGTCATCGGCTGTTCAGTACCAGTTAACGATATGAATTTTGCAAGTAGGCCGCAGCTACTCAAGCTTCTCAAGAGCTCAAGACTATGTTAGCTAAGCGAGACGCCGAGAATGCAAGGCTCCGTGATCAACGTGAACAGCAAGCAGCTGAACTCAACGAACGGAAGCAAAAAGAGAGTATCAAGGCAACTTCCTTTCAAGAGCTTAAGCTTTTGGCAGATTCTCGTTCTGTAAGCGCCTCTTTGTGATTGATTGTACTTTACTTAGAACCTCAAAGGATCGAATCGTCGTGTTAGAGTCCGAGGTGCGAAGATGTAAAGCTCACCTTGCAGCTAACACGGGTAACAAAGATTTGATGTTGTTCTTTGCTGATGGCAACATTGAGAATGTCGAGTACATTGGAAACGTAAAGGATCGAATAATGTCTGTTGTCAAAGACATAATTATATGTTTCACGTTTCTGACCCGATTGTGAACAGTACAGCCGAGAATCGAGCAGCTGCGCTGGAGCAAACGCTATCTATATTCCAGGATGACCACCCTAACGTTGTCGAACACATGAAAGCTGAGGCTGATGCTATTCAAAAGTTGGCGGAGGCGAGAACTGAATTGGAGAAGTATAAAGCAGTATATGGCAATCATTCAACCATTCCTTCGGATGCATCTGAGTTATCAGAACAACTGAAGCAGAAAGAAGATGAAATCGAGAGGCTACGTCTTCTAAACACTCAGCGTGCACAGGTCTGTGAAAAAATTGTTTAAAATTTGGGCTTCATTGACATGTATAACATGTATCAGGCCGAAACCTCGTTGTATGCTGAACTAGACAAACTATCTGCTGCATGGGAAGCCCTTGATAGGCAGGTCAAGAGTAAAGTGTTTGATCTTTCTACCATGGAAGAACGTGTCAATAAAACCGGGCTTGATGTGCGAATATTTCTCTCTTTCAATCAAAGAAAGCGTCTCATCAGGTCCTTATTAGCGGGCAAAATCCGAAAACAAATTTTATGCTGCAATGCGAGATAAAGAGGCCATAGAAGCAGAGCGTAAAAATTTGGCGAGAAACCTCGAGAAGCAAGGCAAACTGATTGAGCGCCTGGTTGATACTGAGAGAAATCTCAGTGCGCAAGTTGTGCGTCCAAAGATAATTGCTACCCCACATATGTACTGATATTGTACAGAACGACCTAGAGAAAGAAGTGGTCGCTCTGAGAAGGGTGAGCGACGTGGAGAAGGAAAAGATGAACCAACTCGAATTAGACCTTAATCATTGGCAAGCGCGCGCGGAAGGCGAAAAGCAAAAGATGGGGGAGGTACGACATGTTCTTTTCCTTTGAGTATAACTTGAAGATTCTTGATAGTTGCACCGTCTTGTGAATGAACGCGAGAAAATTGCTGAAGTCAAGCGAGCGGAATTACGAAAATTGGAGGATTCCCTTTTACGGTCGAAGAAGGAGCTTGAGCATAAACTGAAGGACACGATTCCTGTTACTGGTAAACAGAAAGACAGCGAAACGTTAGGACTACTGGTCCGTTTGCCATGACTACCAACCCAATCTTTTTTCATGTGTTTTCTAGAAACTTTTGAAGTGTTCAACCTGTCAGCAAAACTTCCGCAATACGGTTATCACAAAATGCATGCACAGTAAATATTTCTAATACTCTAGACGATTTTAAAACTAATATGGAATAACCTAGCGTTTTGTAAACAGTGTGTGGATACCCGTATTACCACTCGCCAGCGCAAATGTCCTGTTTGTGGTCTGGGTTTTGCGCAGTCTGAGGTTCAAACAATTTTCTTTCAATAATCCCATTTGTAATTATTTCTTAGTAACATTATCAATCTCTCTATAAATCGATACTTTTCTTTGAAGATAATAGTCAATATTTTGCGCATTGTCTAATTCATATTGTGAATTGGTTTCCAATCTTCTGAAAAATTTCAAGAGAAGAATTCTCTGGTTCACTACCGCTTGACCCATGTATACTATAATTTCAATGACGTTAACACCGATAATTAACTAAGTCGAAGTAAGACTTACCCTCTTGCGTGCCTTGGCGAGACCAGTCTTCTTTCTCTCCACCATACGGGGGTCGCGTCTCATGAGTTTGGCTATCAAGTTTCAAAATTAGCTTCGGTCTGTGAACATGAAGAGGGAACATACCCTTGCGGAGAACGTTTTCTAGCTCGGGCTCATGTGCAACAAGGGCTTTCGCGATACCATGCGAGAGAGCGCCTGATTGACCTGTAGTACCCCCCCCACGAACGATGGAAAACACATTGTAGGCGCCCAAAACGCCAGCGATCTTCAGTGGTCGAATGATTCGCTCACGGTCGGCTGGGACAGGAAAGTATTCGGCGAGAGGTATTTTATTGACAAGGATCGTTGTTGTTGTCACAGATGTGCTAGGTGCTGACTCGGATAGTTGGTCAACAGGCTCCTCAGTCTGGGCAGATGTTGTGCGTGGTTGTACACGAATCATCCAGACACGCGCTGCACTTGTTTTTCGTTTCCCAAACGTATATGAGCGTCCATAATTGTCTAGGAATACTTTCTTTCTCTTGCCACGAGCCAAAAAAGCGTCCTTCTTTCCACTTTCGAACAATACGACAATCTGCCCAATTGCTGCTGCCAAGTCTGTACATCCAGCTGTTGTTGCGATGCGAAGGTAATCGTTAAGCTCGTTCAAAAGGGTTGTCACTCGTCTGTAGCGAGAAGTTGTCATCTTGCTCTGGAAGTCGGTTGTCATTTCGTCCTGGCCTTTCCAGACAGGTCGAAGGGGTGGGAGGCTTTCCCGAGCAAAAGTGGGAAGCGGGAGGAGCTGTAAAGTTTTAAGGGCGCCACGGGCACTGGATATCGCGTTCTCAAGTTGTATCACTTGGTCATAATAGACCGGACGTCCCGTGTAGAAACTAGGTGAGTCAGGTTTAACCTTGGTAGATTCCGGTTCCCATTCCTGATTTTCGCCATCCTCTTCGTCCTTACGTCCTCGTCTTCTACCTTTCCCACTACTACCGCTACCCCTTCCCCGGGTTGGCCCCTGGGACCCACCAGATGCCTGAAAAGCTCTAAAGTTGTTGTCCAAGTCGCGCAATTGGGAAGGGGGAACAAAGGGACGTGTGGTATATGCCCTACTGATTGCATAACGCAACGGGTGCCGTAGTAGGTTCATGTTACACGTAGGAAGGATCATTGGCAATGAGTGTAAAAAAACCAATATTGCATTATGTTGTATTGCTATCACGTGATCTCGTAAAGGGTGTGACGCGCTCCAGATTCAAGTTCACACTTCACACTTCAACTACCCATAGTACTTGTACTAATTAGCAGGCATCTGTTCCGTGAGTGTAAATGAACGTGGTTGAACAGAATTTCTCTGGTGCTCTGGCAACTTGGCGAGGCAAGTCAACCATTCTTTTTTACTTCAGCCCCTCACCAATATATGTTGTTTCTAGACATCAACCTTGCTGAGTGGCAAAAGACGTTAGATGTCCAAGGCATTGAACTCGTCGACAATCAGAAAGAGAGTGTTCTGGGAAGAAAGGCACTAGCAGATAAAACAAAAGGTTTATTCATCTCTTATCTGTTTGCTTTCTCAATATTTTTAAACTGTTTCGTCAGAGTTCAAGAAGCTTTCAGATGAAGAGAAGCCTTCAGCGTTCAAGGGTCTCCTCAAAGGTACAGCATATTTATTGAAAGTGCAACACTCTAGACACATTTCTTGCAGCTTACCAAATGGAAATCGATAACCTCACCAAACGTTCAAAGGCCTCTGAGAACGCATTCCTCAAGGTTTACAAGGTTTTGGCAGAAGCCCCCGACCCCTATCCGTTCCTTGAGGCGGCTGTCGTTAGTCCCACCATATCAACCTTGAAATTATCCTTACTCTACCCCACCTATAGGACCAGACCGTCAAGGTGGCAGAGGCTCTGGAGTCTGAAGTTAAACTTCAGAAACTACGCGAGGAAAATGCGGAAATGAAGAAACGGATTTATGAGTTCTCAATAGTGGAAACGGCGAAGAAGAAGGCAGAACTCAGAGTCGAATATCTCGAGGAAAAGGTGATGTTTTATGGACTATTAATAATCCCACACTTACAAATGGCATCAGATGAATGAGATGATTCATGAGAAGGTTTCTCAAAAAGAAAATGAACTTAATGCCACATACGACGAGAAGATGAGAAATTATGAGGAACGGTACGTCTTAGTTATTTCCTATTCTCACAAACCACGAGTATCTTTCTAGTGAACAAGATTTACAACGTCAAGTCTCTTTAACCAGGGAGCAAGTTCGTGATCTGCGCATGTCTAATGATTCGAACCAAGCCAAGCTATTGGATCATAGCCAGCGCCAAGGTAGTGACCTGCTGCCTACACAATATGTTTTTTAAGTAGATTTAACATAAGAGCGCAGATCAAGAAGTTGTAGCCAAGCTCACTGAGGTGGACATGATTGTCGCGGATCTGGATCGTGCCAACAGTCGTATCGCGACTGTTGAACGACGGAATGTATGTCTTAGTGATATCATCTTTGTGACAAGACGAGCTTTATTCTTAATATTCACAAACAGGAAATCTTACGGGCCGAAATTGAAGCAATGCGTAGCGGAAGTGACACCTCAAATCGGTGAACCATTCGAGTTCGTGTTTCTTGAGAGGGATCTAACATGACGCAGTGTAAAAACTTTAGAGTCTCAGATAAATGACCTTACGAGTGAATCCGAGCGCATTTCTCAGGCCCTAGATAACCAGAGAATCACGACATCAGAAGTAGAAGCTACCGCGACGAAAAAGATGGAAGATCTTTCAAGGGAATTAAACAAGAAGGTTTGAACTCAGGAGCTGTTTACATCATAATATTCTTTTCGCTAACTATTATCATGCAGGCTTCAGAAATAGAACAACTAAAGCTAAGATTAAAGCAGTATCATGACTACGATGAAATTAAACGTGAATTAGAAATTATGAAGGTAACCAAAAGGCCGTACGACCTCCTCCAATTGGCAGTTAATTGATAATTTTGACCTAGTATGTCGAATTTGCTGGCCTCGACGATGAATTGGAAGACAGCGATCTGCCGAATGGCGAAAATATTTTATTGACCCTGCCCAATCCAAATGCTGGAAAAACTAACACACAGCAAGTAAACTCTCTCGAAACTCTCCTCGCCACAAAGAACAAGCGTATTTTAGAGGAACTTACCAAATTCCGAGTGAGCCTACCTTTACTCTTATAGTACCGGGACTAATACAGTCCTAGATTCTCCACAGCGAGCTTGAAGGATCATTACAAACCGCTCGTGAAGAGCTCAAGACCAGGAGCTTGGAGTTAGAAAAACAAAAGATATTATCAGAGAAATTAGAAAATGATTTGCTTTCAATGAACAAGCATAAAGTAAATGGTGACAACGTTCAATCCCTTGGTCTGGAGGCCTTGGACTTGGGCAAGAAACCTGTTGTAAGAATTAAAGTTTCCAGGTTTTGTGTCGATACTCACTAGAAAATATGTAGGATGCAGCAACACGCGCAATACCATTCACATCGTCGGCAGACACCTCGATCTTACCTATTGTTACGAGCCAACGCGACCGTTTCAGACACCGTAATGGAGAACTTGAGGATGTGAGCCTACTGATACTTGACATAGCAAGGACTCACGCCAAGATGTAGGAACTACGAAAACAATTCCAAATCATTTCCGAGCTTCGCTCAGAAATTAAAATTCTACAGTCAGACAACCTTAAGCTTTACGAGAAAGTTCGTTACATGCAAAGCTATAAAGAAGAGGCTGGATCGCGGGCTCCTACCTCACAGCTTGACCCACTCCCGGTGCCTGGTCGGGCTGACGACATGAGTAAATATCATGCAAGATATGAAGAAGCAATGAACCCGTTTGAGGCTTTCCGAGGGCGGGTAAGTGTTCCTTAGCACAACTTTCATCACATAAACCAAAACCACGTCTAGGAGGCAACAAGAGCGTACGATAGACTAAACCCTGTAGAGCGGGGAGTGCTCGTGTTAACACGGTCCATACTGGGAAACCGACGCGCGCGGACTTTCTTCATCATCTATGCCTTGACATTGCATATCCTCGTGATGTATACAACTTACGAGTGTGCTGGTACATCAGGGACTCAGCTTCAGACCCCACCCAGTCCATTTTGACATGCATATATTCATATTAGAGTAGTATTTAATTGACGTATAGTATAGAGTTTTGTATGTATGCGGGATTGGTATACTGTATGTAATAGGTGTGTATTGGATGGTGGAAGTTGTCTATGTTCTTCCCGTTTTATTACGATGGAAAACGAGAGCTTGGTCGACGGCATTTAATATAGGTTTCAAGGCCTATCCAAACTTGGTCAATACCTTGAAATCTTGACAGAAAAGGTTGATCCTACGGTCTCAACTCGAGCTGGATCTACCCCATGCTGTTGCGCCATTTGAACGAGCGCGTTGACCTTTTCGTGGGTTTTGGATATATAACCAATCATTTTAGCTGCTTTTGCCGTTCGCTGGGCAGGTGTAGCAATCATTGTGGTGTGAAGTTCCATTGGGGGTGGATACATAGAAGACCAGAATTGTCGTAAGAATTCATTTGCTGCTGTTTGACAGGTGGTCATTTGCCTGAATAACCCATCCGGAATATCATCTACTCAATTTGAGTTCAAGATGTCGACCTCGCTTATGTAAACTCACTCTTCCTAGATCTTATGTCTAACCGGGCCGCCACATTCTGCGTCATTGATAGTAGTGCAGCATCACCTGATTTACGCTCCAATTTGAGCTAAGGTTTTCAATATGAGAGTGTTAACCCGACCTGTACAGAAATGACAAACTGACCTGCGCAAGGTTTCTATCCCAAGCATGTAAGTTACTCCTGGCCCCGCGGAGCGCCACCGCTACCCCAATTTCCTGAAATAAATAGTAAGTTTGGTGTTAGGTAGATAGGAGGCTTTTGACCTTTGCAGTCGTACCAGTCTGGTCGTCATTCGCCATTCTACCTTCAAAATATCTCTCTCTGCTCTGCATTTCAAGGGTGATGCCGATGGACGCTTCAGGATCATGGAGGTCATCGAGTTCTATTTGTGCATAGGATTCCTAATGTGACAATCGTGTTCAAAATCATATTGACTACTTCGACATGAAAGTGTTTACGTACGTGGCCGTCCAAACGCTGTCGTTTTGCAGGAGGGGCCTCACCCCTGATATATCTGGGTTTCACACATTTAAAAATCCAATTGGCACACTCACAAAGCTGATGTTAATAATCTTTCTGAATGCTCATTGAATTTTCGAATTAACGGCAAGGCCCCTTTTTGTCTCCCAGCCTGCATTGTAACATCTTTCTCGTTTCCTGTCTGTAATAATTGTTAGTTTGAGTTTCTCAAGAATAACAAATGACCTACCTCTCCATGATCCTCCAGAGTTGCACCGAGATCGACAAATAGGTCCACTACATCGCTTCGTTGTCGCCGCGGCTCGAGCCCTACGAACAAGAAAGATCTTTGTATAGATCGGGGACTGACGGATTACTTACCATCGTCTTCTTTCTCAAGGTATTTATCTAGTATGGGGTCATCTTTAACAACGTGTTGTGCTGCCGTCGATCGTATAGAAGCGCGGTGAGCATTGAAAAGTTTCGACTGAAAGTATCTTTTCCAGAAGCTTTCCTCTGTTAACTTGGGTTCAAGGTATTTAAACAGGGCAAAGGCGCGATTTTAGGAGCACCATACTTTGCTTGGGACGTTGTCGCTATATGCCTTCGCTACGACAGGATATTCATCAAATATATCGTGGACCAATTGCGGAGTGATCCTAATTTTAATTTCTCCCCCTTCTACCGTCTCAGGGCGAGGATCGACAAGTTGGCCCGGCTTGCCTTTACGCTGACCTTCAGATGCAGCTTGGGCTAAAAGGAGATGCTGAAAGAATGGCATTAGCCCTGAGGATATACAACACAAATAATGAATGTATTACTTCGCGACCGTCCCAAAACTCAGCTTCTGTGATCAGTCCACTCATGACAAGATCCCTATGTAATGAGCCCAAATCCGGATGGCTTATGAGCACCTTTTTACGCAGTCGAAAATCGCTCGCAGCGTCATTTCCGGGAATGACAGGAGTTGACCTTCTATCACTGGAAACAGAACCAGCACGCGAGGTTGACGAGTGAGAAGGAATAACCAATGGTCGTGGAGTAGGTGCACCAGAAACCAAAGTCGGAAGCGAGGCAGAAGTTGTTGTTGAAGGTACAAGAAGCTTCGGGGTGTCTTGGGCGCTTCGGTTCCGACTTATGATGTTTGTTAGTTCTTTTTTGAACAATTCTCTCTCTGCATAAGCGACAGATTGAGGGGAAGTAAAGGTGAAGTTGTGCCCTGTGTCGTCACCCAAAAGTCCAAGTTTCAGGCGAACTTGCGCGGCGCCCTCCTTACTACAAAATAAAGCTATACCGAGTAAAGTCAGGAAAATGGTATGGTAAGACTAGGGCAACTGACACGCAGCGTCAGAATACGCGACGCGCACGGATGGCGTCTTTTTCCCATCTTGAGTCCATTGTAGATGAGTGTCAGTGAGCTCTAACGATCCTGGCGTTTTCTTGTAGGACGCCTTTGCCGCACAAACCGAGGTAGGCATAAATTCACAGTAGCACTACCATTCTTGCCATAGTCTGCTTAGGTAAAATATTTCAATTTTACTCCATATAACCAATCTATTTATTATTTCTTTTTAATACACGCGTACGACTGTCACTTAGTGTTTACCATGGTCAGTCATTATTATATAAATAAATAAACGATCTCCGGGATCTCCTGAAAACTCTGGACCACTAGGAGTCTGTCACCTACGCCCATGTCCCCCGTCCAACGCCAACTCGTCGTGTTCGATTTCGACTGGTACGATCCATACACCCCACAACACGATTGATCATCCATTGTTGTCAGGTCTCTTGCCGACCAAGACACCGATCGATGGATTTTTGAAGTATTGGCCCCCGATATTCGTCGCGAAATGAAGACCGCAAAGGCGGAGATTCAGTGGACAGATCTAGTGTAATTCGATATGCCTCCGGCACCAGCCCAAACTGAATATTATCTAGTGCTCAATCCTTGCAGAAAGCCCACTCTCGTGGTATTACCAAGGTTGCGATCGAGAACACACTTAAAATCATGCCTTTCGTTCGTGAAATTCTTCTATGCAAGTTTAAAACTTACCTTTATTCTACAGCATCCCGCGATGGTTCGAGCAGTTTCAAAGCTGAAAGCCGATGGCAAAACCACCTTCTTCTGTCTCTCTAATGCCAATTCAGTCTTTATAAATACAATACTGGAGGTGTGGTTACTTAGTATATATGTTCAACAATGAGAACTAACCGCGCCGTAGTCCAAAGGATTGGAATTGCTCTTTGAAGAGGTCGTAACGAACCCAGCAGAATGGGAACCCTCTGGCCTTTTAAAGTTACGCCGGAGAGTCGACCCAAGAGGTCCTCAACATACTTGTACTATTGGATGTAGCCCCAACATGTGCAAAGGTATGGTTCTCCAGATCTTGTTACCTTTTTGGCTGATCAAGCATAACAGGTGCAGAACTCGACGCATTTTTAGCAAGGCACCTTCCAGATTATGATCGTATAATCTATGTTGGGGATGGAACAAACGATTTTTGCCCCATTTTACGTCTACGAAGGTTAGTTATTTCTCCATAGCAATCCGCGCGGGCTGAAGATCTGTTCACATGTAGTCAAGACAAGGTTCTTTGTCGAAGCCACCGTGGCCTACAGAAACGAATCAGGGACGAAGGTGAAAAGGAGGGCCTAAAATGCGAGGTTGAATACTGGGCAGGCGCTTGGGAAATAGAAGAAATTTTCGGCACGCTTTGAACATATGTAGTGCAAAAACCGTACGATCAATAAAGCACCGATAATAGAATAGAACACATAGATGGATTCTTGGAGAAATAAAGATGAATACGACATGCGAGTCTAGCTCACATCGTTTTGCGGGTAGATATATGTTGCATGAACTAGGCGCACTACCTGAAATGGACCCAACAAAAAAACCCATTCGAAGAAAGTAGGCTTTACTTTATCTAGGCCAAGAGTCCATTGAACCCCCTCCTCGTGTACTCTTTGTGCCCCCCATTGGCTGTAAACCATCAGGTACCGAAAAAGGATTACGCTGTTGTTGACCACCCGGGGGTGGGCCGGAAGAAACCCCCGCTCCGTAGAAAGACGGTGCTGCGGCTTGTGCTGGTACTGTAACGTGTCGGGCTGTGGAAGCCGGAGCAGAAGGATAGGATTGATACTGATCAGGTTGCATCGGGACATACATATTCCCCATCTCTGAACGACGGTCGATAGCTTCGAAAGACAATGAATTTCCTTGAGGGGGCCCCTGAGAAAATGTCCCTGCATAACGGTTTCCGCCTGTTGTCGAATTACTGGCGTACGTTTGAGGTGGGTTTGTTATTACACTAGCCCCGCCAGCGTAAAGAGCACCTGAAGTATCGTTTCGAGCGGCAGAGCGAACATTTGACATGACCGCTTCCCTCCTGCCATTATCATCGTCTACGATGATTGTTTGGGGATGATATGAATGTGACAACTTAGAGGGAGGGGCGGGGTATCGATTACTAGTTTGATTCCAACTCATTGAGCCTGTTGCTGCGGCCATTTCGGCCTGTTGCTGAAGGAATTCAATTTGGGGGTACGATTGCGCGGCAGGTGGTTTCCCGGATTGCCGCCGCTCCCATTCCTGCATCGCATCGTCTCTGTTCAAGACTGGTGTTAACGCGTCGCGTGGAATATTGTCCATTCTGTGTAATCTGGCCAGGGCAGGAGGGACATCCTTCATTTGATTGATTGTATTAGCTCGCACACGAGTATTTGGATTGTAAGAATTTGAAGGAACATTCGGGGTCAGGTGTGTTTGCGCGTTTGACGAAGCACCTTGATTAGGGTATTGAGTTGCCCCACTACCAAGCTGACCAGTGGAAGTCTGATGAATAAGACGATGCCCAGTTGATGCTTGATTAGAGGAATACTGGGAGTGTTGGTGGGGATAAGTTGCATTTGCCGCTTCTGGAGCGCCAGAAAATGATGCGCCTGGCAGTTGTTGCGGCTGCGAATTCTGGGGCGTAATATATGGATTACGATAGGCAGTTGCCGCTTGCGATGCAGCTTGAGCCTGAGCAGTATGCGCTTGATGCTGTGCTAGATGGTGGTTGTATGAGGCAGCGTCTTGGTATGCTCGAGTTCCTTTTGGCTGTGATGGCACGAGTCCACCATAGGGCCGCCTAGAGTCGGCCCCCGAAGAGGAAGAATGCTGAGGCGCAGAAAGCCCATCCGGCTATGCTTGGTCAATACAAGAAAATTGAAACCGAAAGCTGACCTTACCACAAATGGTTTGGTCCATTTCTCTCCTGTTATGAAGGGGTGTAATCTAGCCTGTTGAGGTGTCCACCTTGTGACAGGATTGAGGTTCAGAAGGCCCTGACAAAAATCGATGAAGGAAGTCCGGTTGTTAATTTCTAGATCGAAAAGGTGATTAGCTAAACCTTGAAAATAAATAATAACACTTTGATGTTACCTTTTTCAACTTCATGACCTTGCCTTGACGATTTGGAGGTAGGCATTGGTGCTGTGTTGATGATTTCGGGCAAAGAAGTAGCCTTGAAATATTGTTTTCCGGGCTGTTCGTTGGTGTTGTGTTCCCGTGAATATTGCTCTAAGCTCTTCAAGCGAAATTTTTTCTCGTTTTGGTTTGTATGAGGATTATAGACGTCGAAAGAATCGAAAAACTGGTTTGTTTGCTTTCCGGTATTCAGCATGCTCAGTGGGGGTAACCTGCGTTTAGATTATTTAGAAATCTCGTGAAATAGCGCGAACTTGATATATAAAAAAGAGCGAGAGAAAAATGATGTGCACATATAAAGGAGGAGACATACCCAAGCATTTCTATGATGCGCGTTAGCTGGTTGTATTCACTCGTACCTGGAAAGAGGGGTAGGCCCAGGAAGAGCTCTACTGCAATACAACCAAGAGACCACATGTCAATCGCGGCAGTATACGACATTCCCAAGAGAACTTCAGGTGACCTGTAGAACCTCGATTGGATGTAGGTATATACTGTTTGTCGCTCATGACAGGCTGATCCAAAATCAATGACCTTAATTTGAGGAGATTGAAGCCTTGATATCAATTTTGTAAGTCAAGGCTTTGAATGTCAGTGATATAACGCACGACTTGAGCAGAATATTTTCGGGTTTCAGATCACAGTGTATCAATCGCGCATCCTTCAAGATAGTCATCGCATCTAGTAACTGGGCCATGAATACCTTGACAAGCTGTGTGCTTAAACCTTGGAACTGATTTTGTTTAATAAGTTCGTAAAGGTTGGAAGATAGTAGTTCGAAGACGAGGCATAAATGACTCCGATGGATGAAGGAATCTCGAAGACGCAGAATGTGATGTTCATCGTTGGGGTCACAAGTTTTGTTTAGCTAAATATTGCCGCTTATGTGATGCACCATAGACAAAGAATAAGCAACGTGCTTACCATCTCTAGAATCGTGACTTCCATCATACTTTGATTGAAGTAGGCCGGTTTATTCTTTACAACCTTCACCGCTACAATCTCGTGGGTCTTCATGTTTTGGCATTTGACCACTTGCCCGAATGTACCCTGGCCTAGAATATCTAGAATCAGGTACCGGCTCATGTCCCTATATTCAGGAGACAGTCGAACTCAGATTTCGGACGAGACTTACTTGTGACTTTCGTCCGTACCCAACCAATCATTGACATATAGGATATAGTCATAGTCGTCGTTATCGTATCCTTCATTGTGAGCTGGTTTGCTTGGTTTAGTCAAGACTCGCCGAGGGTTATGAGTGGATTCATAGCGAAATTGTGGATTACAGATATGATAAGTATCAAGAATATTGGTGGTAAGTTGTCGCAAGGGCTATTGCAATCTTCAGTTGTGATATCAATAATTTTGGAAGTGGCGTACAGATAGATATGTCCCATCACCACCCATCCGCCGGCCAGTAGGGGGTATGTCAAGACGAGGTTGAAGATCATGAGCAGTGCGCACGCGCCGGAACCCAGACGCACGTCTTTTTGGTGGTGGGTCAATGACCATGGCCTGCTCTTGGGGATAATACTGAGAACTTGGATTTTGGGTGTGTAAATATGAGAGTGGGGTTGGGGGGTTTGATGCAGAATTCTGCCTGATCGGTACATGGGCCGTCAGATGGGTTTGAATTTGGGATGGAGGGTGAGGACTTGAAGTATCCATTGGGAAGTTTGAAGAAAATGGCCCGGTGGAAGTCATCGTAACGGTCTGAGGGGTGTATGGAGACGTAATTGGCGGAGTCATTGATTCCTGTTTAACTTGTGAGTGGTTACGACTGTGTGAGTGGTATGTACCCTGGTGAGTGCGTTGGTCTGATGGTGGTCCATAAGCATAAGACGTTGTAGTCGGCGAATATTGTTGTTGTTGTGAGTAAGAGTCCATCATTGAAACGGAATTTGGTGGATTAGGTCCACGAAGTGGTGATCGACCCGCGCGAGCAGAAGAGCTCGGTTCCAGGCTTCCCTGTGACCTCTTTACCGGTTGGGTGGCAGAGCCATTATAATACATATCAGGATAAGAATCGGTCGACGATGCAGTGGGATTGACTGCAGAGCCTGGCCCTGTCAGCGACTGTTGCTGATATCCAGGGTTGGTTGGATAATAGGTGGTCTGTGCGAGCTGAGGTGGCTGACGAGATCCGGACATGCCCTGATTATCGACGCTGAAGGCCCCTTCGAGGTCCTCCGGTTGATGGTGGCGACGGCCTCTGGATGAAATATTGTTGCCGCTGGCAGTGCCACCCAAGGAAGTGCTGCGAGCAAGCTGATTGTGACCCGATGATAGATAAGGAGAAGAGCCAAGGCCCAGATGTTGATCCTGTTCTAGTAGCTGCGAGATGCGGGGCTGTCTGGATGTGCCAGTTGGGGTCTGGTGGAGTGGTTGGAGACGTTGGGGAGAAGCAGCCGACAAGGACTGCGGGGGAGGAGGAGGGGGGCCAGAGTAATGATATGATGCCTGGGCAGCGTGTGCCGCCTGAGCTGAGGAAGAAAGGGGATCGTTATGCGTTTGCCAACGGGGAAGATCAAAGCTTTGGTTTGTGTCAGGCATGTATAGTTCAGGTTCCGACATTTCTCGTCAGACTCGAGCCTTTGCAATTGCTGTTTGGTCTCTCAGTGTTAAAGATCTCACTGAACGTTGACGTAAAATCACAACAGTAGCAGTGAGCTGTGGTGGTTGTTGATTAGGAGAGGGAATGGCGATCAGAAGCACAAGCTGTGGTAGCTGTTGCCGCTGTCCGTCGTTGTGTAAGGGATTCAGGGTTGGTAATCGATGCAATACCCCACTACTAATCTCACTTTCTATCTCAGCATGGAATTTCTGTATCTTCTGATTTTCAGTCGACATACCCGCAGAAAACATTCTGGCGGATATTCGCCTTTTATTCCTACCTGACATCACATCTAAAACGCTCAATGTGTTGGATTGCGGCCATGATACGCCTTGAGGGCCTTTACTTGTTCTCTATCCCTGACAACACCTTTACAATTCCCTTTTCCGCCTCAAGCAAAATTCCTGGTCCTTGCCCCGCTGCCAAATAAGTGGACGGAATGTCAACTGATAGAAGTATCTGCTTTTTAAACCGCCTTGCTGTTTTTTTAAAAAGAAAAAGGTTTGCTTTAACAAGCTTCCATTTTTCATCACGCCTACAACGGGCCTTACCTAAACGTTGTGCCATCGATAGCGCAATATCTGAGCCTGTTGATCGAAATAAGGACGTGGCAGGTCCTATTGTTCCAGCCTGTAGCACGTCTCAGTCTCTTCTCACTCTGATAACCTGAAAACCCTACTGTTATTGGAGGCATAGCACATGCCCAATCTTTGCAAAGGTTTCCACGCAAGGTAGACTTTTGGACATCATCAAGCGACCCTTCAGCAACCCCGACCCATAACATGTATGAATCAACCAGCTGTATTACTTGCAAGGCTAATGCTGGTTGGGAAAGATTTGAAGAAGTCAAGACTTGGGTCTCGACAGATATCGAACTGGCAGATATCATAGTAGTTCTGCAATCGGGGTTGGGCTTAGCGTTATCTACTAAAGTAGGTAGTTGTAGATTGAATCATGTTCAAAAATTCGGATTAACAATTTTCAAAATGACCCTTTATGACTATCTGGTGCTTATAACGTGACTTTTCGTCTAAGTCTCCCAAAGTTTCACTAATTCAAGTGGAAGTGTGTATAATGACGCTGCATAGCCAGTTGATTTCGGCCTCATATGACAAGTATGTCACGGTTGAACGTAACGCTGAATACTGGTCGGCGTTGTCTGCGATGCCCCAGCCCCTACCGGGCCCAGGCGGTGGTCGAACTGTTCGTGCCCTCACCAAACTCGCTATACAACGACACAAATTTATGGTCTGAACACAGATGACTAGCACATAACACAAAGCTTGGTATTAGGTTGTAAAAGGAGACATAAATGTAGCTCACCAAAATCTAACTCTTTGTGATCACGGTCACAACTCACGTCACCAGAGGCGTGTTTGGTTCTGGTCTGCCTGCCAAATATGTTTCCCTCGCTTGGAGTCTCTTTTCCACCATATTCACCCCCGCTCTCTACGAATATGTCACATTCTCATAAAGCTACTCCCGTGGATGACGACGGAGTTACTAAATGCTACGAACATGCACTGAAGGCTTCTTTGAGAACCAGTAATACCACGCACAACCCCGGGCGGTATGTTTGATCACATTGCAAGGGCTACAGGGGCCTCATATCCAGCGCAGTCTATTTTATTGCTGTTCGAAGGACATGGATGATCCAGATAGATGTCAATTTTTTTGTGAGAGCCACGTACTTATGATCCCAGAATTGTATGATTGTTCAATGCATTATTTTAATGCCAACCTCAGACTGGGCAGATGATCCAATCTTCAAACGAGAATTTCCAATATCGCAAGTAATGTCTTCATCTCCATCCTCTCAACAACGGACTGTAGGAGTATGGATATCAACCCCCCCAACAACACCGAGTCCCAAGCGGAAATACCCTACTTCTCAGCAATCATCAATAACATCGTCTCAGAACAGACTTAGAATAATGGAAGACGCTCTTTCCAAGTCTCCCACTAGGAGAAATGATGTATCGTGCCAGCGATTATCATCAACACCTGAGTCGAAAAGACAAAGACTTGTCCAGATCGAGTCCGTTCTGTCTTCCACATCCAAAACTCCTCACTCATTACAAAGACCTGAAAATTCCAATAAATCTAATTACGATGTAAATGAACCGCAACTTTTCCAAAACTTAGCTCGAACACCCACTAAGGGGTATCCTACTCTCCCTCCTAGTAACCAGACAACAGGTCATTCAAGCGACATGAAGAGGGAGACCGATGTAAATACAAAACTTTGGACCCTTGGGATACCCGCGAATAGCTTTCAAGAACTGGAAACATGTGTGGAAAAAGTTGATAGCAATGTTAAGCCAACAGTTTCTTCACCTAGAGGTAAACCGAGTACCGAGGCAGACAATACTCATTGGCGTCCCGATGATCCTGTAAGAGTTCAAGCTTTTCTATGTAGATTTTGATTCGAGCTATTTGTCTGCAGGACAACCCGTTTGAAGACTCCGGTTTTTCGAATCCCGACCCGGACAGTTCAATGTATTTGATCTCTTCTCTTTTGAATCACCTGGATGCGATATCCGACTACCTGCAAAGGCTTGAACGACAAAAGGTCGCTGCTGAGAAGAGCAATCAAGCAAAGGCTAACAAGATTTTTGAATTGGAACAGGAGGTCGCCAGGTAGGTTGTGTTTCTGGACGCTTAGTAACGAGGGAACTTAATGGATAAATTGGGAAGGTTGAAACTAAACGAGCAAGAGTTAGAAAAGACTATCAACACACTGGAATCGCGATGTCGATAAATCCCATGGAATTTACCAAAATGCATACATGTCAGACAACAGACCGATCCTCGCGAGATTTTTTCAAATTACTATTTTAACACACTTTGGAGCATCCTCGTCATTACTGTGGCCAGATAGTTCATGGTTGTTTTCATGTGGTGATTTGCATGAAGCTCTCACTGTTTCAATGATGCTTGCATTTTCCCGAAGACTTGTGATTTGAAGGCTCGTTCGTAACTCACAGCATCTGGCGTTTCCCCGTATACCCAGATCTGATTATCATTTCCCCATTCGTGGCTAAGTATATGACAATGAAATTAACATGGGTAGTTTTAGTGGGTTAGCGAGTTGGTTGACTTGATGACATCAATGACGCTACACATACTATGTTTTTAAACGGCCCCGCACGGTAGACTGTACTTTTTAGTAATGTTGGTCATGAGGCTTGAGATCTTGAGACCTGGAGCTTGTTGCAGTTCGGCAAGGCTTCGCTTTTCGAGATAACGTAACAATTTGATTGCTCACCTCTATCCACTGATATATAGTTTGTACATACCTCCTGGTGTCTGCTTTATCTCTCCCAACATTTGTTATTTGTGGCTTTTTCTCTGTGATAAGTAGTATTGTGATCTAACATGCTCCAGGACAAGGGTGATCCTAAGAGTCCTCGCATCTAATGTATACTGTATTGTGCCCCGCAGTTCGAACCGTGGGGTATTTTTCACTCTAGCAACATGCTCCACATTACCCCCATTATATAATTCTAATTTTCTTGTATTCAGTACCGTAGCTGTCTCAAGCTTCAATATTGAATCTGCCGAGCCTCCGTACGCTAACATTCTTGATATATATTTATCTTCAGAATTACAAGACTTAAGCACGAGAAGACGGTAGTCACCATATTATTGAATGATTTAGGGATCGTGAGTCCGCTATTATATTGTATCAGTGTGGGAGAGGTTGAGTCCTTCAAAATATGAGCCAATTCTTACAAGTCATATCCAATAATAGCGGGATCAGCCTAGTCACTGTGTAGACCATAGTTCTCATAGTTTCAGAATCCATACAAACTGTCAAAGGGGGTTCCAAGTTTTAGAGTACTTACTACTTACACAAATGCCGTAGGTCGCGCGCGCAGCCGTCACCTCATTTACGCGTGTGATTTGTAGTACGTCCATATTCCCACCGAAAACTGGTTTAAATTAGCTCTGGATGGGTGCAATAAGATTCAGAACAGCGTTGTGCCTACAAGTGACACGCAACAGCTCCTTTTTGCATATCTAACGGAAAAGGATATGGATCATTTGATCATTTAGTTTTGCAATACGTCGCTCCGATTTGAGGTTTGACGGTGTTGGGTCCAACGCCGTGGGTCCACGGAGAGGGTGTGCCTGGCTTGGCATTTTATCTATATTCTGAGAGCATCAATGCGGCGCAGTTCAGTACGACTTGTCAGCAGGGATAAATGTACGGAAGCACACGGCACTCCGTATAACATTAAAATTAGAACATCGATCAGAGATATGTATAAATTTACCATGATCTTTCGATCTGTCCTCGAAGGTCGTAACTGGGTATTAGCGTACCGGTCATCTCATGATTAGAAAACATCACAATGGCTTTTGGGGCTTAGTGTCGCGATCCAGAAAATTTCCCAGAGACATCGGGCCGGTGGCCTATTTCAGAACTTAATTGTCGGTCTTCTCGGCCTTATGATACTCTCGAAGAAAAAACCTATGAAGGGTATAGTGATCATGTGTGACCTGTGCCATTCGAGCCTGGGCACATCATAGGAACAATAATAAACGGAAACACTTGTCCTTGTGCTGGAGAGAAAAAAAAAATTGGGATGTGCAAGTCTAGCAGAATATTCTTCTCCACCATAAAATAAATCTCGTCCACCATCCTCCGTTCCATTCGTTACGTGGTTTTGGACTCACCCACATGGAACCTGTTCCGAAATGTATTTGCTTTCCCTCGAGGCCTTCATCATCTCCTTCCTCAATATCAACATGACGGGGACTCGATGGGGGAAATCGGGGTAGAGGTCGTCTGGACACAAACGATGGGAAAACCTTCAAAAGCTCAAGGATTTCGGGGTTGGGTAGATCAGGGGAAGTCCAAATTCGCATATACTCCTCTTCAGAGTCATTGAACATAAAGTCACCTCTCATCGACGAAGTGACATGGTCTTCGAATATAGGGCTCGGTAGCTCATCTTCTCCCTCCTGCCCCATGTTATTTGTTGAAGACTGTAGAGAATAAGATCCTGCAGAAAGCAAGGGGGCCGGTGGGGTATCCAAAAATGGGTCACTCGGGGCCCGCGCGCGTTTGGGTTGGAAAGTTGTGGCGCTAGCAACAGGCTTCTGATCAGATGGTAGCGGCTGTGATCGGGATCGTGCATGTATCGGGGGTTCTGGAGATGTTGCGCGGATATGTGAAGGGAGAATGTTTTTGGAAGAAGGGGTTTCCTCGAATGCAAGGACCTAGGAGGGGCCAATTAGTACCTGCCATAATATTAGAACCCATGGGAAATATTGACCCCTTTGAGCACATCTATAGCTTCTAGCATAAAATCCTTTCCGCTGACAACATTTCAGGACTTCGGGTTGCTGGTAGTAAGACAAAGGTAACTCACGCTGCCTCTTTGAATACCGCGTCGTCAAATTCCCATTCAATACGATATGCTCCCGCACCACCGAGATTCTCTGGAATCACTTGCAACCGAAGCACGGCCCAAAGTCTCAAGTTTTGAAAAAAAAAAATAAGTTAAATACGAGACAAATGAAAGATGTAACATACGCTTCAAAAAATGGTTTTGTTCCTGGCATGCCTATTGTACACCAACTTCGAACAAACCTTTCCGTACGTTCATAGCGCTCTGATATATTCATATTTCGTTGAGATGCTTGACAAAGACACCTGCTCGGAACACCACACCTTTTCGTGCTAACACACTTCGATGATCTGCTCTAGAGTGAGGCATTAGCGAGCCACCAGGTTGCGTCGCACTGAGGTGAGCTTGAAACTCTGCTGCTCTTCGGGCATTAACCGAACGATGGTAAGCTGAACGTATTGAAGCTTGTAGGCGCGAGAAAGGAGCACGCTGAGAGGGGGGAAGAGTAGCCAGCGTTTGAGCCATAAGGTGACCCGCATCTTCTTCTTGATTAAAGTACCTATGAGGGCATTATCATGTGTCTCCATGGAGTGAATCTGTGTAAAACGCACCATGCCCGACAAGTCTCGGCAAATTTTTCAAGTTCATTGGGAGCTACACCCAATGGTGTGGTAGATCGGTTCCGGGCACTGGGAGGAGGTGTGGGCCTTCCATTACGGCCTGGCCTTGAGCGTCCTGGAAACGAGGGTGAAGTCGGAGAAACCAGCCGCCCCTTCGATTTCGGGCTGGTAGGTGGCGTCATGGAACTTGTTGAGGGAAGGTCATAAAGGAGTGTTGGTGGTGTTTGTTGGCTGCTCGCAGCCGAGGATGGAGTGAATGAAGATTGTTCAAAATGAAGGGGAGCGGGGACCTGTCGAGGTCGAGGCGTTTGGAGACGATAAGAGCCGGACATTCTTCAAATAAGAGAGTAATGATAAAGGACTGTGTGGTAGAGAATGATCCCAAAAGGTAAAGGAAACAAACTTGAACGGAAGGCGAACGTGCAATATACCTTCGGGGTGCGAGTGGCGTTGAGGATAGTGGCGGGGAAGGTCAAACCAGCCTGAGCACAGGCGGTTGTTGCCCACGTGGAAGCGCAGCTGCCGTGATTGCCATCGCAATCTTTTCGTATATATCCATCGCCCACCGAGCCTTAACCAATTGAGCATCCTTTGCCATCCACCTCTGGGACGACACCACCGCCCAATTCCAACACATTAGTATTTCATCAGTCGTTATCAGTTTCGGTGAGCTTTGTCACTAGTACCGATCAAGGTCTCGGAATGGGTATAAGGCTTAACTTAAATTGGTCCTTGTTTTTGTTCTCTCACTCAGTTTTGGAACTTACAGAGCTGCTGGCGCTCTTCTCGAAATATTTCATACGTCTCTTTTCGCCTGGTTCGGTATTTGATGCTGGGTCCGCCGACAAGTCGACCACAAACCTGAGTCTCACTTGGACTTCATAGATTCCCCTCTTGAAAAAAATCCAGGACGCCCTCGCTTATAATATTCTTTACCCCAAAATCGGTACCTTCGCCTTGCGACCGCCGGCGCCAGGTGCATGTGCCGTAGGTATCGGTCAAATAAATGAATTCGACCATTGCCGCAGAGGCACTCAATTAATACAGATTCACCCGATGTGCGAACCATAGGCCTATATACATTAGTGGTACGAGTCTAGCCTCTTTCGCCGTGCCAAAGGGCTGCCGAGTTCTTGTCATTCCGAAATGGCCCATCCACATTCCATCTTCCTAGTTCTGATTTCAAGATCGAGGGTTGCAGGAGAGGATGTGTTCAATTCCCCATCATGCAGGCCCGTCCAAGAGCGGAAGAAAGCCCGGCACCTCAAATTTGGACGCCCAACGCCATAAAAAGTCTCCTGATGCTGAAATTTAAAGTTAGCAACAGGCACCCATATAGCAACTCTCCACGATCTTCATCATGGAGTGGCAGGTACTAAACCATAATTGTCCTGATTTCCGACCCGGCTACTCTTTTAGAGAAAGATAATGGATCAGCAGTGTGCTTCAACCATGGCTACAGTCATTCTAAAGGCGCGCCTTCACTGTTTGCAACCTATTGTGGAGGGGAGGGGTTGGCCCATGATTTCTAGGACCTAGGAGACAAAGGTAGCGGCATTGAATAATTGTCTAAATAACTTGTACATATGACAAGCGCGCCTTGCTGCAGTCTTGTGACCGGCGGCTGGATTCGCTACCGGCGGTCCCCTCAGGTTCAAGACGGGTCTCTTCTGGGTTAAGCCTTTTGCGATAAATTTACTGCTTATGTGCTATTGAGCTCAGGCTCGCCCCGTAGTACTTACAACTCGACCCTTTCCTAGAATTATGTATGAAAGCATTTTTAAGCCTCGCCAATCTGCAATGGCCGTGACGCCCATCTCGCGGCCATCGGTCTTCTCCGTAAGTAATGGCTTCAGGTGATCCACTGTCAGGTTTGAATACAAATATTCCCGGACATCAATCTCGTGTCTCTCGGCATCGATTTCGAGAATGTTGCGTTCGCTGACAAAAGCAGAGGACTATATCACCATTACGCACGAGTGTTTGCAATGATCTATTTGCCCAAGTTATTATTAGGTGAGGTGTCCCCATTTACCCCACTGTGATTTTGACAGTTTTCACTGCCATTTTAGACTTTGAATACATTCCCTGTAACCAAATTGTAGGCTGTGAGATTTGGGAAATCCCAAGTGACACTAAAACAAGGGACACTTTGTGAATGTAATCTCGCTTACCACTATATATGAAGAAGCCTGACAGAAAACAACTTCGGGGTAAGTAATATTAGGTTTCAGGGGCTGGGAAACGAGGCCATGTGCAAAAAGGTTATGGATGCCGTCACCATTCGGCCAAGCTCGTGACAATTTGGCATTGACCGAGGGGTGGTGGAGCATCGTCGTTGTCCTACTGGGGTTTGCGGGGCACAGGATTACGAAGAGAAACTTCGACTGGGCATGGTCTTGTGAAGATTTGCACAGAGCAGGTCATTGTGGCTTTCAATCTTGATATCGTCCGACAATCTGAAAGGTACCTATCAGATGTGTCAGAACGTAAGAAGTCAACAGGAACCTAAACTTGGAGGACATATAATGGTTCCGTCAACAAACGAGAAAAATAACAATGTGCGGAACTTACCGCTGGAGCATCTTGATGTGATCGAGGTGTTGGTAAACGTGATCTTAGATGAATCTGATTCCGCCGACACGGCAGGGGAGCATCCATAAGGCTCTTGGAGAGGAGCTCGGGAAGGGCCAATCGGGCGGCAGGGCATAAAATTCGGAACGGTGGGGGCGCAATACACAAGAGAACCGATAGGCTGAGGAAGCTACGGTGTGCGAGAAATGGGGGGAACATAATAAACCCAATGGTGTACAATCAAAATCAAATCCGTGGGCGGTTTGTTTTGTGATCCAAAATGTAGACCACTAGCCTTGTAACGACATACTTTTACGGAGACCAACCGGATTCCGCGGCCTCTGCCAGCTTCAGATCTGCCCTTACCGAAATAGAGTTTGTGGAAAGGAGGGCTGCTATAAAATAGATCCATGTTGGTAACAGATTGACCCTCCCCACTACATCTCTGTGGATTCTGTCCGCTAGAGCTACAGGAGAGCCCAAATCTCGTGCACGCCCCCAACGCGGACCCTCAAAGGTAAGGGAGGTCCAAATGGTGATATGTTGCGGAGAAACTGAGGATAACCGACGAACAGGTCTGGTCGGTGATCAAGGTTTCCAAGGATATCACATCTAGGACATTGCCCGCGTCCCTCGTTCCTAGAAAGCAATACAAAAAGGAGGAGTGAAGAGGAGAAGGATTCACGAAACCAATGGCACAAACAGGACAGGCGCCGCCACCACAGTGGATGGGGGGGTCGGGTACAGCCGAACGGCGATCAGAATTTGGAATGAATGTGGACGGGAACAGCCCGAGCGGTCACGGGGGTCACGGGGGTCACACAGTCGCGCCGCGACCGATTGCCTCAGCGGGGTCTGACCTAAACCGTTGGGACCTCGCAGAACTCCTCAATCCCTCCTCAAATCCACCTTCTGCTCGTGACCGTAAAATGAGTCTTGACCTCCAGCCACAGCATCTCTATTCCCCCTCTGACCTCGACCACCACCATCTCCCTCCCCCCCATTCCCACTTTGACCATTCTGACCAGATAGATCCCCCAGACCATTCAAACTATGACCTTTTTCCAAACTCAACTTCTCCTACCTCCTTCCAGTCTCAGCGCTATCGCACAAACGCGTCTTCTTCCTCTTCTCTTGGTCCAAACTACTCTTTGAATTCCGACGGTCTCTATTCTCACTCGTCTTTTGCCGACTCGGTTCCCTCCTTCGGCACTTCCAGCAGCAATCCGTATGATATGATCAGCAGCTTGCCCTCTTCCTATAGCAGTGGAAAGGTCTCCCCGCTCACCCCCAGTGATTCCGTTGGCGGTCTTCACCACGCGTCTCAATTTCCACCCAAAGATTTTTCCTCCCAAAATTATCCTGACGACCGACGCTTACCCCATGTGTCTCCGTCAGGCTACCCCCCTGATATCATGGAAGAATACTCAATAGGCAACATGAATGCTGGTCTGCCTTTCCCTCCATCACTTCAGCATTTCTCTGATCGCCTCGGCCGCTTCCCACCTGAGAACCGGTTCAATCATTCTGGTCCACCTACAACCGTGCCATCCCATGGTCCACCGAGCCACGGCTCTGACATTCTGCGTGGTATTGCTCCTCAAGCTACACATGGTGTCCCTGGTTATGAGGATATGCCTCCCTATATGAGCTCGAACCCTCACCAGGACATGCACCGTATGGCCGTTGTAGACGAGACTCTCGCCCGCATGAAACTTCAGGGCCACTCTATAATGGGGGCTTCCAATGATTTGCAGACCTTTATTCGGTATGTTACACTGCTCCTCATAAGTCTCGCTATTTACCCCGTATAACAGCCCGTATCTGGACCAATATGTTCGAACTCCCAACCGATTGGCGTTCGGCGAGCGGACTGTTATTGTCATGTCCAGTAAAGTAGCGCAGAAATCATATGGAACTGAGAAACGGTTCGTGTCAAACAGTTCACTATGGTTCACGCTTGCTCATGTTTATCTCACACAGGTTCCTTTGTCCGCCTCCCACTGCCATCATGATCGGTAACTCGTGGTGGACTGATGTTGTGCGACGAGGCGAAGACCCTAAACTCTGCCCGCCTCGTGTCGTGATTTCCATTTCTGGGGAACCTGCGCCACAAGAGGGTTCTATCGAGTGGACAGGGTCGTCAGGAAAATCATTTGATGTCAGTGACCCTCCTACGGGAACAACCTATATTGGGCGCTGTGTTGGGAAGCAACTGTTCATTTCAGATGTTGACGAAAAGAAGAAAAAAGTCGAGGCCTTGGTCAAAATCACCGCACCCGCATCAGACGATGAGCCTGAGCGGGTTATTGGGGTATTCCCTAGTCGCCCCATCAAAGTCATCAGCAAGCCAAGCAAGAAGAGACAAAGTGCTAAAAATTTGGAGCGTCAGTTACCCCCCCTTTAATAATACTAGGGAACCTCTTGGCTGATAATTTCTTTACACCTTAATAGTTTGTATCAATCACGGTTCGACCATATCATTATTCCATCGGCTGCGATCCCAGACAGTCTCTACCAAGTACCTTTGTGTTTCTGGCTCTGGGTCTTCATTCAAAGGGTCTGATGGTGCGCCTCTGATGGGCCTTGACCAAAGATCTCGATCGACGACACCGTCTTTTATCGCTCGCACGGCCAGCTGGGGTGAGTTTATTTTTTTTATGATTTTTTTTTTTCGGAAGACTAAGGCCTTTTCATCAGATCCGTTTGTCATGTATATTGTCGACGTTAACAAGCCCGCTGGAGGAATTGATGCACCACCACCACCACCACCTCAGCCAGACTACCCCTCTCCACCACCTAACGCCATCTCATTCTCAAACAACGGCTCTCAGATTCCGATTTATTATAACCAAACTGTCGTTCTGCAGTGTTTGACATCTGGCGTTGTTAGCCCTGTGTTAATCATTCGAAAAGTTGATCACCAGACGACAGTTGTTGGCGGTGGACTACAAGAGGGAGCTAAAGGTGTTGCTGATCATTATTGCTCACCAGGCGAAGTATGCGGTGATCCTGTTTCCCAACTACACAAAATTGCTTTCGAGGTTTATGATGGCTCCAAGGGTATGCCCGAGGTGGGCACACCTGGTGTGACGGGTGCTTTCCTATCATGTATGGGCGAGAAGGTAAACACCTACCGCCCCATTGACGGTCGTCAGTGGAATAATCAAGCTACGGGTTCCGGCTCTCCTCGCACTGGTTCGCCGATGCCCGCTACACCTGTTTTGTCTGTTTCAGGGGAATATTTTGCGAGCGGGACTACAGGGAGCGCTCCTGGATCTCCCACTGAGCCTTCAGACTTCCTCTCTAATGACGGTGGTCGCGTTAAGAAAAAGCGATCCGCTTCCAGTGCTGGTGGAATCAACAAGCCTATCCCGAAGGGACGTCGCAGGCCGAGCTCTGCCGGATCAGTATCATCTACCCGCCGTGGCACTAACAGTGATACGGGTGCATCATCTGGTGCTCTTTGGCAGGTTGATATTGGCGAAACGAGTGTGTGGACTATTGTTGGTACAGGTGCGCGATGCCTCACTTTTTATCGAATTAAAAGGCTGACCTATTTTACAGACCAAATACGGTACAACTTTTATGTCCCCCCTGTCCTGTTCGACAATCAACATGCCCAGACGGGTTCCTTCCCCATTCCTTCCAAGCCCGTGACGCCCTTCCCCGGCGTCGTCAAATACCTCCCACCGGATCGTGCGGCTGAAGCACCGAAATCGAATTGCTCGTCGTCTCGGTCGGTTCTAGCCAAGCCCAATCCCCACGCTTCGAAAATGCTGACCGTCTACGGGGAGAACTTTTCCAAAAACGATCCCGTTAGCGTGTTTTTCGGCTCCGAGCCTTCACCTTACGTTGAAGTACGATGTACAGAAGTTCTTGGTTGTCTTCCTCCCGATTCCCAACCAGGAAAGCGTCGGCCGATTATTTTGATTCGCTCAGACGGCGTCGTCTTTCCATCCAATACCATGTATCCTTAGTGCACTCACTCACATTTTATCTCCACCCTCCCCCCCCCACGGTCAATTTGCTCTTTACTGGATCATGCTAGCTATCTGCTTTGTTTCTTCGTAGTTTTTTTCTAGGATATATACCGTACATGCATGGATTTCAGTATATGTATCATCTGGACTTCTGTCAATGCTATCATAATTCGAGTTCATGTGGCATTCATTTTTTTTTTACGGCTATCAATCAAAACGCGATCGCATTTTCAACCAAACATTCTCCAACTCAAACCCTTAGGTAACGCAATCCTCGAATATTGACTCCTCACCAAGCCTCGCAAGGACAACGATCTTCGAGACGAGAATAGCACTTGTCATCTTGCCATGAATGTTACAAGCTACATTCCTGAAATTTCGTCTCAGTTTTCGCCATCCACAGTACCCAGCGTCCTTTGGAGATATTACATCCTATATCTATGGGACTATCAACCCAACTCATGGGTTGCAAGAACCGCATACACCTGTCGTTTTCTCGCTATTATAGTCAGTTTACCCATAATCGTTCTCGCCCTACTGGTGATTTTCTTCCCTCCTTGCCTTTTTGCAAAGCTTGACATTATTTCTCAGGATATATCTTCCTACGGAATAGCGAGGACACTTGGTGTAATTGACGATGTTAAAGCCTCTACAAGTGATATACCTGTCATTCAAATTGACAAATCTTCGACATCACAGTCCGAATCTCCCTGCAATCACTCTAGGCTTGAGTCAACAACCTCCACTGACGACAATATCATCCCGCTTGATCGATACTCCCAATCCCAAACCCTTCACCTCGGAATATCGCAGCCGCAAACATTCTATGCCTCGGAAGATAACAATCTAAGGCTGTCCGGAGTTGGTGTCTTTTCTCCAGCTGCATCCCGACCGGCTTCTCCCACTATCAGTCGCAGGAATCTTCAACTAGAGGGGAAAGGTATTAGTCAGGAAACAGATGAAGGACTGCAGATCAGACAACGAGTGAAACAGATGGTTTCTCTCCAGGAGTAACGGCTACTAGCTTTCATACGTGTATTACCAATCTAGACGGACTCTTCACGAATGGTTTGTCCAACATAGAAAAAAAGATTAGATATTATCCAGTGTTATACGTCCCCGGATATAAGTACACAAAATACTAGGAAAGTCTGAAGGTTAAACCGTCTACCAGCCGAACCGTAGCTGATCTCGAGTAAATACTGGAGGCTTCCATTTCAAGCGATCCGAATGTATTCGTCGCCTTCGTTTGCTCAATGATTTCTGATGTTTTTCCATGACTGCATTATTCAAACAAATTATATGCTGGCCCTTGTAGTGTTTGAATAACTGGAGGGTCATGCAACTGCAGCTCAATCTTCAGGGGCCTGTAAATATGATATTCAATAGGAACATACGTATTCATGACGTCGGCATGTGTGATTGCAGTCCGCTGGGCAATGTCATCGACACTGAGCTCTCCATCCGGTGAGTTAATCAAAAGTTCTATGATGGTCTCTGCCCAATATGCGCGATAACTCAGCAAGCCCAGATCACTCAAGGGCTTCTCAGGACTTCCCAGCTTTGACTCCTTTTTGCTAAGTTCGTATGAAAATTCTATTAAAAGTTTGCCATATCCGTGTCGTTGGTGCTGAGGTAGAGTCAAAATGCAGGCGACGTTATAATTTTCGGCGGACTCCTTTTCCTTCGAGAAATAACCAATGACATGACAGCCGGTAGAATCACGTTGAGCCTTTTCACCGTGAGCACTTCTAGCACACCTTGATGTAAAGAGAATACACTGACCATAACATAATACATAAAAGGCGTAACATCATAGTATAATGTTTTGCTGTCCCCAAGTCAGCTGCCAATTTTTTTTTGGGACAGGTGAGTGTAAGAACCCACTGGTCAAGGAAACACTTGGACAACAAACTCAGATTCCGACACCATGTGAGCTGTCGTTTTCCATCGATTTCGTAAAAAGAAATGTCCTCGTGACGATATATTTCATTTCCTGGTGGGTGGAGCATATTACATCTTTGTCGATGTCGAGAGAGCATCAACGGGGACGGGAAAAACGAAAGGCAGAATTCGCAAATATATAGGATCGGAAGGTGGGCGTATTCTTTAGGATAAGGACTGAAATACCAAGCATCGACCTCATGTCTGCCAATTTGGAGGCGATTAAGATTCTTGACACGAGCAATTTCTGATATTGACTGAGTCATCGAACCCGATGTGCGCAGCTTCTCGATTTCTTTCTCCTTGCTAAAAGAGGAGAGTGGCGGAGTTTCCGATACTGGTTCCGCCTCAGACATACTCAGCTCGAAAGTTTCGACCTCTCCTTCACCATCCACATCCATCTCCCCCTCAGCATCAGCATCATCGTCTTCAGCTTCCTCTTCCTCTTCTTCCTCTTCCTCTTCATCATCTGGAGGTAGTTTCCGCTTCAATGAGGGAGCAGGTGAAGGGGATGCGCCATAGTCAGTTTCTATTGCTGGCGTTGATGGTGCTGGCGTGGGGGACCCTGCGAGTGCAGCTGCATTTGAGGTGGCTTTTTTCAAAAGTGATCGTGGTGCTTTTCCTGGAGCTTTCTGTGGTCCATTGCTGCCAGTAACTTTTTTTCCTCCACTGGGTTTTGGTTGGGGCCACTCGAGGTCTCTTGATAGTACAAGGCGTGAGCCCGGCACCCAGTCGTCCAGGCGTTTGTTGAAGGAATCCCAGTGAACAAAAAATTCCCATTGATCTTCTGGCTTGATCTCACCCTCCTCGTCCTTATGACCTTGCGTCCGACGAGAGTAAGGGTTGACAGGTTTGTCCCGAATGGAGAGAATTTCAGCCAATCTTTCTTCCTCTCCATCCGGACCAGAACGGCGAATGTAAATCTTACACCCTACCGAAACTTTCTAGGAAAATCCAATAAAGCTGTAAAACTTGATAACTGTAAAAATAGGCTATCCCACCTGAATTCCATAAGTTCCTCCTGGGGTAATGACTGGAGGCGGTAGGTCTCCTACTGGTGTTGGCGTTGACGATACCATGTTCGAAAATGAACAAGAGCGGCCACGGCCTCGTAACTCAATGGACGACAAAGAATGCACCCGATGATTCGGCAAATCGTAATAGCACTCGGCACTATGCTGCAGCCACAATTGTTATGAATATGCTATGCTTAAGAGAAAGAACGATTTTATGGAATTTTGGGGGGGAAAAGAGGAGAAGAAATGTCTAATCCAGCTGAGTGGCAGTTGCTGTACTGGTTGACCAAGTTTGAGTGTATGAATTGCTGACAAAGCACATACATAATCTTATCATACATTTTTTTGTTTTTTCTCAAGGTCAGTAGTGGGTGTTTGAGCGCAATGGACGACGATCTGGTCCTCAATCTCACAGCAGACAATCAACTTTCCTCAAAATCAAGAAGTGGAAATAAGGGGGGGAGGTGGACAGATAGGTCCGTCCGTGCACGTCTAACTTCCACTTTGTCTTATGATTTTAGGCTGAAGGCCAAGCGTGTCGCAAAGCGCAAAACGAGACCATATGAAAAGCTTTCGGCTTCTGCTACTAACGTTTCCACGGGAGAACTCCCCTACCGCCCTGCAAAGCGAGCCCGCAAGGATACTTTTCCATCCACCTCCCGACCCATACCAGCTCCACGACCCGTCCAGATTATATCCTCTTTATTTTCATACAATCCAAAGGTGGAGGCTCCTGTCCTTCATTCTTCTTCTCAACCAGTTGCCCTTCCAAGCAATGCGCCTCTTGCAGATTTGTCAAGTTTTACCGCTCTCGGGCTCAATCCCCTAATAGTCGCACATCTTGATACAAAGATGAAGATAAACAAACCCACTTCTATACAGCGCTCAGCTCTTCCTGCATTCCTGTTGGAATCTTCTTCAGAAATGTCCATCAGAGACATTTTTATTCAATCACAGACGGGGTCGGGGAAGACTTTATCTTTCCTTCTGCCAATTATTCAAGACCTCCTCCCGATGAGTTCACTTTCGTATATCGATCGATCCATTGGAACGTTGGCTATTATCATCGTACCTACTCGTGAACTTGCGAAACAAATATCGGATGTATTAGAAGAACTACTTCAGCTTCGTTTACGGCCTAGGGATGAATTTAGAGACGACCAAGATACTCTCTCTCCCCGCCTAACTCGTTGGTTAGTCTCAGGGGTACTCACTGGAGGTGCAACGCGCGCTCACGAGAAAGCTCGTCTCAGAAAGGGCCTTCCCATTCTTGTGTCAACTCCAGGACGCCTCCTTGATCACCTTCAGAATACGTCATCATTTAACGTCGGAAAGTGTCGTTGGCTTGTCCTTGACGAAGCTGATCGCCTTATGGAGCTAGGATTTGAAGAGACCATCTCTGGAATCATACAAGGTTTGGATGGGCGGCGAAATCTAGCATTGAAGGCTATCGAAGAAGGAAAAAGCCTGGAGGTTGGGGGTTGGGATTGGGACCGGCGTCGCAGAACTGTATTGTGTTCAGCCACTATCCGTGAAGATGTACAAAAGTTGGCCGGAAAAGCACTAATGAACCCGCTAATGATCAAAGCCACAGAAGTGGGAAATCCATCTGTAGAGGTTCCAACTTCTGACGACAACGATCAAACTGCTCTACCTAGCCCTGAGACGTTTACGCCTCCAACACAACTTGTTCAAAAATTCGTTGTGGTACCACTCAAATTACGCCTCGTAGTTTTGGTAGCCTTGCTCCGGTCCCTCCTAGCCCAATCACAAGGTCGTCACCGAACTAAAATTATCGTATTTTTTAGCTGCACTGATTCTGTTGATTTCCATTGGAGCCTTTTTGGAAAGTCTGGTATGGAGGACGAGAAAGAGACTTCCCTTACAAAGGGAGACAGAACTATTGTAGATAACGAGACCATGGCAGTCACATCCCCACTTTTACCTGATACGTCAATATATCGTCTTCATGGGTCCTTACCAACTTCTACTCGACTTGCTTCACTCCATGGCTTCTCTACCACAACGAGACCTGACGCACAACCATCCTCAGCAATACTTCTCTGTACATCAGTTGCTTCACGTGGTCTGGACTTGCCTCTCGTCCGGGCAGTTGTTCAATACGATCTTCCAACAGAGGGAGGAGCTACTGAATATGTACATCGAGTTGGACGTACCGCCCGCACTGGTAAAGGTGGTGAGGCATGGAGTATAGTTTCTCCTAGTGAAACGGAGTGGGTAAAATGGGTGGAAGGTAAGATGCGAGGAGAAGAAAAAGATATCGTTTCTGGGGACGCGAAACGAAACATAGCACTGACTGGCGTGGGAATGGAGACTATACTCAAGGGTGGTTTTGGGGGGGTGGGCAATGATTTTGAAAAGCGTGCAACCGATGTGCAGCTCTCATTTGAGCGCTGGGTACTACGTAACAAGGAGGTTGGTCTTCCCAATTTTATTACTTTGGTTGTCATTTTCTGAGGAAGAATATTCGCCGGTTGTAGAACACTTCCTCTGCACACTGTGCATTTCTTTCACATATGAGGGCATATGCTACACATCCTTCCAACGAGAAGCATATCTTCCACATACGCCATCTTCACATTGGTCATTTAGCGAAATCATTTGCTCTTCGGGACGCTCCTACCACTGTCACAGGTGGCAACAAATCAGGCCGGAAACCCTACAGTGGTGAAGTAAAAGATCAAAAAGTTAGGACGCGAGGGGAGAAATGGGATCTAAAAAATGGCGGAGAGGCGGAGAAGCGGATGCAAGCTATCGTGAGGACCCAAGGACGTCTAACCAAAAAAGAGGGTGTTATGATGAGTAGCGGATCCTCAGAGTTCCAAATTGCTGGAGGCTCAATGTTAGAGAAATTAGTCCGCGGTTCTCGCTCAACCTGATTTTCACATATGTGTAATAAAAAACAAAATCAGCTAAAGTCCGAGATATTCTCACGGTTTATTTCAGTATTTTGGGCTTCCATCGCCACGTACCTCTTCATCTTTTACAATGTTCGGTCGTTTCTCTCTTGCTTTTGTGGTTGTATCCATCGCGGCTTTCTTTTGTGCTCAGTCCGTCGAGGCCGCCAAGGGGCCAAGGATTACACATAAAGTGTACTTCGACATAAAGCATGGAGACAAAGATTTGGGTCGGAGTACGTTCGTTTCGTATGTTTAAAGAATATAGGGATTTCTGTTGACGAACAGAATAGTCACTATGGGACTTTATGGAGGGGCAAGTATTTTATGGGTTAGTCGTAGATTTAAGGCTCATCACTCTTAGACTGTTCCTAAAACCGTCGAGAACTTTCGTGCTTTGGCCACAGGCAAGACGAAGGATGGCAAAGAACTCGGGTTTGGATACAAGGGTTCCAAATTTCACCGAGTAATCAAAGATTTTATGTATGTGGTCTCTCTTCCAAGTGGACGGTCTTAACCCATCTTCTTTGTTAGGATCCAAGGTGGTGACTTTAGTACGTCCCATACTTTACTAACGACTTTAAGTATCTCATAGAACGTTTAGCAAGGGGTGACGGAACAGGTGGCAAGGTATACTGTTCTATTTCATAGACACATCACCTTAATAACGCACATCCTAGTCAATCTATGGTGAAAGATTTGCAGACGAGAATTTGTAAGCTATCACAATCATTTACAGTCCACCCAATCTGACACTCCAAACAGCAAACTTCGACACACTGGACCTGGCACTCTTTCAATGGCGAATGCTGGTAAAGATACAAATGGTGAGAAATCTGAATCATTTTGCATTCCTCAAATTTATCTTCATTTTTAGGATCTCAATTCGTTCGTTTTAATTATATTCTTTAACTGCCTAACCCTAACCTTCTCAACGTAGTTCATCTGCACCATCGTGACCGGCTGGTTAGACGGTAAACACGTTGGTGTTAACGCTTTTCTAGCTTGACGCGCCTAATCTTTATTCATAAAGGTTGTATTTGGGAAAGTTATTGATGGCCTGGATATTGTTCATCAAATCGGTACAGTCAAATCCGAATATCTTGTGACCATATTTCCATTCATTTGTCTACAGAGAATGTTCCCAAAGGTGGCCAAGACCGACCTACGGAAGATGTCATCATTGCCGATTCTGGAGAAGTAGTTATCGTTTCATATTTGTACTATATTCTATTGACACCCGTTCTAGATCGAGGTTAAGCCTGATGCCGACGCTGAGACTAAGACAGCCTCAGCTACTGATGAGGTACCTACCCATGTTGAGCTTTGATGAGCTTTACCTGCGGAAAATATTATATTTCATAAAATATATCGTGATTTCCTTCCTACAGGGTCTGGATCCGTCTGTCACTGGGACGCCAGAACATAATTTATCTAAGGAAATCTCTGTTGAGGCGCCAAATCCCGAAAGTACCACTGTCACAGCATCCTCAGAGCCTGATACTACTACCCCATCTTTCTTCCCTTCGTTTGGTACTATCTTCTTTGTGTTTATTCTTGTCGGGGCCCTTTCGGGAACGTTCGTATACAAAGGTGTACGTCGCTTCCTTTTGGGTAGAAAGAATGGCCGATATCAGAAACTTGGCGGTTCAAATGACATAGAAAAGTAAGATTGTATATCCTTTTTCTTGCAGGTCCAAGTCGATCTTTCATCTAGCCATCAAGCATGAATCGATACAATGTTTATGTTCCCACCGACCATATCCCTATCTAATATATTTCTGATAATCGTGATGGAGGTACTATCAATTTAAGAAGCAAAATATAAAATGTAAAAGCTAGGGTCATTGGAGTAACATCACATGTACCAACCAATAAGCGAGGCAGATTATATGGGAAATCGACAAGGGGGTAGCGATGTTGGTTGAGGTAATAGGACTAGGAAAACGATAAAGTCAAATCTTAACCTCTACAAAATGCATACGACTATGACGTACGGTATACCATTCTGATCAGAATAAGAGGGACAAGTGTCGTTTGCATTGCCCTACCCACATCTTAGGAGGATAGTATTTCACACTACAAGAGTGACCTACTGTCGGGTTCGCTGGACAACAGACGCTCTCCCGGCCCAGATCTGCCACGCTTCCTAGTGCTGCAGCTTCCTTCGAACCCGCCCATTGATCTTTGCAGGACACGGTCTGGTACTTGATATTCCACACTCCAAAATCCTGGTTGCAACGAAAGTTCAGATAACATGGAATGGATTGCTCAACCTTACCTTATATCCATACATTGCTTCGTCCGATGGGAAGAAATCATCGGGGATTGCTGCTGACGGAAAAGCAAGGTCAAAATTCAGGTATTGCCCAGCGCTCCGGTGCACCGTTGGGATGAGAAAAACGCGTGGAGGGAAGACTCTTACGGGTTCGTCTTATGTTCCGTTCCAGAACACCATCCATTATCAGACAATGGGCACAAGTCTGTTATTTTTACTACAACAGATTTTGCGACTGAAGGAGTAAATGGTGGGGTAGCAACGACTGGATGCAAAAGTGTCAAGTTGAAGCATTTGCCACAGGCAGGTCCTATAAAGGACAGTTTGAATAGTGAGAGTTTTCCCAAGCTGTGTAGTCAATGCGTACGCACCATAAGCCCTACTACTCCCGTAGGCCATCTGCGATAGTGCAGCAGTAGGGTAATGCGTACTAGACGGTGTACATCCACAAGAAGCAATGTAGTCACGAGGGATTTCGTAGTGAGTGATTGTCGCAAATCCATCGGCAGGATAGTTAATCCAGGCAGTGATTTGTAGTATATTGGAACACCAAAGTAACACAACAAAGTGCAACGATAAAAGACTCATGAGAGATGTAAGTAGAGTGAAATACAAGCCATGATTGTGGTGATTAGTATCATGTGATACCTAATCAGGTCAATGGGAAACGGTGTCGAAATAGAGCTTTCATCCTTGGTGTTCGTATTTACTATGAAAGCTGCATATCCAGCTGCCAATCAACAAAATAGACTCAATGATTCCCAACTAGCACTCAAAATTGCCCGTCATTCACCGTGTTCAACCTGCAATACGTGTACTGGTCTCTGCCCCGCACCCAACGTTGATGTTGTTCTTGATGAAATTCAAACCGAGTCATCTTTGGGAGATCTTGGGCAATACGGCTCGGACGATGAAGATACAGCTATACCATATCTTCAGATATGTTCTTGTGGCCATGACGCCCTCCAACACGGCGCAGACGAGTCTGACATCGGACCGTCCGAGTTCGCTCGCAGGAGTCGGGTAGCTATACGTTTAGATGAGCTCCTACAGGTTGGTATTCATCCCCTGTCATCCCATATCTCTGCTAAACGAGAGTACTCTCTTTCTAGGTACGCCTGAACACAGACTAGTCAGCTGGACACTGAATTTCGACGACTCAGGATGTAGGCAAGCTTCTGGATTTTGGCTATATCGATGAAGATATCACATCTTTGCGGCGTCAAATGAAGCTTAATTTCTCTCTCGTTAGCCCTACATTACATCCGGCGTCATCACCAGGTTTAAACAATCTTACCGTTTGTCAAGATTATTCAGTACTCACTCGTCTTTAGAACAACTTTTTCAGAGTTTGCCACTATCACCTGCATCATCTGATCTCAGCGACCCTCCGCAACCTCCAAATAAGAAACGACGCGTTTCGACATCTTCACTTAGTGAGGCAGATGACGGGAACGAAGATGGGGAAGATGAAGAAGAGGATAAACCTCTCGCTGCCCGCATTTCAATCAAAACGTCTAGTTCCCGGATAGAAAAAGCGCGTGCTGGGAAAGGGAGGAAAGGTCCAAGTGCAAAGTCAAATGGCATAGGGGCCAAATCGCAAAGTTTGGCATCGCCTGGGAAAGGGCCTATGTCTAAAAAAGCCCACACTACACCAACTTCTTTATTCCCCCCCACAGGAGAAGAACGAGCTCAGATGAACGGAAAAAGTAATGGTACAAATGGCCATCATTCGGTAGTCAAAGTAGAGGACATGATGGATGAAGGTCAACTTACTCGTCTCGCTGCCGGTGTTACTGTGGATACTGCTAGCAGAGCTTCAGCAGGGGTGCGTGGTACTTGGAACTCCTTACCCAATGTGACTTAATGTATTACAACAGCCACCAACCAGGACAGAGAAGGCTGCTGCTATTGAGCTACGCAAAGGAGTAATACAAATAACGCCAGTAGAGAATGACAAACAACCCCGATCGCTCATTATTCTGACGGGTTTAAAGACACTATTTCAGAAACAACTCCCCAACATGCCACGTGAATACATAGCCCGACTTGTTTATGATTCCAATTCGAGAGGTTTAGCCATAATTAAACGGGGGTATAAAGTTGTAGGAGGCATCTGTTTTAGACCATTTCCCCACCGTGGCTTTGCTGAGATTGTCTTCTTTGCAACCGCTTCTGCAGATCAGGAAAAGGTATATCACCTTCGTCATTCATAACTTAACCACTCATTTTCAACAGGGTTACGGCGGAATGCTTATGGATCATTTCAAAACACATATCAAGAAGGCTTACCCTGGCATGATGCATTTCCTCACGTATGCCGATAATTATGCTGTGGGGTACTTCGAAAAACAGGGATTCACGAAAGATATTACTCTTGATCGATCTGTGTGGGCTGCATATATCAAGGATTATGAGGGGGGTACGATCATGCAGTGCACTATGTTACGGAAGGTCGACTACTTGGACAAGGCCAATATCATTAGCCAACAGCAGGAAGCGGTCATGACAAAAATTCGGCAGATGTCTAAATCGCACATTGTGTATCCTGGCCTCCCACAATTTCAATTAGGGGCTGCCGTGGACATAACTATCGATCCGAAAGATGTTCCAGGTCTACGTAAGTGTATAGAAACAAGAAAGGCGTTTTGTTTTGTGAACTAAAGCCTTTTTTCACGGCACAGGCGAAAGTGGGTGGTCTTTGGAAATGGCAATGAAGTGGGTAATCGTGGGAAAAATATTGCCTCGATTACACGAGTTATTCTAACAATTCTCACTAGTGAGCGGCGAATAGCACCAAGAAGCGCGGATAATTATTATCTAGAACGGCTTTTAAGAGAACTTAGAGGCCACCCGCAAGCGTGGCCCTTTCAGAAGCCTGTTGATGGTGATGAAGTGGTTGATTACTATGATGTTATAAAAAATCCAATGGGTGGGTTCTACTGGGGTCTGTGCTGCTTTTCTGATACTAATACTCCGTTCTAAGATCTCAGCACTATGGAGCACAAACTTGAAACTAACCAGTATAAAACAGTCGATGCATTCATTGCGGATGCGCAACTAGTGTTTGATAACTGCCGCCTCTATAATCCGGAACACAGTATTTATGCCAGAAACGCCACAAAGCTCGAGAAGTTCCTCAAAGATCAAGTTTTGGATCAAAGAAAACATGAAGGATAGCCTATTTCCGAAGGGGGAAGAATTGCGGAACACCTCCGTGTTGAACCATCCCTTCTACATTTGGTTATCAATGAGATGATACCATACGCCTCCAGGAAAGATTTGCCAAAAAAAAACTAGGTTATTCAGAGCTTTCTTTCTTGTACACGATACATCACACCTGGTGCTTGGATCGACAACCGGATCAATAATTTCGGGGTGATGATACATTTATGTTGTATAACAATAATAAAAGATGTGCTGAGAGGGTGCGTACATACATAACGCCTAGGATATACCCACTTAGCGCTGTCCGTCTAAACAAGAATAGAATCAAATGAGTAAAAGGACAAGGGATAACCGCAGTGTCACTTACAAGCTCTGGTTTCGTATTTGCCTTGTTGACACAAGGATATACTTAGATAATGGAGTAGACCGAACAAGAGATGACAAACCTAAACCAATGATGACGTTCTGTACTTCCTGTGGTTTATCATTGAGATAATTATCAAGTATGCTCTTGGTTCCGTTGGCATATCGTGCTTGAGCATCAAGGGTAGTTCCTGAGTAGTGAGGTACCATGCCATTTCCTCCGCCGAGGGGGTTCTTTACTGTGCGCCAAACGTGTTCTTTCGGAGCGGGTTGGACATTCCAGACGTCACCTATATACCGTTCGTGGGCAATTGCGTTGAACGACACTGTAAATTAACAAACCAGCATAGCCCGACAGCTGCCCAGTCTTAAGTGCCGCTGCAACAGCGTCTGCGTCACAGATAGCACCGCGAGCCGTGTTGACGAGCCATGCTCCTTTCTTGAAGTGCTTCAGCAGCTCTGTATTGATAAGTCCCCGTGTGCCTTCGTGCAGAGGGCAATTGATGGTGATAACATCGCACTGGGAGCGAGAGCTTATAGCTTTGATACTACACTTACTTAAATTTACATACCTGGGAGACGAAGTCCTAGAAAGGAATAAGCATTAGCAATCGGGCCATGATCTCAAAACGCACCTTCAGATCTTCAACCCGACGCGCCTTGACTGATTCTGCCGCAGCTGCAAATACAAATTGTAGGCAGATGTCACAAACTCGAGAATTCAATCATACCAGCGGGGAGCGGGGCATAGTCGTAATAGATAAGTTCCTTGCAATCGAATGGCACGAGGCGTTGTAGTACACGATAGCCAATTCTCCCAGCACCAATAGTTCCTACGACCTTTCCTTCGAGGTCAAAGGCGTTCCTAGCAACGTCCGACACCTGCCAATCCCCCCTCTCAATCATCTATAAATGTGTGTTGTCAAAAAAGTTCCTTGGATTGTAATTTGAGACCGACCTCATGGGCGGGAATGAAGTTGCGGACGAGGAGAAGAATGCTCATGATAACATGCTCTGCAACGGATACAACGTTAGAACCAGAAACCTAAAATAAAAAAAACCCAGCTCAGAAATATAGGTGCAAATAGGATTAAAGCGTAACATACTTCAAGGACTTGGATCCTATGGTCAACCGCGGCATTCAGATCAATGTGGTCAGATCCAACGCCAGCCGTAATGCATATCTTCAGGTTCTTAGCCTATAAAAATGATAAGTGATAACTAGCAATGTGGATGTGTAATAATCGAACTTTCTCAAAGAGATCACGGGTGAGGTATCTTCATGAACATTCATCAGAACATAGTACAGAGTATGTTTGACGGTGTATACTTACCCAGGGTGGAAGGGGGTGGTAATCAAAACCTCAGCCTGTACGATAACGTCATTAATGTATCCTTTGGTTGATGAGGCGACATACATCGACGAGGTGTTTTTGAAAGTCGCTTTCTGGGCCTTCTTTGCTGCTTGAAACCTTGCATCGTTAAGTAAGAGTTGTTCTCGAGGCAACAAGGTAACCGCATACTTAAACCAAAACTTCAATATGGGTAACAATCAAGTCAAGTATCGACTCACCTATAAATTCATGTCCCCGAGACTCTAACCAGTCCTTCAGTCCCAGCTTTCAAAGATGTTAGATACCGCAAGTTCCGAACACCACCAGCGGGTCTACCTTGTTTTCAATGGTTCCCAGTAACCGAGGCTCTTCTTGGGCTGCTTTGCCACCTTCGTAGAGAATTGCTAATACCTGGACTAATTTCAGTCATGATTATGACGACAGAGTGTAGGCACAACCTTCATGTTGATTGAATGTTAGGAGTAAGTTGCGTTAGGGGGAAGTATGAAATGACTCTGTCTTATATACCAGGGAATCGAACATCCCCACGTCAGATGATTAATGGTGGGGAAACGAGTCTTTCCGGTGCAAGATACAATCGCAAGTCAGATGCGCACAAAACTGTTTATGCAATTCCGTCACGTGGGGGACTCTCCCTACTTGATACACTTCCTTGTAATCCAGGTGAGAATGTGGACCCAGCTTTCTCACAGGACACACCGTACATGTTCCTTTCCATCGTCGCAGTATGGACATGCCGATTTGTTCCGTACTATAGCTCTCGTATTAGATTTGGACCCAAGAATTGCAGAAGGCATCATATGTTATTCCAGCTCCTCCGATCGCCGTAGAAGGAACCATAGATGGTAACAAACAGTAGTTTAAACCACACGATATTGTGGTCCTGGGAAGCCTCATAGAAAGGTTAACGGCTACCCAAGATCACGAGCGCGCACTCATCAGAGATAACGAACGGGGCATCCAATAGAGCTATTGTTGTTTCAAAAGTGCGGAGCATCGTGGTATTTTCCAAGGGATATATTAGTTAGGTATTCATTACAGGTGCAACACATGCTAAGGATCAATGAATCAGAGTGGCATGAGAGAAACATTTTACGACAAACTCACAATGTCTATTGTACGTCGCGAACCCATCTATAATTACTCCGTTGTGGCAGAGGGTATCAGTCTGTAATCCAAATCATCGATGTCGGTCCGAAGTTTTGCTTCACCCCCCTTCTTAATCATTTCCCACTCAACACGAATAAACACCCACATCCATCGTCTTACCAATTCTGCGAGTTTAAGGCAAAAGTTGGAAACACTTGCATGAGATTGGACTAGGCTAGAAAGCCTCATTGACCATGCGAGCCTTAGCAATAGATTGAGGATAATTGCGACGGGGTAAACGAGCTCAGGAAAGTAGAGTGTCGTACGCAATCCGGGAACCCGAGGTAATTGTAACTGACTAGTGTGACCGACAATATGTAAGGGGTTATCTGCTGTGGAATCAAGAGAACCAACATGGTCCTTCGGTATGAGAGGTGTGGACGAATGAAGTCGAGGCAGAACTAGCCGCCGTGGAGGAGAGGGCCGCCCTTGATCTTCTTCAGTAAGGGTAGGCTTCAGGAGAGTCAGACCCCAATCATTTGTCACGTCCCACCAAAATGAATAAAGCGAATTAATAATAGCCGCCAGGAGCCTATTACAAGAATAAGATAAATTTCGTTAATCAAAATTTTACACACCAGAGCCTAAAGAGGCGATGTTCTCCATGCCATTTTGTATCAATGACTTTCCCCCCATTCTCTCTCCTAAGCTCGGCTATGACTATCCGCTGGGCAGCGGCCAAATATATTACGGGAAAAGCAGTCGCATATTTGAAGGCATTATATAGGGGTCGGTTACACGTGTTTCCCTGATGGTTATACTCAATTAAGCATTGTCGAAAGCGCACTAGATAAGGGAGACTAATGCAGGTTGAGTCTGATATCAGGATCAAAACTTGACATCCTACATACCTCATGACTGTTGGGAGGACCCAACGCGCCCAACCTTCCCCAAATGGTATCACAAGAATGCTGTTCCCAGGAATCAACATACAAAGCGAAAGCCATACATCGCCAAGAACTTGAGAAAAGGAGGTGAAGATATCGGCTAGGACCACGTCAGAGAAGTAGACTGGGTTATCCCAGGGCGATGTAAGACACCGACGGATAGCGCTTTGAGGAAAGTGTCAGATATTACGATGAAACCTAATGCTAGAAGCCGTACTGTAGAAACTTCCGTCGTTCCGTCTTATGGAGAATGTTGTAGGGACAAAATAACGCTCCAAGGACAAATAGGGCTGCGATCCCAGGTATATATCCAAACGCGTCAACAAGAAATATATCCCCCCCTGTAGCATACAGATACAGTGACCAAGATACAAGACATAGGACCCCATATGCGACAGATATACGATAAAGGGCCCGATAGAGAGCAAATAAATTCGAGCTCTGCCTGGGTGTATGGTGCGCTGGCAGGGGGTTGTTTCCATCGGTCCGCAGGTCCATGGCACTAATAACATCTATGCCTGCCGTGTCAAGTCCATGTAAGTTCATGGCCCAGCCAAAAATCCCGAGGCCGACAAGCATAAGGATATGGAAAGGGAGTGGAAAGGAAACTGTCGATATTAAGTTCTGGTCGACATCTGTGCCGTTCATTATTAATTATCGTCCAGAGGTAGGCGTGCTGGTCGTGGCATTAAGTAGTGAGGAAGAAGTGTATGGGATCAAGGAGCTTGTGGAAGAAAAAAATGTGAATGAATTATTGAACAACCGTCATTCTTGGACCCGAGACACGTGACCGGGACTAGGTCATTTGAGTTATACTCACTTTTTGAATTCTAAAGTTATACATCATGACAGATAATGCGGGTGCCTATGGAAGCAAAGCCGCAGACACCGACTTTAGGAAGAAGTGGGACAAAGAAGAGTATGCCGAGCGGGCCAAGAAGAAGGATCTCGAGGAGAAAGAACGTATGCAGGATAATGAGGAGCGTATGAAGCAAGGTGTGTACTGTACCAGTCCGTTCCCAGTATCTACTCATGTCCCTGTCAGGAAAAAGGCCCCGTAAAGGGAAAAAGGATAATCTACCCAAACCTACAGAATTAATGAAACAGAGGGAAGGACCACTAGAACTTGACAAGAATCTAAATAAAACAATGGTTGTTCAAAATCCTGGTGGCAAGGGGCCGGGACAACCTGGATTCTACTGCGAGACGTGTAGTCGAACATATAAGGATAGTGTAGGTTACCTCGACCATATCAATAGCAGAGCTCGTATGTCAATATTCTGTCTGATTCTTCCCCTCCGATTTATACATCAACCATAGATTTAAGAGCGCTAGGGCAAACAACAAAGCTTGAGAGATCAACACTTGCTCAGGTTCAAGCACGGATAGCTTTCCTCCGTGAAAAAACAAAAGAGGCATCTTCCGCAAAAGCATTCGATTTTGACCAACGGTTAGCCGAAGTAAAAGCAAAGGAGGTGGCCCTTCGCGAGGCCAGAAAAGCACAGAAAAAAGCTGAGAAAGAAAAGGCGCGGATGGAGCTCCTTCAAGACACGGTCAAAAACCAGGATGACGATATGACAAAACTGATGGGTTTTGGAGGCTTCGGTACCTCGAAAAAATGATCCCGACGCGTACGAGTTCATAAAAATCTCAGCTGTATTCTATGCAACGCCACTAAATTACTGTATTACAAGATTTTTTCTTCCCTACAACCTTACCAAATACAATACAAACTTCACGTCAGCAACCTCTTGTTCCTCCTCAATTAACAAATGGGTACCCGGTTTCCGCTCCTTGACATCAGCTGGAAGACTGCCAACAGTTCTTTTGATAATGTCGGTATGTTCTTTGAGTGCAGCCAGTAATTCTATTCCAGAGCCCTCCTCAAACCGATAAAAAACATCAACATCATCCGTGGCCTGAAGGCCCGCCTTTTTGCGCAGCTTTTGGACACGGTTTGTGATTTCGCGCGCAAGCCACTCTCCTTGCAAATCAGGATGGACCTGAATATCGAGCCTCACAACGACATCGTTGTCAGTATGCGTCGCATACTTTCCTTCGACAGACGTCGGTAGTTCGAGGTATCGTTGAACAGCGAGATCACCAGCAACCAGCTCGATTCCGTCAACTTTAATAGTTCCCGTTTTGATGTATGCTTTCACGGCTTCGCTTGAGACGCTGGGGAGCGCACTCTTCACTCGACCCAGATCTTTTCGGAGCTTTCTGCCAAGAACACTCCAGTCTGCGACGGCACGATAATGAACACCAGAAAGGGTTTCGTCCGAGCTGAAAATGACATCGCGAACATTCAACTCGGAAACGATGTATCGTTGCAGGGGCTTCACATCTTCAAGATATTGTTGATCGGGGTGGAACACGAGCAGCTCTTTCAAGGGAACCTATAATCTCTTGACCTTAGGTTACGAACTGGTTAGAGGTTACAGAATACTCGCCTTGAGAGATATGTTATTTCTTTCCCGGATATTTCTTGTCAATTCAATGACAGCCTGCATACGTTGCATCTGCCTTTCTATGTCAACATCAAAATATTCCTCTTTGACTTCGGGAAAGCTCAGGAAATGGACGGAACGCGTGTCACCCGCCGCTGGATCTTCAGGAATAAAGGGGCGCAAAGACTGGTAGAGGTTTTCCGTCATGAAAGGCGTGTACGAGGACTGAGATTTTCAAGTAAGTCCGAGAAAATATGCACGAATTGTTATCAGGCAACATTACCATTGTCCGGCATAGCGTAAATAATGCCTCAAATAATGTATTGAGGGCGGCAGTGGTATCCTCGCTCCCGTCTTCACCCTTTAGACGCTTTCGATTAAATCGAATGTACCAGTTTGTGAGCTCATCTACAAGGTCTAATAACCTTGGAATGACGGTGTAAAGCCTATATGCAGCCATCTCTTCCCTCACAAGTTTGATCAAAGATTGACACCGGGCGAGGATCCAGCGATCCATGACGTTTTTCGGCACAGGCGCATGGGGGTTGTATTTGAAATCAATACCACTGACTTTCTTGAATAACGAAACATGGCCCAAGAAGAAGCGGAAGGAATTGAGCCATGGCAAGAGCACACGAGAGATGACTTCACGGACGCCCTCCTCGCGGAAGCGCAGGTTGTCGCCACGGACGATTGGAGAGTTGACAAGGAACATCCTGTGTATGCAAAGCAATCAGATTGGCATTGGATCAATTATATTTCTACCTACCTTGTTGCATCCGCGCCGTATTGATTAATGACAAGAGTTGGATCAGGGTAATTCTTCAGACTCTTGCTCATCTTTTTTCCATCACTGAATTCGAATGGTAGGAATTAGTTCACATTAGAACATACGGATAGACTGACGCAGCGAGAACAAGGCCAGTCACAATCAAGTTCTTCCATGGAGCCTTACCGAACAGATGCGTCGAGAGCACCAAAAGGGTGTAGAACCATCCGCGGGTTTGGTCAATACCTTCAGAAACAAAGTCGGCTGGGTGTGTACGCTCGAAAAGCTCTTTGTTCTCGAATGGGTAGTGGAGTTGTGCATACGGCATACTAAAGGTTAGGTGTTTAGATGAGCGATCAGAACAAATCGACAGAGCCAAAACCTTCCAGATTCGAACCAACAGTCAAAGACCTCCTCAACGCGCTTCAGGACACCTTTACCTTGTTGTGATGGGATGGTGATGTGATCAATTTTATCGCGATGTATGTCCGTAATTCCGGTAATGCCTGACAATTTTTCAAGTTCCTCTACGGAGCCAACGCACACAATCTGCAAGGAAATTTTTAAAAAGCAGAAAGGGGCGCGCAATGCATGCAATTAATTACCTCCTCCATGTCATCGCTGACCCACAGTGGCATTGGGGTTCCCCAATATCGATTTCTAGAAACGTTCCAGTCGCGCGCGTTGGCTAACCAGTTCCCAAATCTATTGTCTCCAACACTTTGCGGAACCCTGGACATTATACAATTAGAAAATAACAGGAACACAAAATAGACCCGTGAACATGCACCATCTCGTATTTTCGTTATTCGTCACCAGCTCGTCGATGATGGGTGTAACGCGGACAAACCAAACCGGGATCGCACGATATATCAAGGGCGTTCCGGATCTTTATAAATCAATTAACCACTGATAGTTGTATAACACGACAATTGTGCATACCTCCAGCAGAAAGGATAACTGTGCATCATTGTCGATTGCACGATGAGCCGGCCTTTGGCCTTTAGTACTTTCTGAATAGGGCTGTCTGCGGCCTATCAAAAGTCAGTCCTTTTTTTTTTTCTTCAAGCTTCAAGTCCCTGAATACCTTGACATGAAGACCAACGAAATCAGGTACTTCTTTTGTAAAGTGGCCACCATCATCGATAGGGCAAGGTGGCATTTCATCTGAGCGCAAAACACCGTGTGAGATGGCGATACGGTGGTCGTCTTCGCCGAACGCTGGGGCCTGGTGGACAATTCCTGTACCGTCGGCGTCTGTCACGTATGTATCCACCACAACTCTAAACGCCTTGTCCTCAAACTGAATGTCCAAATGACGTCAGTAGCGCTGGGTGGCAGGGTGCAAAACTGTAGTACCTGGTCTGTAAAGTACTCGAATAGTGGTACGTATCGCCATCCTTTCATATCCGCGCCCTGGAACTGCCCAATCTTTTTGAATTTCGCTTTCTTGGGGTCTTTGTAGAGCGTCTTGAGCAAGTTTTCGTGAATGATAAAGTTCTGGTCTCGCTCTTGATCGTGTATTTTGATATAAGTGTAGTCAGGGTGTACGCAGAGGGCAAGATTAGACGGAAGCGTCCATGGAGTTGTTGTCCACGCCAAGAGCGATGTTTTCGGATCGTCCACTAGTGGGAAGCCAACAGTAACTGTAGAAAACGGTATTCAATTTCCCGTTCAAGCAGGGGACGCTGTAAAAGTGGACTTGAGAAGGGAGACATACTCGCGGGATCATTGACATCACGGTAAGCCTGTCCTGCCTCGAAATTGGAAAGTGGGGTCGTGCATCCCGTCGAGTACGGCATTACGCGAAGGCCGCGATACACCATGCCCTTCTTGAACAGTTCGCTGAAAGCCCACCATACAGACTCCATGAAGGAAATATTGAGTGTCTTGTAATCATTGTCGAAATCGATCCAGCGGCCCATGCGCTCAACGGTGGTGCGCCACTCGGACGAGTAGCGCATGACGATCTTCCTGCACTCGTCGTTGTATTTGTCGATGCCCATCGCGAGCACATCTTCCTTGCCCGTGATGCCTAAACGTTTGTCGATCTCGTGCTCGACGGGCAGCCCATGCGTGTCCCACCCGAACCGTCGTGTAACATGGTACCCGCTGACATGCGCATGGCGGGTAACGATGTCCTGATCCGCCCAGGAGGGTGGTGGATCCGAGCAGATCGTGAGTACGGGTGAGGGGCCTGATATAGATATAGGTGTGTGCTCACCTTGATAGTCCCCGCGAGGAGATGTCCATAATGTGGCAGACCTGTGGCGAAGGGGGGCCCGTCATAGAAGGAGAATTCAGGACGGCCCTCCGAGAGTTTCAAACTCGTGCGGAATGCATCGATCTCCTTCCAAAAGGCAAGGACCTTTTCCTCTTCCTTTGGAAAGTCAAATGGCGCAGAAACTAGAGAGATGGTAGATGTGAATTTGTATACCAAAAAAAAAAAAAAAGACGAAAGCAGCGGGACTTACTGTCGTGTGCTGGAAAAGACATTGTGGTAGATCGTGTGTATAGGAGGATTCCTGGGGGACCTCTGGCGAGTTAAAACCCCAAGGATGACTTGTAGATCAGTCACCAGCAAAGATTGATAATTTCTGACCAGTCAGATCGCGGCTAAATGAGTCAATTCAGGGTTGATCGAAACTCTACAGTGGCGGCCTTTGCCGACCAAGGTCCTTTTGGTATAAAAAAAAAAAAGAAACGAGAAACGACCATCGACATTATTCAATCTTCACGTTTCGTGATTGTCTGCCTCTGATAAACATCGAAACTCTCACGAAAATTTCTCTTTCCAGCTAACCCGAATTATACTCGTGCCTTTGGAATGTCTCGTTGGCCCTGAGCTTTGGGGAAATTAGTCCCAAAGGCTGCGTATGTATGCCTCCGCAAGAGACCCAGCATGGCAATCGTCATGGAACGGTATCACTTCATGGCAGCCATAGAATACTTTCAGTTCAAACATATACAGTCCTACATTTGTGTCCATCCATTCTAGAAGTCTTTACAGGCTAGCCAAACGCGTCAAGACTAGCGTAACTCTCAACGACTGGGCAGGATTAATGAAATGACAGCCTCCTGTATGTACAATTCAAAGTACACGCAGCTGGCAAGCCATTTTCTATTGATGAGCGTTTCCAGGTCCACCTTCTTCAATCAAATCAGGCTAGTACCATTGTTCCTTTTACCTCGTGGCGACCTGCGCCGTGCTACTACTCACCACAAATGCCAAAATGCACAAAAAAAAAAAAAACACGTGATGGCATGCTCTAATGATTGTATGTAATGTAGACTTGCAACTGTATACGCGTGGTAGGATGAGAGAAATCACTACTCGTAGAAAAGAAGGGAGGTGTGTGTCCAGGGAAGCGTGGTTGCAGACCGACAGAGACCAGCTCAAATCGATAACCGCCCTGCCCGGACCCAAAACACAAGGTACATAGAGCAGCTATTGTGAGTGAGTGAGTGAGTGGGCTCTTGGTGTATGAATCGAATCAACGTCCTATGGACATCGCGCTCCGCATTCTCGGCGAGTGGGTGTGCGTGCCCAAGGTCCAGCTGGGCAGGATATCCGCGCAATCATAGGTAAGCTCCGGGACGGGTGGGTATGGCGGTGGGAAGTGGTGTAGCATGATGTATATGGGGGAGGGAGCGAAGGCGGGGTATGATAGGTCTGGTCCGATTCGCGAGTGTATGTGTATAGGTGTAGACGTAAGAACGGAAGCAGCGCCAAGTTCCACCTCGTACGTTTCCAGAAATCCAGTTGTATGGGTGTGTGTATGTGCGTGTGTGTGCGATGAGGGATGGGTGTCGTCACACGGATCGCGGGGTCTGTGCCTGGAGTGCCTCGGCCAGCTGCTCTGCCCGTACCTCCAGTGCGCGTTCGACCCAGCTGACCATATCTACCTTGCGTTTCTTGTCTTGTTGTAAGAACGGGTGATCCTGACGAAGAAAAAGTTCATAAATATGGAAACCAAATCAAGAGTGCACACGACTGACCAAGAGCTGCTGATAGGTTGCTCTGCCATCGGGAGCCTTTACCAGACATTGGGCAACCCAGTCACGTGCCTCTGGACTGTAGTTGTCTTCTGGGAGGCTCGGGGGGTCGCCGTGCACGATGGCAGTCAATTGAGCAAAGACGTTCGAGTAGGTCTCGGGTGGGTACGGGTACTTGCCGAGGCCGATCTCAATCATAGAAAGGCCAAGGGACCAGACATCTGAAGAGATAGTGTAGGTACCGAGATTGTTTTGCGATTCTCCCTTGATGCGTTCGGGCTGTGAGGGGAGAGGGGGGTCAGGCTATTCAGTCAAGGGGGGATAAAAAGAAGGAAGGGACGCAACGGCCATGTAAGATTGGCACCCAATATTAGTTTTCGCGAGGGACTTTTCAAGCTGACCGGAAACGCCAAAATCACAGAGTTTAATTTCACCCTTTTTGTTGACGAGGACATTAGTGGGCTTGACGTCTGGAAGGGGGGGTGAAGGATCAGAGTGAGGGCGAGGGGGTGGATGATAATAAATGACTGACCGCGGTGAATGATCTGGAGCTCGTCTTTAAGAAACTTGAGACCACGGACCATGCAGCCTGCGATGCGGGCGAGGACGTCCTCGGGGACGCCTGCAGCGAGGAGTTTATCGAGGGAGCCCGCGTCCATGTACTCCATGCAGTAGTAAACACATGACTCTATGAAAAAGGCGCCGTAAAACTCGACGATCTCTGGGGCGACGGCACGGTGGAGGATGTCAAGCTCCATGATGATGGCATTGAGTTTTGCATCGTCGAGTTCTAGACGGATTTCCTGCAAGGGAGGGGTGGGGAGTGGTGAGCTAGTTGGAGAGGGAGAGAAGGATTGTGATACCTTCATGGCCATGGCGACGTTTGTGGGTTTGTGAAGGACCTTTTTCACGGTACCGTAATTACCTTTTCCGAGCTCCTCGTTGAGCTGAAGCTGCTCCATGTTGATGTCAAAGGAGGCGCCGTTTGAAAAGTCGACGCCGGTGGCATGGAGGACGGCCTTGCCGTTGAAATTGAGCGCACCGGAAGGATCGCTGGATGGGGATGAGAGGATGAAGGCCAGAAGGAGGGAGAGCACATACACGATCTTTGAAAAGTTGGAAAAGGGAGAGCCAAAGTTGCCTGCACTGGGGCGTTTGGGGGGGAGGTTTGCGATGGAGGGGCGACCAGCACCGAGACCAGCACCAAGGGGACCGCCGGGAGCGACGATGGTGGGGTCGATGTCATTGAGAGAAAAGCCAGGACGTGTCCTGCGAGCGGCGAGGCCAGATGGACGGATACGAGAAGGGGCGAGAGAGAGAGCAGCGGGTGGATAGGACATAGTTGGAAGGAGAGTGGGTGGGGGTGGATTGAGGGTGGCGACGCTGAGGGCAGCAGTGGCCGAGTCGACGGCTGGACTGCTGTGTGTCCTGTTGGCAAACTAAGCAGACGGATGTGAGAATGAATAACGAAGCAAGGATGAGACACGAACGGCGGCCATCTTTGCCTGGAGAGAGGGTGGGATGGGAGTAGAGCCAGACTGGGGAGAGCGCTGGATGAGAAGATTGGTGAGTGCATTTGGACGAGAGGGACGGGTGGAGGTGGAGGTGGACGTCGGGTCTGGAGTCGCCATGGTCGTCGACGGTCAGAGTCAGCGTCCCACTGCTCGCATGAAGTCATCGTGTCACGGGACCTCCGCTAAACCGACCATGCCTGTCACCGTCAAGTGGGCCAGAGAGCGAATTTCGTTTGAGCTGCCCTCGCCCGACACTCCTTTGTCTGCCATTCGCGCGTCTTTGGCAGACTATACTCACATCCCACAACATGCCTTCAAGCTCGTCCACGCCGGCGCCGTCATGAAGGACGATGCTGCCCCTAGTAATTTATCTCCCTGATTTCTCTTTTTTTTTTCCGTCTCTCTCATCCCTGTTTAACAGTCTCTGCCTACCATCTCCACCCCAACTCTGTCATCGCCCTCATTGGCTCTGCCGACGCCCCGCCCGTTGCCACTGCCCTCCCACCCCTGCGCGCAGAGCAGCCTGTCCTCAACTCTATCCAGGCCGAGCTCGCCCAGGTTCGTGCCACCCTCGCCCCCGCCCTCGCCCTCTTTCTCGCAGATCCAACTCACCACAAGGAGCATCTCCGTCTCGGCGAGCTCCTTCTCCAGGCCCTCATCCGTCTCGATTCTATAGCCCCAGAGCCTGCATGGGAGCACGCCCGGAGAGAGCGCAAAGACGCCGTCAGAGAGGTTCAGGACATGCTCGATCGTCTTGATGATGCCTGGGCCGCCCGCACAGTCTAGCACTCTCATGTATTCACCCATATAATTCGAGATCTGTTTTCAATCTTTTTTTTCTTTTTATATTTTCTCGTCTTTCTTTTACAATTTCGTAATCGATCCAGTGTACATTCTGCCCGCTGCCCATCCCTCGTCCCTTCCTGTCACCTGTGCATTCCGGTCCATCATCATCGTGTGTACCTGCATACGCAGACCGTGCATTCCTGCTCTCAGCCCCCCTACCTCTTCTCCCAGCCGCATCGTTTCATTCGTCAGCGCAATCTCCTGTCGTCGCCCCATCGAATCCACCCCTGCCGCCAGCCCCACCACGCTTTCCCGCAGCCCCCCCAGCGTCCCTTCCAGGTTCGTGCTCAGGTCCAGGGGTGCGATCGTGTATGTGTGTAGTGGTGGTAATGGTGGTGGTGGTGGTGGTGGCGGCGGCCCAATCCCATACACCCCCTCGTGCCCACCCCGGTGCTGCTGTCCTCGCTGCACGGGATGCTCCTCCTCCTCAGACGGAAAATAAGGCGCCAGAAAGTCCCCCCACGGAGGCGGTGTCGCTTCACCTGCCCCTTCTACTCTCCCACCTGACGTCGATACAGTAAAATCCCGTACCCCGCCCGCTATCTCCCCCGAGTAATAGCTGTGATAATGCCCGCGACCATTGCTTCCCATCTTGAACCATGGCCCAAGTGCCCCCTTGACGGCGATCATTTCACGCCGAAAAGTTTCCACTAGCGATTCAAGACTTTCAACCCGTCTGCGAAGCAACAAGTTCTGTTCCGCAAGGGCGGCGAAACGAGGGTCCGGCGCCATTTCATTTTCAGCAGTCGCTTCGTCGGCTCGCGGGGCGCCCTGTTTGCCCGTGAGCTCTCCCCCAGTGGTTGCAATAATAGACACACCTCTTCTTCCCCACTGTTCTCCCCATCAGGTAAGGATATAACAACATTCTCTTCGCTTTCGTGAGTATGTAGCCCCCTGTCCTTGTACATCATGGTTGCTTCGCACTGGCCCTCCGGGCACGACACCTCTCTGTACATACATTCGTCCTGTAGATGGCTGGCGAGGAACTGGCGCTGGCATGTGTGCACACACCCCTCCTCTCTATGCACACACTCAACTACCAACTCGTCTACCAGCTGTAAAATATTAAATCAGACAGAATAAACAATATGAGCAGCCACTTACCGAACGGACGATAGGGTTGGCAGGTACGAGGGCATTGGCGGTCAGTGGGGATCGGTCTACAGGACACTGCGCTGCGTGGTCGATGGCGCGGTAAATACAGTCCCTGCAGAATGTGTGAGCGCACGTTTGCGTCGTCGTCGGATCCATGAACGGCATCCTAGCAAGGGAAAGAGTAAGCACCGTCCCTCGTCAGGCATGTAGGGACACTACCGGCAGATACAGCACACCTTGGAGGCACAGTTCAGTCATAGGGTTTGCGACTTGGAAAAACGTGAGGTAGACAAACCAGATTGGAGTTTGGGACATCGACATAGTTGTAGAGAGACATCCTTGTGAGTGAATTGATGAAACCCCCGGGCCGAAAAGTAATTGTTTATTTATAATGACCACTCCAACTCAAAATATGTCGAGGTCGCTGTCCCTCGCCTCGACCGCAAAGCTCTCCTCAGGTTCGACGATATCCTTCAATCAGCACCCTTACTATTCCATCTAAATACCTACAGGATATCTCATCCCTCTCCTCGGATTTGGCGTCTACCAGAACTTTACCACCAAAGACTCTGTCCTCCATGCCCTGGCCGCCGGTTATCGGTGAGAGCACCCACTGCAAGGGCAAGACGTCTGACATTGTCTTGCAGACACATCGATTCCGCCCAAGCTTATCGCAACGAAGCCGCTGTCGGCGCAGCCGTTCGCGAATCGGGGATCCCCCGAAGCGACATCTTCATCAGTACATCGCTGTCTCCATAATGGGGATCGCGCCTCATACTCATGTTTCCCGGCCCACCAGCTACCAAGATTGCCACAAAATTGCATGGCTACGCGAGCACTCTCAAAGCCGTAGACGACTCTCTTGCGCGGTTCGAGCTTGGTGAGTACTGCACCAGAACTGTTGTTCGTGCACGACCCTCTCCCTTACGCGTCATAACAAGACTACATCGATCTCTTCTTGATACACGACCCGTTCGCCGGGACAGAGCGGCGGCTGGCTACCTACAAGGCGCTGCAGGAGGCCAAGCACGCCGGTAAGATCAGGTCCGTGGGCGTGTCGAATTTGTACGACCCCCACCCCCATGCTCTGGGTCGACACAATCGATCATAAAAACCGCGTCCTCCTAATCCACATTCTACCCAGTGGCGTAAAGCACTTGGAAGAAGTCAGGAATGCAGGCTTTGACATGCCTTCGATCAATCAGATCGAGGTATGCCTGTTCCATCCAGCTCCATGCATCAATGCATCACCTCCAGCCCTTCTTACTGGAAATATGTCTCTAAAATAGATTCACCCATTCTGCCAGCAGCGGCCCATTGTTGCGTACTGTCGCGGACATGCCATTGCAGTGCAGGCATACTGCCCTTTGCTTCGCGGAAAAATGGAACATCCAACTATCAAAGAAATTGCAGAGAAGGTTAGATCCACTATCTCTTGTCTCTTCGGCGTTAATTTAATTACCACCAATGTCCTTTTTTCCAAAATATAAAAACACTTAAACCTTGAAAGCACAATCGATCCCCGGCCCAAATTCTCCTTCGATGGTCACTCCAAAACGGGTACGTCCCCTCTCCGCCCTATTTTTTTCTTCTTATTTTTGTTGGGCTCAACATGACCCCAGATTTATCCCCCTCCCGAAGAGTGCCACCCCCGAACATATCCACACCAATGTGCGGTTGTACGATTTTTTTCTCTCTGCTGACGACATGGCGGAGCTCGATACACTAGATCGCGGGAAGGAGGGCGCAATTAGTTGGAACCCGGTGGATGCGGAATAGCCACATTGAATTCCACCTTTCACTTGGTGCTTGCCCCAGGCATCGCATATATAGTTTCGCTCCCGTGCCATCTGGAATTTCGAGAAGGAAAAATGTTACAAAGAAGGGACGTCACTCTGCCGTCGGCACAACTGCCATGTACATACTTATCCCCCTGCTGCAATTGTACATATATGCACAGACACATTCGGGCTCCCCCACGGCGCTAGAGCTTCGAAGCTGTCACTCGAGTTCCGAGAGGAAGCACCAAAAAAGACGTCTTCGAATGATTTGTATAAATGGATATCGATATGGACAGGACGGGGGTAATACTATGCGACATGTAGGGTAATAGAGGTATTGTGTTGTATATTAGGTACAAAAACGGAGCGAATGAGCGTGGTCGGTAATCGTATTTTGGGCCGAAGCGAAGGGCAAATAGTAGGATCTACTGCGAAAAAATATTAAAAGTACATAACGTTAATATAAATGCCAAAAAATAATTTCAAGGGACAGTGTTGAATGTAGGGAAATGGATAGAATCACAGGACAGGCGGCTGGACATCAACAGGGATTCCGAGTAGCGACAGAGACAGCAACGACGGGGCGACAAAGCAGGGTGTGCCGGAGCAGAGGCAGGGTGTGGAAACTAGGGATGGGTTATATTGTAACGCGAATGCAGCGGCAAAGGGGAAGCGAACAAGCACATGAGGGGATGGCCATATAAGTCACAAAAAAAAAATAGACAAAGAGAGGCAGCGGACCGCTCCGCGTGCAAGGTGTCAAGGGTTAGGCATAAGTGACAAAAGTCTCCACATTTTGGATGGCGTTTTCGAGGGGGGATACTATTGAAGGATCAACCGTCTCCCCGAAATTGTTGTACACGTCTGAATTTGGCGCATGGAAGCCCATATGTTGGTGATGCATGCTCAGCCCTCCATGGCCGTCTACATTGAAGGCACCCGTTAAGTACCTGGCAGACGTGTCGTATTGTTCCTGATGTGCGCGATGACCAAAATCCGCATCGTAATGGTATTTATCCATGTATTCCATGGATGTGGTGGAGGCGCTTACAGTATGCGAATGGGTATCATGAGAATAGAAGTACTGGTCTTGGGGTACTACAACGGGATCCAGATGAGAGGGGATGGAGTGGTTTGAATATGTACTCTGCTCGCTTTGTATAGGTACAACGCTTGTCTGCGCCTGATCATACAGTACGTCAGAGTTATGAAGGTGGCAAAAACCAATGATGAGGCATACCTGTTCAGGCTGGCTTTGCAGCGCATAGGCGAGCTCACTGGATCGGGAAATGGGCACGCTCGCGGGGGGCGTGTCGTGCGCATGGGGACTGCCTCCCATCCCGGGAGAAATGGTAGAAGTGGGAGACGGATACGTGCTAGATTCGCTACATGCGCCAGTTTCGTCCACTCTGACAACTTCCGATGTATGCAGATCGTCATGATTTATGTAGCCCGCCTGGTCTATTGGACTTATGATACTTTCAGAGATTCCATTGACATCAAGGGTAGACATCATGTTAACGAAGCCGGGCGCACTACCATGATTAAGTAAGGACTAGAATGACACAACAAGCTTGGAACACACCAGGAATCGCGTCGTCCGCTCAAATCATACTCAGTACCACGCTCGTGGTCTGACGGAGTGCCTCCGGCAATATCGGAGTAGTATGCACTATTGATGCTCGAATCGCTCGTTGCGACTGACGTGATGGACCCATATCTTGAAAAGTAGTCATATGGGGCGGATATCATGTCATCCTCATCGATGTCTTCACTGCAGTAAGTGAAAGACTGAAGGGAGTCGGGTGAATTTCTCTCACTGTCGCCCGAACTAGAGGTCATCGATGATGTGCTTGCCGCACCAAAAGAGAAGTTGGGAGAGGGAAGGGGACCGGGTATCGGAGAAGAGATAGTACGAGAAGAGATAGCATGGAGGCCGTGATCGGGCAGGGAGGCCCTCGCAGCTACATTGTATGGTGTTAGAGGTGATGGAGACGGGGGCGCTCCGCTTAGGCGGAAAGCACGGGAATCCATGGATGCACGGCGGGTGTTTGGAGGATATGGCATGGACGCACTGGTCGGTATAGGTCTGTGGGGCCCACAAGGTGCCCGACTGGACTGTCGGTGACGGGTCGGGGCTGACGAACGTAAGCTAAATAGAGCTCCGTTCTTAGCTCTTGCAAGGTGAGCATATGGATTATTTGCTAGACGCTGTAGGCTCGCATCAACAGAAAGCCTCCTTGCGTGCGGATCAAACAGGTCGACCGTAGGAGGGCCATTGGGAGAGTGGTGAGGATACGCGTTTACGGGCAAAGAGCCCCGGCGATATGCGTGAAGATTCGTTTGGTTGGCAAGGGCATCGTTGGCTGAGCTTTCCCATGAAGGGCGGAAGGCCTCATCACTATTGGGCTGTGAGAGAACATCTGGACTGGGAGGATGAGATGGCGTCTCGCCATCGTCAACGGTAGGCTGCGCGTGGGAATGATCGTCCTCTAACTCCTCTAATAAATCGGGTGGATTATCGTAGGGCGAGGGGGCTTCCTCTTGGGTGGATGCATCTTTTTTCGCAGTACCTTTAGATCCCTTCCCGGCTTTTATTTTTTCTTTTGCTCGTCTGCAGAGGATTAACGATAGTAGATAGGGAAAATAAATAGACGACATACCGATTCTGGAACCAGACCTATCAACGACACGAGGTGTTATTGAATGTGAAGGAGTTGACTAAAATTTATACACGTACTTGGACCCCTCTAGGAGACATGCCCAACCGAGTAGCGAGGTCGACACGTAATGGGCCATTGGGCTTGGTATCCCGCTTGAAAACAGATTCGAGGGTCTTCAGCTGGGTGGGGGTTGTCCGTTTCCGATGTTTGACCTCATTGGGGGTATATGGGTAGAAAGCGCGGAAATCAACAGAAGTGGGGTCCATGGCGAGGCCAGGCTGCTGTTGATAAGCAGCTGTCGGTGGGTTGAAAGCAAGAGAGTGAATTGTGGGAGTAGGATGTGTAGGGACGTAGGCGGGGAAATGGGCAGAAGGAGGGTCGGGAGGGAGAGTTCGGGAAAGCATTTGTGTGGGATTAAGTAGAATGATATAGGCTTGTGGTTTAGAACATGGAAAATCAGGACGGAGGGGCGAAAAGAACGGCAAAGAATCGGTGCAGGGTCCACCAACCGGTTCCAACCAGGCCCAGTGGGACAGTATCTGCCTCCGCGTTGTAACTGAGCGTAGTTGCTCTCTTTCCTTGTTATTCAGTCCGATATCTGTGATTCAATCTGCCTGTTCTAGTAGAGGGCCAGCTGGGAGTCAGTAACCTGTTGCAGGAGCCGTTGCCAGGAACCGGGGTGCTAACTCGGTTCGATTGTACAGACGGCTGATTTGGCGGTTTGCCTCTTGTGTCTCCGCAACGATAGACACTTTATGCTCCTGTATAACCACCGATAACCAGGTTGCCACTGCCTCTCTTTGCTGGCACCTCTTCTCTGGGGGTCGATATACTTTCTGGGTTTGTGGCTTAAAATAAAGTTCAACATCTGATCAGTCCCAACATGCCGATATCATCACGGCAACCCCGATCCAATATATCAATCAACATAGTTTGCATAGTACGTATACAGAATCAGGCTCATAAGTATGTGGTGGAGAGGGGGAGAGGGGGAAGGTCATGCACAGGTATAAGCAACATGGAGTCTACGAGGTATAATTAGAAGGAACAGGAATGGTGGATATAGATAATGTATTGAACAAGCCAAAAATCGTGAAAATGTTGTGAACTGAACCAGCCCACGGAAAGTCATACATACCAACATGATTGTCCCAGAATGCAAATATTTTTTTGTTTCCGCTCAAAAAAAAAAACTCTCAAGGGCTGACATCCATCGCCCCATTTTCCGACAGTCGACGGCCGAGGATTTCTTCCAAGAAGCCTGTGTGTACACTTGCCAGGGGAGAAGCAGCGAAGACAGAGGTTCCATCTCTCTTGGCCGTTATGTACACACGCTCCATAATTGCTCTTGCTCGAGAGACGACAGGATGATCACAAATCGCATGTATGCTCAGGCGATACAATGGATCGGTGCGCATCATCTGTCTGATTATGTCCAGCAATTCCGGGCTCTCATCGAGATCGACTTGCGAGAAGTCCTCTCGACGCAACCGCTGCCAGGCTTCTCCCCTGATAGGGCATAACATAATCAATACTTCATAACATAAACGAACGGAGCGGTCGGGCCGCATAGTACTTACTGGTCAGGAACCACAATATTGGACGCAGTTTCCAAAATCGTCATACCAAAACTAAATTGGACGTGAGAACCTTCAAATCACCGGCTAAACCGTGCGACTCACCTGAATACATCAGCAGCTTTGCTATATTTTCCTTGGAGAACTTCAGGGGCCAAGTATAGCTTGTCTCCCTCGCGTTCAAACCCGCCGTTTCCAACTCCCGTTTCTGTCTGATTTAGTCTTGGCCACAATGAGGCCATTCCAAAGTCGCCAATTTTGAAGCGACCTTCGCCAGTGACGAAGACATTTGATGGCTTCAAGTCAAGATGTATGACCCCAGCATCGTGGATAAATCGGAGACCCTGTAAATTGTGATGAGGATCTTAAAAGGGGAACCGAATAGTGTTAATTGCTTACGTTACTCAGATCAACGATGATCTTCCATACCCTGTCTTCGTCAAGCCTCGGAAATACACGGCCATATTCCCACAAAAAACGGGCCAGGTTACCAGATTCGCAGAGCTCTGTTCGGATATAAAGGGCCTCATTCTCCTCCCAACTATCGATATATGCGAGAACATTTGGGTGGCGGTCCCGTTCGATCGTGAAGGCTGCTTGGGACAAGTGTTTCAAGATGTCAACTTCTTCCCACAGTCGGAGCCTAGAGAAAAGATGTAGAAAATAATAATTAGATCTAGTCCCATGCCAACAAGATGGAATGGAAAAAACGAACCGGTGTCTGACTCCTTCGAACCTCTTTGACTTTTTGATCGCGTACACCTCTGTGTCATCGCCATCTTTGCAGCGCACTTTGATAACTTTGCCGAATTCTCCGCTGCCAACTTCATCGACTTCTACAAAGTCGCGTTCGAATCGGCCAGGATATTCTTCGGAGAAAGGCTCGGATAATCGCCGTGTCGAGACAGTTGAACGCTGCGTGATAGGGTTTTGGAGACGTCGCGCAGATGGGATGCTAGGCGAGTTGAGTGTCGCAGTGGAACTACTGGAAGAGCCTGAGGTAGATCGAATAGGCGATAATTTGAAAGTATTTTTTGACGGCGAGAATTGAACTGGAACGCGAGGCATTGGCAGGTGCCAATCTGAAAAATAGTCATTAATTCGGCACAGAAAAGTAGAGCGCAAACAAGCAAACCTTTACTTTTCATCCGTGTCGGTGTTCCCACAGATGAAGGGGACTCGCTCCCGCTTGAAAATGCACCACTACTACTCCTTCTCATTAACCAACGCGTACGTGACATCAGGGGGCCATCCTCGGGAGAAGGCGCAGACGGGCGGCCAATTCCTATGCCATACCTGCCCTTTCGACCGCTCGGGCTATCTTCTTCGTCCTCTGAGTCTGTAGTCTGATCGAGTGATGCCTTCTCAGCTTTCTTCCCAAGAGATGGGAAAGCCGCCGGTAGACTTTTTCTCGGTGCCTTTCCCTTCTTATTATCCCATTCGAACCGAAGTCCAACCTTTGCTGCGACGGCACTTTGCCATGGACGCTCACCTGCTAAGTACGTCATTTTCATCCGTTTCACTGGCGTTCCAGGAACTTTCTTTTTCCCACCCTGAAAACCTTTTGTTGCTGCTGCCAAGGTGCGCATGATGAAAGCATCTACGTCGGGACCCCTACCTGTGAGGTGACTATACACCTCCCCCTTCGGATCATCCATCCCAGTCACAAAAACACTTGGCCAGCCCGAACTGGTGTCTGGTCCAAATCCGGGGGTGACAAGATTGTCCTCAACATCAGAATGAACAGAACCAACACTGGTTGAAGCAGTAGGCATCACATTGAGGTATCCCCCACCAAGTGACATTACATCGTCATCGTCGCTCATCACCACGCCAGAATCTCTAGGTTTGAATTTCCTCGGAAGTGTCGTGACCCCGGAATTCTTGGATCGGGGCGACGGAGTCCCTTCAGTAACACTAAAGACAAACGAGGAATCCTGTGGACCAATGCTGAAGAACATATCCTCATCATCAAGGCTTCCACAGGACTTATCTCCCACGTGGACAGGTGGCGAGGATTTCGGAGACACAGAAACCTTCCTTGTCTGAATTGTACTCCACACTGGCAGGTTGCTGGGGCTGCTACCAGGTCCTGCATAACTATGTCGATTGGCCACCCCGCTACGCATTGTTGAGGGGACGACAGCAGATAACCCGGTACTTGTCCTCGGGCGGAGTGCTGGTGCTGATTTGATTGGTGCAGGAATACTTGGCCCAAAGAATAATGTAGCAGAGCTTAGATTCTCTTGACGACTCATAGGAGGACGGGGTGGAGGAAGCATAGAGTTAAGTGCGATTTTCGGCTGATAAGGATGCGGATGGACGTTCCCGAGGCGACGTCTGGGAAGGGGAGATCCCGAATCAGATGAGGACGAGCCAGATGAGGTCCGTTTGTGGAAGAGAGGGCCCGAAGGAAATATAATTCCATTATTGCGTTGTCGATAAACACTTGAAGATCCCTGTCGAGTACCACTTGAACAACATGTGCTAGAGAAATTTTAATTACAACATACTTTGCTTGGAGAGGCTGGGGATCGCTGAACACTCCCAATAAGCTCAGCTGAGAGAGGTCGCGACCGTGCACGCCGTTTAACGATATGGCCACCTGGGGATATCGCCTCCGCTACCTCCTCCTTCTCTTTTCCTTTGCCAATCAAGGAACCCCGGCTGGATGCTCTCCCTAAACTTCCAACTTTCCCTTTAAACCGCACACTGCCAGTAAATAAAGTCTCCGCAGGATCCTCTTCATCCATTTCACATCCGGAGTCATTGTCTGGGATAGCACATTCCTCTTCGGTGTCGCGAATATCGGATATCTTTAACCGTGTCAGAGTTGCTGTTTGCCGCTTCAAATGAGCATCTGTTTCAGCCTTTGTTTGCGGTGTTCCAGGAGTAAACTTTGGTGCCGCTAACGGTGCAAGCCTGTCAAGGCAGGTATCACCAGTGGCAGTGTTGCGTGCCGATGCAACCATCAAAGGAGTTAACTTGTGCTGACGAACGGGAGTTGACTGAACGTGTGGTGTGGACTTGCGCTTTGTACCCACTCCAACTCGTGTGGCAGGGCTTATAGCATCAGATAGCGCTCCATTAGTTGCTGGACAAGGGAGACTATTGAGATGCCTTATCGACAGTGCAGAGCGGCTAGATGCACGGAATATCTGCTTCACTGGGGTACGAAGGGGCTGGGATGGAGAAGGAGAGAAAAATGACGGAAACGTAGATGACGACGAGGCTAGAAAAATTGAGCCCTCTTCGTCATCTGCAGTGATTTGCTGAGGTTTGATTGTATACTGTGGCATAGGGGAATGCGCCGGCGCAGGTGATTTGTACGGTGATTGTAAGAAGAGATCCTCAGTGTCATTTAAGTCTGTGGTGAAGTGGTTTGGAAAGAGTGGACGCTGTCGCAAGGGTGATGGTGTAAGCATGGGCGAATCATAAGAAGGGGCGTCTGAGGATATAGGTACGATTCTTGGGGGAGTGCAATGACGAGCCCGGTATGAGGGTGACATGCTGGAGTCCCAAGTCGCATTACGAAGAGAAACATAGTCTTTTGAATAGTTATAGTCTTTGGTTGGGGTGGAGGCAAGCATGATTAGTGTAAGAAGATGTGTGTCGCGTAGAGGGCGCTTGTCATGTACAGGAATTGTCGTTTTCTAAGGGTCGTTGCCGCTGTGATGAGCAGCGAGTGGGGGTTATGAATTCGGGAAGGGATGGAAAGGTCGTGGATTATCTGCCTCGTTTTTCAATCTCACACGCATTCTGTCAACAAGACCACGTGACCGTGTTGTGACTCGGTTCCATCATCCTCAAGTTCAAAATTCAGATTTACAGCCTACCCAGGCATCCACTTCTCATATATGTTATTGTTCCCCTAAATATCTCTTTCTTATTCCCTTCTTTCGTTCCCTCGACTTTCTCTTCGCCGAGTTTCCAAGGATACCCACCTATCCGCCGCTCTTGCGGGACAATTAAATACATCCAACAAGATGGCCCTGTATCTCAACACTTCACTTCAGTAATTCAACTGAACACCATAATTAGCATATTTCCCTTGCCATATTTCTTCCAGAAGATCAACTCTTACCCTTGAATTATTATTTTTTGATTCGTGTATGATTCACTAAGAACAATGAAGAACAGAATTCATGAGGGTTTCAGGTTTAGTAGGGTCAGGAGGTCTAATCACTGTCATAGTTAGGGAGTAAGATCCCCATTTACATTCGCTAGCGCTCGGTTGTTAAAGGATATATACAATAGGGCGATGCCTTGCATCTACACATAGCCTGTTTCAACCGGGCTGGGAACGATTACATAAAGCAGACTACTACAAGGCTTCGCTCGTCGATTAACCACGCCATCCCAACGCTCTTCTCAGCCACTAATATGGATATCTCGTGGGTCTAACAAGTCAAAGCCCTTTATTTCCACTAACCAATTCACAAGTTCGATTTTGCAAGGAGGTTACCAACACCCATTGTCTCGTTCCTGGCAAGCCAAACAGCAACTGACGAAGTCAATGCTTATGTACCCTATCTTCATTTCTGATGATCCTGACGCGAGCGAAATCATCGCTACCCTCCCTGGACAGCGAAGATGGGGACTAAACAAGCTTGAATTATTCCTCGCACCCCTGATCCAGAAAGGCCTTAAAAGTGTAATACTCTTTGGAGTTCCTCAAAGTTGTATCAAAGTACGTGTATTGATATTTATCGCACCTTTCAGCGACCTCGGGCCAATTCTTTTCTTTTGATCTTCGATAGGATAGTCGTGGAACTCCTGCAGACGATCCTTCTGGACCCGTCATTCTCGCTATAAAAAAGCTTCGGTCACTGTTCCCGTCACTGTATATTGCATGTGACGTCTGCCTATGTGAGTACACCGACCACGGTCACTGCGGTCTATTGCACGACGACGGGACTATCAATACGGAGCCGTCGGTTTCCCGCATCGCAGAGGTAGCCGTCAATTACGCAAAAGCGGGTGCCCATTGTGTAGCACCAAGTGATATGATGGACGGGCGAATCAAGAGTATCAAACAAGGATTAATGGATGCAGGTCTTGGAAACAAATGCACCCTGATGAGCTATTCCGCGAAATTCGCGAGCTCGTTGTATGGTCCTTTTAGGTATCATCTTATTTGTATCAATGACTAAGGTTTCCCTGATGCTTATTTGCGATTTTAGGGATGCTGCGGGGAGCGCCCCATCATTCGGAGACCGAAAATGTTATCAGCTCCCGCCAACTGCACGCGGTCTCGCCAGGAGAGCCATAGTAAGTTCGCGTGCATAACAATTGCACCCGCTAAATATACACCATATAGCTACGAGATACCGCCGAAGGGGCAGATATAATCATGGTCAAGCCAGCTCTCCCTTATCTTGATATCATCTCGGATGCAGCCAAATTGGCACCCGATCACCCCGTGGCTTGTTATCAAGTAAGTGGTGAGTTTGCGATGGTACATGCAGGCGCAGCTGCAGGTGTGTATGATCTTCGTACGATGGCATTTGAGAGTGTCGAGGGTATGGTCCGCGCTGGAGCAACCTTGATACTAACCTATTTTACTCCCGAATTTTTGGATTGGTTGTAAGTAGGATTTATTAGAGTTGTATGTTTAAGATGATCTAGTCATGTTTTGAGCGGTGTTGCCACGTGGAACACGTGTTGAAACAACTTAAATATTACTGGTATTATTATCGTGACGCTTTTCGCTGAGTTCTAGTTCTACATATTCCAGCATGCCTGACGTTCGCCACGCTGCCCTCATCGCAATTTCTATAACCGTCCTAGCTGGCACATCCTATTCTGTCTTAAACAACACATATCTCGACACATCCAACCCCCTCCTCACACACTTACCACACCCATTGAGCAACACACATTATTATGCGAATAAGTCAAACTTTTTAAATGTGTACTTTATCAAGAAGGCGTGGGCATGGACTTCCGCTGTATTTCTATTCTCCTGGTTTACTAGTCCGCCCAATACACGAACTATGAGGAGAATGCTCAAGTGGGCAGTGGAGACCGGAGTGTGGCTTATGTTTACAAATTGGTTCTTCGGGCCTGCCTTACTGGAAAGGGTTGTACTTGCATCTGGCGGAGAATGTTTAGTGGCTTCTCCATCTGGAGAGGTCGTCACAGTCCCGACAGAGTACTGTCTATCCAAGTCTTATATCTCCCCATCAAGTCACCCGACACTATTCTCCACATTCTCACCAAATTCCCTCCCTCGTGATTGGAACGCTATTCCTCGGTTACGCAAAGGTCATGACGTGTCTGGACACATATTTCTCTTGACGATGTCAGTGTTGTTTCTCGCAGACCAGCTTAGATATTCAGCACACTCCAAAAAACGCTCGACATGGAACAATGCGGCCATTTGTGCCAATGTGTTTTTGATTGTTGTATGGCTTTTTGCCACCTGGACCACTAGTCTCTATTTTCACTCACCTTCTGAAAAGGTGACCGGCTATTGTACGTGTCAAACCATCTCTAATTTTCCACTTAATAATTCGTTCTATTGTTAGTACTAGGAATATCTGGTTTCACGTTAACTCAGTTAATCAATTAAGGGAGAAATGAAGGAGGGAGTATATAGGCCTAATAATTAGTGAATGCTGTGTACCCTGTTACTTCTGTGACACGAAAGCGGTCGGTAGATTATAATATCGTTGTCGAAGAGACTGGGCATGTCGCATGGACGAAATTGGGGAGGAGGAATCATCTATTTTTGAATTGTCGGCCTATATAATATTAATACATCCACCAAGAAAGTACAGCCCACACGAGTACAGTCAACCAGAAAATCTGAAGGCCATCTATACACGCGGTATAAAGGACATCCCGCCGTGTTATGGGGACATTTCTCCCTCTTCGACCGCATGACAAAGCTAACTCCCCCACAAATTCATAAACGGTTACAGGTGGTGCCAGCCTTATTCGCCTTCGTCGACCTCGGAAAACAAATGTCCAAGACCATGAAAATGGGCGTTTGGTAGTGTACCTAAAACGGGGCGCTGAAGTGAAGTGAGGAATTTGGGGATCTGAGCTAATTCGGTCATGTCCGGGAGACCAATCATCATTTTGTTCATGATAGCGACCATCCCACCGTGTCGCATACTGCATAGGATACATGGATTCGTCATCTTCTTCCTGTAACTCAACCATAGGAGCTAACAACGGTGAACCCGTTGGCGTTGTGGGCCGGGAAGCACGAAACGTTGGCCTTGCATTGGCGGTAGGGGTCCTTAAATACGACGGAAGTGCGCTTCGAGGGCTGGTTGGCACAGCAGGAGTGTATGGTGACCATATGGCCGACTCAGGATCAATGGATGGTGTATTGGGGCCACTGTTATGGGGAGATATAGTTAGAGGTTCTATGCGAGGTCTGCGTTTCCTCGATTGCCGACCTCTACACATCGCAAGACCAAGGAGAATAACAAAATTGCAGGCAAATATCATTCCGTAGGTAGAGAAGTATATGCCGTATTGATCTGGAAGGTGGCAGGGTACATCCTGGAACGATGGGTAAGCCACATCATGCTCCTTGACTGGACTATTCAGGGACAAAAGTTGAAACCCAGGTCGCCGGATGTGGTTGGCCAAAGAAAAGGATTTTACGGTGACCTCACGGACCTCGGTGGGGTCAGTCATGCTTTTGTTTTTATGGATATAGTCACAGTAATCGCGATTATCACCGCTATGAATAAGGTAAATTGACATCCCACGGGACAGTATTAGGAAAGGTAAGGACACAAACCTAAAGATAGCAGATGGTTTTAAGGACTTGATCAGGAAAGCACTGGTTTGTTTGCCGAGGGTATTTTGATAACCGTGGCCTACACCTTGACGAATGGTGCCCTTCTCCCTCAGAGGCCCACAAGATGCTGTGTCAGGTCGAGACAATGGTATATGACTGAATAAGATAAGGGGTATATCATCTAAGAACACGTCAAGTACATACCGGAAAATCAGATAATTATGCAGCTTACCTCGAGTAATACTCTTGACAAATGCAACAGGACCTCCAGAAATGGCTCTCCACTTATCAAACCCAGTCCCATGAGCAGAGCGTTGGTAGTCCTCATCCACGAGGCCGGGTGCATCAAGTAAAACAAAAGTATGATTTCTAATAGTGATTTTCTGGTTGAATGACCCGAACGTCTTCGCATAATTGTTACGTATAGTTTGAGAAAAGTGGGAAGATACACCCATGCTACGAAAAAAACGCGTAAGGCTTCATCCGAATGATACATCAACAGAACCATACCCTAAATCATTATTTCCTGGAATATAATGTATGGAGACTGAAGGTTCCAAAGAAAATATTGATCTGAACTTATCAACATACTGTTGATATCTGAAGTATTCAGTAAACATCACGACTAAATATCACCCAGGTAACTTACTCTGCTTCGCTGTCGATAGATTTACCACTTGCCAGCATGTCCCCCAGAAAGATGACGACATGGGGCTGAATCCTTTTTGTGACGCGCCAGCTCTTTTTCAAATTCAACTCGAAGATGAATTGACGGAGAGTGCTTAACCAAGCTGTATGTTTGCGAAGAGACGATGGAATTTGCACTTGGGGATCGGAAACTAAAAGTACACGAGTGGGCTTCGTCGAAACCTGGCTCTTTATTTCAGGAAATTAATTATGGAGGTAATATTGGGACGTGCGAACCACTCCGAAGTCAGGCCACTTGCAAGACGAAAGGCTCCAGAAAAATGAGCCTACCTCCCCCCAGATAAGAAGAACAAGCCAGAAAAGGCGAAAGAAGTTGACAGTGACTGTTCGTGAGTATAGATGACTGGTGGGCTTGAATTGTCGGCGTTCCCCAATCCGCATATCCAAAACCCCTGAGCCGTCGAAACCTGATGTGATGGAATAAAGGTTGTTAGGTGACTTTCTCACTGAGTGGACCCCCTTTGGTGATATTTGCCTTCTCCCCGTGATCCAAATATATTTCTGTCATAATTTTGTAACTCTGTTTGGCTTTGCGACACATCATTTCAGAAATACTAGCATGGAACGATACTAGTACCATACATATTTTCACGACTTGCAAGTCCCCTATAAAATACGGGGTAATTAGTTGTCGAGTGAGCGATCGATTCCGGTGTCTTCAATAACCGTCAATAGCCGTACGCCCAGCAATTTTTTACGCGGAGCCCCGCACTTGCTGCACTGCGACCACTTTGCACCACACGATACCAACGACATCAACTAACATCAACCATAGCATGACTGTGCTCCTATGTTGATAGATCTGGATGGAAACAGGTCCGTGCTCTTGGCTTTCGACTATCTTCAGGGGTGATCAAACAGGATCTCCGATCAAGGTGCTTGGAATGTCGTTGGCCAGAATCCACCGACAAGTTACAACTAAACAGGTTTTTATATTATCATTCGTACCTTTATCGGGACACAAGGATGTTTTCACTCCCAGCTGCGACAAAATCTATTATTTTTTTGTTTTTGTTTTTAATAAGCGTGTTATCTGGATCGGCCTCTCAGCGCTTTGGTGCACTCACAGTATAATGAGAATCTACGGGTCCATGGCATGATCGGAGGGACTTTCCGTTCGGGAGCATTCCGAAAGGCTCAGATACACTCTGCTGCCGTAACTTTCAGCTTCCGGAGAGTCGTCTTGTGACCGCCGTCAGCGCCCTGTTCTTGGAGGAACTGCACATGGCGTAGATCGAGGGACATCTCAGCGCTCCTGACAGGAGGCGGACCCCAACGGTGAACTGTGAGAATTCACATAAGGCTTGGCTGCTCTGGGCAATTCAATCCTGGATGTGCCTCGTCCTACATATAAAGAAGTCGAGGCCTCACCAGAAACTTGAGCGGAACAACCAAGATGACTACCTCTCATAAATCTTCCTCAAGTTCGGAGAAGAAAGTTGAAGATGTAGAACAAATCTCGGTCGTTGAGTTCACTCCACAGCAAGAGAGAAAGGTCATGTAAGCGTGTATCATCATCTCCGCTTTTAAAAAAACTAAACTACTACAAGACGGCATGTCGACTGGCGCATGCTCCCCCTCCTAGGGTTACTGTACGCAGTTGCGTTGATCGACAGGACCAATCTTGGCATCGCGCGCATTGCTGGGATGGAGAAGGATCTGGTTTGTCAAATCGATCCGCTCTTCCATCGCGTCGTTCTTTAATACTATCGACACACAGAAACTTTACATCGGAGCGCGATACAGTATCGCATCTTGTCTTTATTTTGTGCCATATATCTTATTGTAAGTCATGCCAGTGCTTCACATGCGAGGATTTAGCTCAGCCACTGCTAGGCAACTACCAAGCAACATTGTCTTACGGATACTCGGAGCACGCCTGTGGCTCACGGTGTGTGTTGTTGGATGGGGAGCATCCCAATTGGGCATGGGCTTCGTCCCTACATGGGGATATTTAGTGTTGGCGAGAGTGTTCCTGGGTGTGTTCGAGGTGAGTGGTTCTATAGTTTCATCGTCAAATATTTATCGATCCGTGTAGGCCGGATTTTTTCCTGCCCTGGTGTTCATTATCACTACCTGGTATGTTACACACCTTTTCATCCATGGGAGCATCCCTGAACGAAAATTTACAGGTACAAACGTCACGAGGTGCAGAAAAGGTTTGTCCCCTCAGTGCCTTACCGCTCAGCATCAATAAAATTTCTTTAGGCTTGCCTTTTTCTATCTCTTCTCGATTGTTCTCGGAGGTTTTAGTTCAATCTTCGGTTCGTCTTTACTTCCCAACGGTTCAGGGAGGCGGACTGATTTTCGTTTAGCCTATGCCCTTACACTTTTGCAAGGCAGAGCTGGCCTTGGAGGATGGCAATGGATTTTTGTATGCGTATTCATCTTCCCTTTAATATCAACATTAACGTGATTATTGCCCACAGATCATCGAAGGCATCATCACAATTGCTTTAGGTCTTCTCACCTATATGTTTGTCCCCGATTTCCCGGACAAGAATAGGTTCTTATCGGAGGAAGAAACGAAGGTGAACTGCGAGCACAAATTTCACAATACATCGCCCTTAATGTCTCATAGATCATCCTTACTCGTGTTGAAGCTGATCGGGGTGATTCGATTCCTGACGAAATGACTACAGCCAAATTTGTTCACCATCTAGGTGATTGGACAATGTGGGCATTTGGTAAGGCGTTGCTATATTTGCTCTTGATTTTTTTCTAATCTTACACCGTTCCAGCTTTAATGTTTATGTGCGCGACAATGCCAGCATATGCTGTTGGTAAGAAACGTTTTAACCAAAAAAAAAACGATTGTCGTTCCTTAACAGCGCACAGGGTATTTTATTACGATCATTCTTGCCTCTATGGGCTGGGGTGTTCGTGATTCGTTGTTGCTGACAGCTCCTCCCGCTGTATTCGGTGTATGGCGTCCTTCCGCCTATAATGTTTGCGATCTAATTATTTCCTGTTATAGGCGGTTTGCTGTTTTGCGTTCGCGTGGATTTCAGACAAAACCCGGAAAAGGGCTCTCCTCATTGCCATTCAGACTCTGCTGACTATCATTGGACTTCTGATCACGGCGTATGGCAAGCAACACGGTGTTCGTTATTTCGGTAATGTTTCGTGTTCTGGAGTTAATCATCCACGCTAAAAAAACACCATGTAGGCCTTTTCTTGACAAATGGAGGAGCCTCTGCCTGTGTTCCCGCTGTCCTAGCTTATGTTCGCCCTCTAGTATATTTTCAGCCGGAATACTACTGACCTTGAAATAGAACGCCAACAATGTTGTTTCGCATACTAAGGTGTGTACCTCCTGCGTCTGCTAACTATATATTTCTAAGATATCTGTACGCCCCACTAGCGATCTGTTTCTACCGCGACAATAATAGCATTTGGTGGTATTGGAGGGATATTTGCAACCACGGCGTGAGTTGGCTCCACTTTATCTTGTATTCCGAGTTGACAATAGAATTAGTTATCGGCAACAAGACTTTCCCAGGTAGATTTGAGTCCCAACACGTTTACAATCGAGTTAAACGTTTTCTTCCACTCTAGATACCTCAACGGGATCTGGGCTACAATTGGCTGCCAATTTTTGATGTTGGTGCTAGTCTCTATGACATCATATACCTTTATCCGAAGGAACAGACTTTGTCGTGAAGGCAAAATTGGTCCTTTGGAGGGACAGCCAGGCTTTTTCTATACCATCTGAACCAACTACCCGGCTTTTTCAAATCTCATGTATATTATCCCATCCACATAAATTTCCCCACTGTTAGTACAAACGTACAAATCATCCTGTGGCAGAACATGTTATGTTATACTTCTTTCCTATTACGTATCGTTAATTTAAAATGGTGGAACAGTTGTCTTCGCCGATTGGTCATTCCCAATCACTGTCCGGATCCTCAGAATCGTCGTGAACGGTGTTCGAGGCCTCATGGGCGCTTGGACTTGCAATTCTGGAGGACACTACATCGAAGCTGTCTTCGCTGCTTTGTCGCGTAGTTGTTGAGACAGTTGCATGGGTACTTATAGAGGTGTCGGACGGTACGTTGCTCAGGTTAGAAGAGGCATCCTTGGGCAGCTGCTTGGGGGCAACGTGTGGAGCGGGAGAGGAAGGTGCTTCTTCCTCGTCATCTTCCCAGCTAAAGTCATCGTCGTCCAAAGCTCCTGTGAATATACATGATAACTGTAAAATTGTAAAACTGAAAAGGAACCCACCTTGGATTAACTGTTTACGTTTTCCTTCCTCAGTCTCAATCTGGTGAACGCGAAACAAATACCGTGTCCAAAAGGCAGTAGACGTTATTTCGGCGGGCACTGATCATATAAATTCAATGAAACCCAAATGAGAGATGATGAGTGTGGCAACAGACCCAAAATATCCCGAGTGTTCCTAAGACCAGAGCCAGGTTCATCCAGAAAGGCTTGGATCTTCGCTGTCCATTCTTCTCCCTCAATCCCACCTTCTTTCGTTTCAACTTCTAATGAGATCCACTGTAAGTAAAGTTCTTTTAATCCAGGGTCGGCTTCTGGGTCATGTCGGATGATCGCTGGATCATGTTTGAGTCTCTTTAGGAGAGCCTCTGCACGCGTGGCAACGGCAAGTTGAGCATCTGCAGTCCCTCGTTGAGGCTTGCTAGGAGCTATTTGTCCTTGTAGGGCTGTCTCTGAGGCTTCGGGGAGAGACCACATATCCGTTCCGTCCCAAACAAGGCTAGACCTTTGTGTATCCTCGGGTGGAATGATTTTCACTGCATCACGGATAACCTCACCAGCTTCTTTTACGGCTTCTCGTAGTAGCGCCTCGCTCTTGTGCGCGTACTCTTCGGCCTGTGTACGAGTTACTCCCTGTACACGTTGGAACTCTGTTAACATATTAGAGCGCAGCTGACCGAAATCTATATTTTCTGACGCATGCTTCAAAGACTCAGGAAGATTATTTGTGACAGTTGTTACAATACTTGGGGGAAGTGCCAATTGAAGCCGCGTAAAGAGAGTTTGTGTAGTAGTAGAAGCAGGTGATGTTTGTGGAGTGATGGGGGTGGGCTGAGAAGGTTCAGGTTCAGGCTGTGACTCTCCTGCTGGAACATCGGATTCTCGTTGGGCACCGTCTTCGGGAACGGTGCGCTGGGTATTGGACTCCGTTGTATCGGAAGGACCCGTATCACTCTTTAGCTTGTTCAGTTCCTGCTGTGCTTGACTGACAGCACTCTGGAAAACCGTTTGGCTCTGGTAGCAGGAAATAAGCAGTGCAGATGGGCGATGTCAAGTCCCTTGCCTGTTTCCTAAAGCCTCCCCAGAATCGACCGAGGGAGCCAATTACTTCTGATACTTCTTCGTGCAGGCTTTGTTCCGGCTGAGCCTGTGTGGTACTAGGCCCTGCGATATCGTACGTATCCAAGAAGTTCATTGTACTGAGTGGTAGAATTCAAGAAATCATGAACCTTGAATGTCACTTGGTACGAGTGTCACAGAAAGGTGTCACAAAGCAGATCGTCATTCTACAATATACATACAAATCTTTACATAAAATTCAAACAGTCGCCGAGGGTTGCTCCGTTGAGGCAACATTAAATGTACCTGACGTCTGTGTTTTATGAGCTTGACATTCCGAAACGAAATCGGTAAACATCTATAGCACACTTTTTTAAACATCATTTTGTCAAGTGTGAAGAATGATTGTTACCTCAATCGTGTCTAGAGGACCACCAGCGCTCTCTGGATGAAACTGAACACCCCAGACTTTCTTTCCCGAATTCGCTGTGGATTTGATGCCTTCGACAGATGAGTCGTTACAGTTTATAAAGAAAGGTTCCCAGCCTTGGGGGAATGGGTCTTCGAGCTTCAAAGCGTATTGATGATTTTGACTAAGAGGTCAATATTAGCCATGAAGGAGGTGGAAATAGTACGGACATACCTGGTGACGTAAACCCGACCAGCTTTGATGGAACCAGACGATACCAAGGCTAATACAGGTTGATTATGACCACGATTACCAAAAGTCATCCTATATGCGTCTAACCCTGCGGCCATGCCGATAATTTGATGCCCCATGCAAATGCCAAATACAGGACGATCCCACTCCGTCAATGTACGACGTAATTTGAGAGCCGCATCCATACAATGGGTTGGATCACCAGGACCATTTGTCAAAAAGAGACCGTCGAATTGATCACGGATTGAATTGAAATCATAATTCCATGGAAGGACCGTCACGGCAGCATCACGCCTGACAAGTGAACGTAGGATGTTGGCTTTCACACCGAAATCAAGGACAGCAATCTTTATTGATCCACTGGGGTTCAATTCATATGGTACCTTGGTCGACACCTGGTCAACAAGATTTTCGGAGGAAGGGTCCCAAAACTCTTCTGCAGCTGGGACAGGGTGAGAGACGTCCAAACCTATAGCGACGCGACCAAGGGTGGTCCCTTGATCACGTAATAAGCGAGTGATTGCGCGTGTGTCAACACCCGTGATGGCAGGAACACCATGTCGTTGACACCAGGTAGCAAGTGATTCAACAGCTGTGTAGTGGGAAAATTTTTCAGCAACATCGCCCACCACAACAGCACTACATTGAATGTTCTGTGATTCGAGAACAACCCCAACATCCTTGTTGTCGAAAGGTGCAGTGTTTCCTGGGACACCATAGTTACCAATGAGAGGAGAAGTGAAGACCAATATCTGGCCTCGGTAAGAAGGATCGGTCATAGATTCTGTATCTATAAACAGGCTGAGGACTGGTCCAAAACAGAGCGATGTTGATACTCACAAGATGTAATTGAAGTAGAAAAGACGGTTTCACCAAAGATGCTTTTGGGGGCACCAAATGATCGACCATGAAAAGATTGGCCTGTTTTAAGATGCAATGAAGCAGGAACGCTTGTTAGGGACCCGGATTGCGTAGCTAAACCTCGGACGAGAGAAGGGATACGTGTGGCTGGACGGCAGAACATAGTGGAATGAAAAGGCTTAGAGGCTGAGTAGAGAGAATACGAGGTCGCTGAGATAACTAAGTTGTGGAGATTAGCGTTGAACAGTTGCCATTGTTCTGTGTACAAGACTTACTCGTCTCTGGTGCTTTGCGTGAAGAGCATATACTACGAGATGAACAACAGTAAAAACGCTCTTCTTAAGAACTTTTTACTCTGGAGTCGCTCGCCTGAAATTTTACCACGATGTCAGTCATATGATGATAAATATTTATTATGTAATATACATGTGAGTTTTCGTTTATGTAAATTTATAGTTTTTTCGTGTCAGGGGATTCAAAATTTACTTCTTTCTCTTCTGAACTACCCCAGCACGTCTTCCTTCTGGGATGTGTGACTTCTCTTGTGAGACAGAAACATCTGAATCCGAATCGGGGTCGGGGTCGGATTCGGATTCATTTCCTTCTTTTTGGGACCGAGGACCATACAGGTCAGCCAATCTATGCTTAGTGGAGCGCGGGAGTGTAGATTGCAACATTGGTGGTGTAGTAAATAGAGTTTGTTGGCTGGTAATGTCGGTTAGTTTTCGATAGGTATTATACTTGCTGATGTTTGATATCTGTGATCTCGTACGAATGGGCACATCCATCATCTCTTCATCGTCTGAATCATTGGAGACTACTTCGAGGTCTTCTTTAGGGGCCATGCCAGTCCATTGTGAATATGGGAAAGGTGCCTGACTTTCCGTAAGGATAAAAAGTGGTTCCTTGGGAGAAGAATGCCGACTGAAAAGTGGACTACCCTTAACGGAGCTACTGGATTCTAATTCGTCAATCATAGTCGTTGAATCGGCGTCTAGGAGCGGTGATGACAGTTTTAGAGTTACCCAGGTATCGAGTGGTATGGACTTCTGTACTGATGACTGAGCCTCGGACAGTTCTTTCGCCGAGGTCCCTATCGGCGAAGCGAGGGGTAGTGTGGGGGCGCCGGCAATAGTAGTCTGTTGCACTTTTCCATTCGCCGGAGGTACAGAAGCGAAGGAGTGATTATTATGACTAGCATCACCCTCTCGCACCTGAAGAGGCTGTATCAATCGACTTGAAGTATTACTTCTAGTCCTCTTGGCGATCGCACGTTGGGTTCCTGGCTCGCCCGATCGTTGAAATTTTAGTGGCGTAGTAGAGTCTATTTTTCCCTGCCCAATTTTACCATCCCGGCCTCTCATTCTTTGAATAACTCCATTTCGTCGTGGTGTGTCTGGTGTTTTAATTTCAATACTTGGAAGAATGTTCGGCAACTTCTTAGAGAATTCTGCGCTGCCGGTGAGACCGGAACCTGTGGTTATCAGCTGAGTTGGGAGAAGTTCATCCGGTAATGCTTGCGTTATTGGAGGGGTATTTGTGGAATTACCTGTTAGGTGTTTGACTCCAGGATTGTGTATTACATCAGATGAGCGCGTCGCTTCTTCTTTGGTCATTTCGAAAACTGTATCGCTATCTCCCTCGAAAGAAGTGTGACCAAAACCTTCCACCCCCAGAGAGGGGCCAGGTGAGTCAATTACCCAATAAGGTGTAACAGGGTTAGAGTTTCCTTGTGGCGAAGTAGGTTGCGTTTCCATCGCCGAAGGCAATTGTTTCTCTTCAATGATCGTCCTCATGGAAGGATCTCCGTCGTCCACCTCATCACCCGTTTCCTCCTCTGACGAATCCCTATCCTGCAGGGCTGAGCGACGGTTACTGTGTTCTTCCTGTGTATCTTCTTCAAGCTCTAAGTGCTCTTCCTGCTCTTCCTCATCACTAAAATTTGGGGAAGTGATGTCCGCGACTATAAGTGGGATCTTGGGGCCACGAATGAGGGCTTCAAGGTCAACGTTAGTATAGGTACTTTCTAGTATTGTGGGAGTAACCATTGATTTGTGGATATCGGGTGCATCATGAGACAAAGAAATCCCTGATGCATCAGAGGTAGATTCCGAATCAGAAGACGAATGTTGGGTGGCCATACTATTCAAAATGGGAGGAGGAACATATTCCAAAGCGGCAGACCTGGGTTCCGCGAGCGGGGGAGGCACCGATAACTCTGGGATGGACGTGTTCCCAGCTATAGCTGCCACCACACGAGGTGAGCCGTCATCAAATGCTTTTCTTTGAGATAAACTGTCAAGTGGATGACCACAATGAATATCACCTGATTCAGGTCCATCGGGAGCGCGAGGGGGTTGTTGAGTGCCACGAACGTTCGAAGCTATTTCTTCGGCCAATAACGCCCGCTTAGAAGCTAGAATCCTCAATGCTGTAGCTTTAACATCCGCATTAGCTGCCTCTAGTTCATCGGTTTTAGATGCTTTGCCTTGGGCCTTCGACTTCCGGATAGCTGCTGGAATTTTGAGAAGATATTACTTTGGCCTTGCCCAAGAAGTGTAGTGCATACCGCCATTGGGTTTATTACTGTCTGTCGTGATTCGGACCTCTTGTTGTTCTGATGAAAATTTAGTTTGCCACTACCAGAAAAGGATAATTGGCACGAACCACTCTCATCTACATCCGATATAAATCGGTTCTTGCGATGAAGTTTTCCCTTAACTATAACGTCTAAGTATATAACGACAGAATCGCAGTGTACTGCATACCAGAAGCAGTAGAGATTACAGCAACGCGGGGATTTGTCTTGTGTTTTTCTCGTATACCTAATAAAAGAAAGTACAATATTACATTTGAGTATCAAGATAATGTGTATGTAAGAAGGCATACCAGAGCGTGCTTTATCTGTTACAGAGCTTGCCCCGGAATGTCTCTGATTTATTACTATGAAGCACGTTCAGTTTACGCCACGAATAACACGATCGTACATACCATTGCTTTCGGAAATAGCGCCTACAAGTTGTTCAGCAAATGGTACTTCTCTGACTTCCGGAGACTCCCCCATAGGATATTCCCTAGTCCTCTCGTTGATCATTATCTCTTGTGCCCCGGGATCCATCTCACCCCTACGAACTTGAGGTGGTTGTAATTGAGATAACTTTTGTTTTCTACGCCTCGCATTTTTTGATCCGCTTGCGCCTTTTTCCTGTTCAGTCGTGACTACATCTTTCTTAGGCCCTATCGTCGACAATTGAATAATCTCTGGCACCAATATTTCGGCAGACGAAGTAGTGGGTGTCCCTTGTGGGTAAGCTTCGTTGGTATCAGCGGTATTACTCGCTTTCTTCTTCCTCCTCTTCTTTGGAGGGACACTAACGCTCTCCAAAATACTTGTATCACCAGTTCCCGGGTCAGCCTGACGATTCGTCGAAAGCATCTCTGTCTGAACTAATTGCCCCCTTGCCTCAAGTTCTGGTGTCCCATTGTCGGGTTGTACAACGGCCGATTTAATTTCCTTTCGCTTTTGTTTTTTCTGGAAAACAAAATACTTGTCAACGATTCCGCCGCAACTCCCATCATTACGGTATTATTTGAAATATAATCATACCGGAGGATTGTCTGACTCTGGCATCGTTGCTTCAGGTCCGACAGTAACTTGAACATTAACGAGCGACGTAGAATGAGCGACAGCATAAAGCGCATCAAAATCATCGTCTTGGTTCGTTAGGTTAGAAGAAAAAATGAAAGGATTCTTGGTGCACCTCACCATCGTCAAGATCAATAAATTTTCCGTCACGTATTTGTGCCAGCCTGATAGGAGTGCCCAAAGATATTCCAAGCTTCCTCCTTGCCGCTTCCTTCATTTCAGCTAAAGACTCTTCTGCACGCGATGATTTAGCTAGAACCGATAGACGTGCAAGATTGAATGTACCTTTAAACAACCGATCAAACGTTCTGGTTAGTGCATGGTATGTGATTCTAGGATTATCCACCTCTCGCTTTCTTTTCTTGTTTCTTTCCATGTTGGGGATGTCGGCGTCGCGTCTCAATAGTTGCCAGTAAAATGTAATAATCAACCTTTGTGAATAAATATACACAAATACCCAAGTTTCGAAAACTACCATCATGGCTGGGACACATTGTATGGCCCTCTCTGTCTAGTTTCGTCCCATTCTCCGCTGATCTTTATTCAACAGCTTCAGGGTTTAACCCACACCTTCCAGGTTTCAAGCATAACTTCCTGGGGAAAGCCCTCGGAGCAACAATGTGGTTCTTCATTTTCTATCGGGCTAGGTCCGTCAAGGAAATTGTACATGCATCCTATCACTCACACTCCCATTTCATCTAGACAAGACGGAGCAAAGCTTCTGGTAAATCGGACACCTGATACTGCCCATCTTTTTCTGCTAATAATCTCACCTGTAGGGAAAGCACCCTTGGGACAACCATGGACATGATTCCAACAACCACCATTAAGATTCTAGAATACCGTTCTCACCTGTAAAATTAAACATCAAGAATCTCGTTCTTTTCATAATACGCCTTGGTGTCAAATCACATATTTCTCCCCATTGAAGCCTACTTCAACCTGAGTGCACTCGTAAAGTTGTCCACTTTACAATATATCATTGTCATGTTGCAACCATAACTGATTATACATTCTCGAAGACCCCGAGCTTTTTACATTCATCTTTTCAAGTATGTCGGAAGGCGTATAGTCTGATCTAAAAAAAACTCATTGACAGACTGCTTACTTACACAGAAGCACATGAGAATTCGAATCACCGTTTTCCCAGATAGCGGTTGCATTCTAACTTTTAACTCCACGATGATGAAGAGCCGGCCCTTTGTACAATGCCTTCGAGTGTACTGGGTCGTGATCACACTCTGGTGCGAACTTATAGTATTCTACTCCAGTGTTCGGCTCTGTACATGGCCAGACTCAGCTTTATCGTCTGTAAGGATAATTTTCGTGGTTTATAACTAAAACATATTCGATTAAATCCCTAATCACAATACGTCCAGCCCACTCATCTACTACTCGTCGCCGACCCACAGATTTTAGATCATCGCTCATACCCTAATCGCTCCCCTATACTTACCTATTTTACTCAACTGATTGTCGACCTCAACATTCGCAAGAGCTGGAAAGCGGCGCTCCGCACGCGTCCAGATATTATTGTCTTTTTGGGAGATATGATGGATGGTGCTCGTTTTGTCACCTCAGACGTCGAGTGAGCCCCGGCAAATTAAAGTGACAGTAACATAAACACTAACCTCTACCGAAACAGGTATGAGAAGTACTACCACAGGTTTCGGAATATATTCAGTACGCGTTCACAAATTCCTGTCCAATTTATCCCTGGAAATCACGATATTGGGTATATCTTTCAAAAACTAAAATAATAAAAACTTTCATGTTCTGAATATCAGCCGTTTAGTTTGCAAGACCTTACCTCGATCTCGGGGCCGGCACGCAGGCGCTACAAATCACACTTTGGCCCCTTGAACTCATACCTATCTATCTCAAACCACACGATAGTATTTCTAGATGCCCCCAGTTTAGTTGAAGAAGATTTTGAACGTGTAAGCAATGGTCGGCTATATAGTGAATGGCACGGCACTGCTGGAGGATCAGTAGAATTTATTAAGGTTGTCGCCAAAGGTATGAAACTCAATTCTTTTACCGCAAACTTGACAATACTTTGGGTCAGGTAAAATGGAAGACCCAGTAATACTATTCAGTCATATACCTCTCTATCGAGACGCTGAAAACTGTGGACCCGTACGCGAGAAAGGAACAATACGCGCAGGTGGAGGGGTTGGATATCAAAACATGCTCGGAAAGGACGTCACAACCTTCCTACTACAAACTCTGAGGCCATCGATCGCTTTCAGGTACAATGTAGGCTCCTCCGCTACAATGGTTTCTTACATTACAATATGAACAGCGGTGATGATCACGATTACTGTGTGCACTACCATCCTACTGCCGCTCACGGAGGAATCTATCCAATTCGGGAAGTATCGGTAAAATCAATGTCCATATCAATGGGAATTCGCCGCCCTGGCTTCCAATTACTTTCCCTGGACCCTTGGGATGGGCGAAGCGACAGGGCCCAACAAAGGCAGGCCGATATGCCTTGCTTTCTCCCTGATCAGTTAGGGATATACCTTTCTGTGTATATACCTTCTCTCCTGGTCTCAATTCTCGCCGTTTTTGCAGCCAACGCATGCCGCTTGAAAGTGACACTAAACACACGCCAACCCATTCAAAGAACGTCGTCCCCCCAACGAGCGACGCAAACGGTCTCTAGCCTTCATCAAGTGAAAGACTTGGAATTCGCTGAGGATAGCACCGGAAGTACTTCAGTACTCCCTTATCCAGTGTCAATTCTTGCAGGTGGCCACCGATATCCCAGCCTACTTCGTCAATTTGGAGCGAGAGCATACAGCCTATTCCCCGTTAGTACCTCACCACAACCAGGAAGTCGGAGGCAACGGCGTACGAGCTTCCTTGGAGGCTCACTACTTGATATATGGGCTATAGCTGTATTTCCACTGGGAGTCTTCGCGGTGATTTCAATCTACGTAACATTCGTTTGAGGTAATATAATCTCTGTAAATGCCAAAGATAACACGATTGATTGGCTTCTGCCACTACCTAAGACCTTTGTTCCCTACTACAATGCCGTTAGGTTCTTCGTTGACCCCTTCTCCTACCCCCACGTCTTGCTACGTCGACCGACCTTGATGACGGATAATCACGCCATGTTCTCTAGAAGCTCTTGAAAGCGCATCTTCTCAGATACATTTGCAACACACGGAACGGTGCCTTTGAATAGGCTCCGAAAAACTAACCCTTCTCAGGGTCTTTCCCATGTTCTAGCTAGATCATGAAATCAAACTTTGGATTTGACAGACATGGTTCCTTACCACAAAATTGCTATTTATGAATGAATACGATTTGACATCGCTTCGAATTGTTTCCCATTTACTTGTACTAGGATTTTGGGTTGTATACTGCAGGTGCAAGTTGTTATGCCACCAGTAAAGCGGTAGAAATCTCAACGATAACTTGGTGATGTCCTACGACTAGTATCAGTGCATAAACGACATCAACTACTAGGGATGCGTGGAGGACGGCCGCCTGACAGCCCTTCCTGCCCCTGGTCGAAGAACCGACTTGAAAGTTGATATGATGCCTAATTCCTTGAAGCCTGGCACCCTGTGTTTGAAGCCTTTGACCCGAGGGCGGGAATACGCCAATACTTGGCCGGGATTTAAGATGGATAAAACCTGACGTGATGGCACTCGTGGCAACGTCAATAGTGGTGCGGTTATTATGTAGCCCGGCGCGTTATTAAATCAGCACAAGCTGCGCCAACCGCCAGGACTGGTTTGTTTTCGATGTATTTAAATAAATAGACAGGGTCGTGACATGTCTGGCAAGCGGAGGAATGCACCGCCGAGCGCTTGAGGTATTTGACAAGAACTAGATCAGACAAGAGAACGACAAGGCCAGGGCGCAAGGGGACGATTAACGGTTCGGAAACGATATATGATGGAAACAAGATCACGAAGTGCAGCATGGCACCGCTGATAAAGAGGTGTGGGCAGAAACGTAAAGCACAAGGAGCCCTAGGAGCCGGCGGGTTGGGTCTGTTCCGATCGTGTCGATGTAAGTGAAAAATGAGGTATAAAAGCCACAAGAGGAAGGCGAAGATGAGACGGCGATTTTACTGGAGGATCGCTGTTTATGCATGCACGTTTGAGGTCGAATCCGTCAAACAACCGTGCGCTCATCCCACTTGCCTTAAATACGCCAACAACGCCAACCACCACTGCAGCCTTGGACTCCCTGCGTTCTCAACGTAAATCCTGGATTTGCGAGCCTATTCGCGAGGAACCTAGTAGTTCGTTGGACCTCCCAACTCGCTTAGACCCGCAAGTTGAACTTGAACATAAACGTCATCACAGGCCACGCGCACCCCTCATAAGAGTCAATTCTGCTCCTCAACTTATATCCACAACTACCACAAAGCCCATTCACATCCACCATCTAACGTGGGTCCCCATTTCTATCCATTCCTCTCTCATCTTCTCACTTTTCTTTCCCAGCATGTCGAACTCTCTGATGCCCCGTAGTGATTCATTCAATGCCCGTGTTCGTGGCACGAGTCACATCGATTTCAAGACTGCTACAACCGGTGTGGCCGCCAAAGCCATGCGTAATGAGATCAGTCGCCTCGTTGCTACTGTAGACGACCCCACTACCAAAAAGGTACGGACTGATGTCGCTCCCGTCAACCCCATTCTCATCGATGATCAGGCCTTCGACACTGAGATGCAGTCTTTCTTCTATCTCTTTACCCGTTACCTCTCAGAACGCGCAAAGAGTCAGGACCTGTGGGTATAGTGCCTTATTAGGCTTGCTTGTAACTCACCACGCTCGTCAGTGATTGGGATCGTATCAAGTCGCCTGCTGAAGATCAGATTGTGCCTTATGCTGATCTCCCGAAGCCTAAGGATACCAAAAACCTCAACAAGTTAGCGGTTCTCAAAGTCAACGGTGGTCTCGGAACCTCCATGGGTTCGTTCAATCCTATCATGCAAATCTTTCCTAATCGCTACTGATCGTCGGCTCAGGAATGACTGGCGCCAAGAGTGCCCTCGAGGTCAAAGACGACATGACCTTTCTTGACCTAACCGTCCGGCAAATCGAACATCTCAATACGACGAACCGTGTCGATGTTCCGTTGATTTTGATGACATCATTCAACACTCACGAGGATACACTGCGAATCATCAAGAAATACGCAAATCAGCAGCTCCGCATTACTACCTTCAATCAGTCAAGATATCCAAGAATTTTTAAGGAAACCTTGCTGCCCTGCCCCAAGAGGGCTGATGATGACAAGAAAAATTGGTACCCACCTGGTCATGGCGATTTATACAACGCCCTTTTGCACTCTGGTGTTCTAGACCAGCTCCTCTCAGAAGGCAAAGAGTACTTGTTTGTCTCGAACTCTGATAACTTGGGCGCCGTGTATGTCGCCCCCTAACTCACTTGTTTGGGATGATTCTTACGCCTGTTACAGAGTCGATGAACAAATACTGCAGCACATGATTGATACTCAAGCAGAGTTCCTGATGGAAGTAACAGATAAAACAAAGGCTGATATAAAGGTATGTGTGTCCCACCTCAAATGAAGAACTGGGATATCATCTGCATTTCACATTCAGGGAGGAACATTGATCGGTAAAACTTTATGTTTATCTTCTGCCTTAATGTTTAGTTGACTTCTTCATAGACTATGAAGGGTCCATCCGCCTTCTTGAAATTGCACAAGTCCCCTCAGAACACGTTGAAGATTTTAAATCAGGTAGATACTTTTCAAAGCAATGATCGTACGAAATCTCATGATCTTGATAGTCCGAAAATTCAAGATTTTTAACACAAATAATCTATGGATCAACCTCAAAGGTAGTCGCACTGACTTCAAGTATGGTCCTGACTAAGTATCTTCCTTAGCCCTCAAGCGCATTATGGAAACAGAAGGTCTAGAGCTGGAGATAATCATTAACCCTAAGACTACCGATGATGGTCAAGCTGTTATTCAGGCATGTTATTTACCACTATGTCGAATTTGACCCTCATATTCACCTTAGCTCGAAACTGCTGCTGGCGCAGCTATCAAGCATTTCAAAAATGCTCATGGCATTAATGTTCCTCGGAAACGTTTCTTGCCCGTGAAGAGTTGCTCTGATTTACTTCTCATCAAAAGCGATATTTATTCTCTGTCCCATGGCCAACTTGTTATCAACGAGAACAGGATGTTTGAAACAACCCCAGTCATCAAGCTTGGTGATCATTTCAAAAAGGTAACCCGTCTGAGAACCACTTGCCATAGATTGTTTTTTTATGAATAACGTGCATAGATCCAACAATTCCAAAAACGATTCAAGAAAATCCCTCGGATTCTTGAGCTAGATCATCTCACCGTTACTGGGGACGTTTACTTTGGCCGCAATGTGACACTACGTGGGACTGTTATTGGTACGGATGTCCCACCCACACTCACGCATAGAAATTTTCTCATACTGTGCTACTTCAGTTGTAGCCAATGAGGGTCAAAGGATTGATATTCCCGACGGATGTATCCTGGAGAACAGTAAGTTCCTTTCCTCTATTATTCTGTCCTAGTTTCAATATATAACGTACTCCCTTCAGGATTGTTATCCGGTAATCTGAACATGATTGTGAGTAAATCTTATAAATAGGTGAATCCACCAACGAATAACTTAACACTTTAGGAATTATAATTATGTTGTTGTGCACATGCCGAATGGTGTTGGACATTATGAATTTTCATTTCTTAGAATATGTTATTGTCGAGGACTCGGGGACTCTTGGGACACCTTTACCAAGAGACTTGTGCTCGTAATTTTCAAACCTCACAAATTTACACGCTTTTACATACTCTATATATGCGAAAAATAAGTGGATTTAGCACCTACTTTTTTGAAAAATTTAAAAGCTCTCCTTTCCAAAAATTGGACAAGCTCCGTTAGAGCAGTACCACATTTCAGTATTTGGTGTATCTGTCCTCGAACTAAGCCAACTTCAAAGAAAACTTTTTTCCTCCAAAAGCTTTACCAATGAGCCGGGAATACTAACTCAATGCATATAGATCTACTCCGCGATAGAAATCTAACTGAGCCTCAACATATATGTTCTGGTCTTTTGGGGTCCAGAACGGTAAGGTTGATGATAGTATTTGTAGATCTGGTTGGCTCCATATGTTTAAAATCAAGGTCCTGGTACAACACCTGCTTTAACACCGTTAAATATGTTAAAGCGGAAAACCTTCAACATAGTCTTACGTGGTAATAGTAGACACAAATGCATAGTTTATACATCAGTCACCATTAGTGGCAAGTATGCATACGGACCAAGAGGTCGTCGGGCAACGTGGTAGTTCATAAAGGGAGACACTCATAATTCCTAAATTAAGAAAATATGTAATTATTCTGTGATTCAAGTATAGGATGGCGAGTATGTACCGTCATTGTCAAATTTCCAGATATCAGGCCTGGTAAATGGTATGAGTAGGCCATCTTAAAACATGCTTACGCCTCCAAGCTTACGGTTTTCTAATATACATCCATCAGGGATGTTTATTTGCTGCCCTTCGTTTGCGACCACTAATGTTACTTCATCAGATTGTTGAAGAACCAATCATGCCTATCCACGCATACCAATAACCGTGCCACGTAATGTCACATCACGGCCAAAAACAACATCTCCAGAGACCGTTAAGTGATCAAGATCGAGAATCTTCGGGATAGTTTTAAAACGCTGTTGGAAATCCTCGATCTTAGAAGAATATATAAGTATAAACACTTGTAGTGAGTGCAAGTTTCCAGTTTACCTCTTCGAAATGATCACCAAAATTTATGACAGGGACTGTCCCAAATGCTCTGTCCTCAGCGATGACTAACCTACCATGTTCGAGTGTGTAAACATCACTTTTCATGAGGAGTAAGTCCGAACAACTCCTGACGGGAAGAAAGCGAGAGCGTGGTACGTTGACGCCTCGCGCTGATTTGAAGTGTCGGATAGCTGCGCCTGCCGCTGTTTCGAGCTATAAAAGGTTGTTCAGCAACGAAGACAGGAGCCGTTGGTGGTTACACACTTGAATGACTGGATTTCCTTCGTTTGTGATTTTTCGATTTACAATGATTTCCAAATCCATTCCACCGCCAATCATGACCTTCTTGAGTGCTGTGGATTAATATTAACTTCGGTTCTAAACAAAAACCCATTTCATCTGACCTTTAAGATTGATCCAGAGGTTGTTGGTATTGAAGACCTGGAATTTACGGACTAACAACAATCAGTGAACTGGGGAATATAAAAAGATAAAACCCTAAATGTACCACATTTAAACTCTTCCGAATGCTCCGGAGAGATTTGAGAGCCTTCCAGCAACCGCATAGTACCGTCATAATCAATCAAAGTACCACTCTAAGGCACAGGTTGGTCTATCAAGTATAGGTGTCCTTCGTGGACTCACCTTCATGTCGACCTTGGTCTTGTTCGTGACCTCCATAATAAATTCAGTGTGCGAGTCAGACATATACTGAAGGATTTTTGTGTCCACACTGTCATGGTAAAACAGAAAGTACGGTTAGCTATTATGGCAGACTCAAGAACTGGACTGGGCCAAGGTTGTACGACTAACACAGCACCGAGATTATCAGCATTGGAAACAAAGAGGAACTGTTTCCCGGCCTTCAGTAGTTGGTCTAACATGCCAGACCTATACAAGGCATTGTATAGATCACCATGACCGGATGTGTACCATGCTGCTTTATCATCTCGTATATTATTTGGACATGGTAACAACGAGTCTTTCAACAGTTTTGGGTACTTCGCCTGCTTGAAAGGAATAATGGACATCCGTTGGTCATACTTTGTTAGAGCCCGCAAAGTTTCGTCATGGGTATCAAAGGATGTCATCAAAATCAGGGGGACATCCACATGATGACTAGCGTTGAGATGTTCGATCTGTTGGACAGTGAGATCCAGGAGTGTCGTGTCACCTTTGACCTTGACTGTATTCTTCGCATCTGTGCCTATCAACCTTAGGCAATTAAGTCTGGAAGTGTAAGCCAAGAACCTACCCATAAACATACGCATTTCGCTGTTGATCTTCAATACGGCCAGCATTCTGACTAGCTGGGTATTTGTGGTAGATTCAGGTAACGCATCGTATGACAAAATTTGATCAGCAGCTGGAGACTTGATTCTTTCCCAAACCCTTCCGAATGTATATTTATATCAGCTGGTTTTTCGGAGATGAGTAGCCTCGAACACTAACAAGGACTCGTTACTTGTCCCCTCTCCAACAAATTGTTTATAAAGATGAATGAAGCCCTGCATTTCGGTTGCGAATGCCTGTACATTATTAGCATATATAGGAATTACACAGAACCCACGCTTTAACCTTCTGCGCGGTTGGATCAGATATGCCATCAATGAGTTTATTGATTTCGTTTCGCATAGTCTTGGTTGCAGGGCTGCTTGCATAGTTTGTGATTCGCTGCGCTGCACGACGACGGAAGCGACGGAAGCGACGCGCTGAGTACTGGAAGAACCACATGGTTGAACAGGTCTGAAGGCGAATGTGCGGATAGCAAACAGAGAAAAATTGCATAAAAGGTGGGTAATTCACATTGAGGACACGCTGAGAGTGTGAGGTGGCCATGCCCATAGCTGCAGCGTTGAAAACATGGGAGTTTTAATGATTCCGAAATAGTCTATTGTTAAAGACTATATAGTAGTCTTGATACATATATTTAAAAGAAGATTGACTTAGCGTGTTTTGAAGTTACTTGTGACAAAACCCACGGCAGGTGCCCAAATGTACAAAACCGTTTGACGCGTTGAATCGCCTCCGAAATATTAAAAAGGAATAAATTAATCACGTGGTGAGATCAGTTTCTGACGGCATTGACCGGTCTGAGCCTGAACCTATGCAAACCTTATTTTCGAGTATCATCACAAACTTCGCCACCCTCACGACTTCCCATCCTCAAGACATCGCAACATGGGTGAGCAGCCTCGACTCCCGGATTTTACAACCGGAACTCACCCATTTGACTACCATAGGTATCTCTCGCTCCTCTCGGCACAAGCGCTCTGAGACGGGCGCCCAACGCTCCCATTATCGCAAGAAGAGAAAGTTTGAGCTAGGCCGTCAAGCTGCGAACACCAAACTCGGTGCCAAGCGTGTACACACCGTTCGAGTCCGTGGGGGAAACTTGAAATATCGTGCACTTCGCTTGGATGGAGGTAACTTCGCATGGGGATCAGAACACATTACGAAGAAGACGAGGATAATCGGTGTTGTGAGTATACCTTATCAGGACTGAAAATGGCCCTCACCGTTATATACACACTACTATTAGGTCTACAATGCTTCCAACAATGAGCTTGTTCGAACCAATACTCTCGTTAAGAGCGCCATCATTCAAATCGACGCCACCCCTTTCCGCCAATGGTACGAATCCCATGTAAGTTTGAGAAGGAAAATCGCCCTTATTTCATCTCACATGGTTCACAAATAGTACGCACAACCCGTGACGAAGAAAGGAAAGTCGCATGCACCCGCAGCTGAGGAAGGTGCAGAGCCTAAAAAACTCTCAAATCACGCACAGCGTAACCTCGACGAGAAGAAGAAAGGTTCGCCGTTTCCCGCATTTTATCGTCCTTAATCGACTTGACTAATGGCTCCACAGAGGCTAAGATTGACCCCTTGTTGGAATCTCAATTCGCTGCCGGTCGACTGTATGCTGTTATCTCAAGTCGACCCGGCCAGTCAGGCCGTGCCGATGGCTATATTCTTGAGGGTAAGGAACTCGAGGTAAGACCGCCTCTCGCAATCTTCGATCTATACTAACATATCTGTACTTCAGTTTTATCTGAGGAAAATTAGAACTGGCAAGCAGAAGCACGCTCACGCTTAAGATTTTGGTGGATCTTTACTTCCTTGCTTATTCTGTTTGGCGCCGCAAAAAATACGATTCGTACTCTTCCGACACTGATATGATTCCCCGCATATGATACAACAATACACGTTCCGCAAATCTTTCGTGGATAAGAGCCTCCATTTCCAGTACAGGTAGATGGTAGCAGTAGCGCCTTCATTGGGGGACGGAAACTCACTTTTGAGTCTTAAGGCCTTGTCATGTAAGCAACCTGAGTAACCATACAAGTAACTACACTTGAGTAGAGTATCCGAAAGAGAAGATGGGGTGGAACATTCATGATCAGATAATGTAGATTGCATGGTCAGAACTGTGTATGTACGGATTCGTGATCCAATCATTATGTGAAGCTACATGGACCAAACAAAAATTTCAGGCCTCAGGGACCATCCTGCCGAGACTTTCCTTAAGAAACCCAACATGGTCTGTCCTCCAAATTTAAATCCAGGATCTTATCCAACTATAACAGGCCCGCGTCAATCTAGCTCATCTTCTCTGTATTCAAAACCCTCACTGACCAACAGGTTACGGTTGAGCTCAAGAATGATCTCTCGATCACAGGGATTCTAAAATCTGTCGACCAGTATGGGCCCTTCTCTCATAAGACCACGAGCTCGTGGTGATAATGTACAGATTTCTGAATATACGTTTGGACAACATAAAAGTGTTAGACGAAGGGAGACATCCCCACATGGTGCGCCATCAAGCACTGTGAGACCGTTTCAGTGTTGAAAAACGTTTGCAGATGGCGGTCAAGAACTGTTTCATTCGCGGTTCCGTTGTTCGCTACGTTCAACTTCCGTCTGAACATGTGGACACTCAATTACTCGAGGATGCTACCAGGAGAGGTGAGCGCACGTCTTTATAAATGGTTAAGTCAGCTCAAGTATTATGGGTGAAGAGGCTCTCAGTCAGGTCAAGCGATAAAGGCATCAAAAGAAGACTATTTCGCTACTACCCCATGCCCCACGGTATCGCACTCAGGAATAATTATGTGGTGCTTTTTGACATATCACTCTAGACTTCTGCTAGTATCCTTCCAAGATGTTATTCTGCAAATTTTAGGCCCTCTTTTAAAAATCAATTGAATGTATCATACCAGTATGATTGATACGCCAAAATTTTAGATGGTTCAGTCGGTCTCGGAGTATCGCCACACTTTCACAGTCCCATCAGCACTTGCAGTGATCATTTCATTCGGATCCGTGGGGTGGTGTTCTGTCCATGTGATGATTTTATTGTGAACCTTGGGAGGTGGGCTGGGATGAAGTACTTTTGCCTTTACCGAAATCTCTCCTTGAGACTGGATATCATTTACAAAATAAAAATAAAAAGCTCACATCGAGAAGATCCCAAGCCCATATTTGGCCGTTTTCATCACCGCATATAACAGTTGCTTCTGCATGGCCGAAGCAAGCGCGACATCGATAAGAATTATTTTTGTGTGCAGTAAAATCGTTGAGCATTTTTCCAGACGTCATATCGATAAGACGAATGTGTGAATCTAGTGTGGTTACTAGGAGGGTCTGGCTGTCTTGAGTAGGTACAGCAGATGTAACTGGGGCTGAGAATACAATGACTTTAATATCCATTCGTCGGAGTCCAAGGTGACGTACACCCCAAGTAGTCCGACCTAAGTTCTCCCTTTCGAAGGTCGTAGGTACGGACATGGCCATCAACCGACCCTGTCGTAATATTCGTCGATCCTACATGAAGCGTCTGCACCGCGTCACGCGCTTCTTCCAAAACTTGAATTGGCTGTCGAGACTGCGCACTAGATAAAATCATTAGGTGTTTCTTGCATCACAACTAATCTACCAACCGAAGATCCCACAGTCTTACCGTAGAGTCAAACGAGCCTTGCAAAATTTGCCTGAAAGTCCCCATGCATAAAGGGACACTAACGTACCACTAGCAACCACAGTAGCATCTTCATTGAACTCCACAACGTGAATCTTACCCATGTGGCCAGCGATCCTCCGTGTAGTGACGCCAGAAGCAACATCCCATAGAAAAACGGATCGGTCCCCCCCTGAGGAAGCAAATTTCGCGTTGTCGTGGGACCTGATTTTCGAGCGTTTAGGCTCAAGGGGGGAGCATTAAAAGGTTGGAAATCACTAACACTGTTATGGAGAGAACCTCATAACCATGTGCATTAAAAACCTTTATTTCAGACCCAAGGCTAGCATTCCAGAGACGAATAGACCTATCCTGGCCACCTGTAAGGATGTACTTTGCCGTTCCTTTTGCGTAGCGAGCAACATTCACAGAACCTTTGTGATTTTCAAGTGATACGTGAAGTGACCGAGGAAGTTGTTGAAGTATACGAGATGGGGTCATTTCATACTAACTACTCGCTTAGAAAGTTGTGGATTGTAGTCGGAGTTCGCTTCTGTTTGAAATTACGACTTGATCCCTGATTCTAAGCGGCGAGGTCGAGTGTTCACCATGTCACTGAAGCGACACCTATCGCCTGCGCCCCTACCAACTCCTAAACGCTTTCGAGACTCCTCCATTCCAGAGCAACGCTTGGGTCTAAGGAATGGATTGTCTTTCGACGATTCGCTATATGATGAACTTATCTTGTGTATCTTCTCACACCTTTCCTGGGTAGATCTTTGTACTGCTCAGCCTACAAACAAGAAGTGGTGTAGGCTTACAGCCGATAATGAACTCTGGAGGAACCTATACTTGATTACTTTCGGACGGCCCCGCCTCCGAGGCGCCAGGGGGCATCTTGCAAGATCTGATGGTAGAGAAGTAAGGCCTCTTCCAGGCAGAGCAGCCGGTTCATATATCCTCAAAGATTGGAAATGGATGTTTAGAATAAGCTCGAATTGGAGAAAGGGTGGGCCCTATTGGAGCTTAGAAAACCTCTTCTGAAAATCTTATTTTACTAGGTCGCTGCGGGATCGAGCGACTGGATCCAGCTACACCTCTCGCTACCCCCGAGCCAAAGATCCCTTACCTAATACATATTCATCTTGCTGGTCACCTCACGATCGTGGCTTCGTCGTGTCCCTCCCTTCGCCCCACCATTGATATATTCACTTCAAAGGGCGCAAAATATACCCTGCACTGCGATTCACAAGCGTCGAATAATTTTTGTCAAATCACTACAATGGCCATCGACCAGGCTCCTCCACCTGTAGGCAATATCCGCCTAGTATCTTTCTTGTCTACAGGAGAGTTCATCATTTTTCTGGTCAACCCGCTTTATCCACCAACTTCACCCGAAATTCTCAGGCGCGCCCAAAGGCAAGGGAACACCAGGACCTTGTCTGTCCTACAAGCTGTGTATCATCACCCACTCCTCATCACTCTTTCAGCCACTTTCAGCATTTCTCTTTATGATGTCTCAGGCGATATTGCACAACACAAACAAACCCTGACTTCTTTCACTTCCTTCCCCCCTACATCCATGGTCCTCTCTACCCCTGCACCTGCAATGTATAAACTCGTAATCATATACGCGGCCCCTGTCTACCCGTCTCATTGGTCAATCGGTGCAACTGAACTTGTCATATCGGGACCCACACGAGATGTATCTGTCAATATATCTGGATTTCTTCCGGCCCCTTCACAGGCTTCCGTTGGTCAGATGAAAGTGACATCAACACGCACAGTTAGAGCTTTTGATGTTCCTCAAGGTTGGATCGATGATGCCAAAATTACCGCTATCCGCGAGCAATGGAATCGCAAAGTACCACGGGTGGCAGATACTCAAACCGATGGAAAGTGGGTGGTTGTTGCTCCTGGAGAAAATATCCACTTTTCATCCACAACTCCTCCCGGGCCAAACCAATATGTTAATTCCATGACCACCCTGCAACTGTATCGTTTGCATTTACCGGCTGCAAACTCGGTTGCGTCGCCTCCTCCGAGGCTTACATTTGTCCGTAATTTGTACGGCCAAATGGGTCCCATAGCATCGCTCGCTCTTTCCGACGGACGCTGCGTTAGCTTGGGACTCAATGGCAGTCTTTGGGTCTGGGATCTTGAGGCCGGAACAGGGGCGGAGGTTTCGTCTACCTCGACCTTTGAGTATTACAGAGACGGAGAACCAGCGAGGGGCGTGGTTACTTTCGACGATAGACGTATCGTTACGTCGAAAGCAAACCAGATAATTGTGCACAGATTTGATATTTAACATGTACAATCTGTATTTTCATAGAACGTGCACAGAACCACCGAAATTCATACCCCCTTTCCATCCACGAGCCACTTATAACTAGGTGAGTTTGTGACGCTTGATCGAATTCACAGCTTCTCGACCTCGAAAAAAGCAAAGACTTTAACTCACCTGGATGGCATTGTACTCTTTTAATCCATGTATGGTCATGGGGGGTAGTTGATATTTGTAAAATATCCACTACGTGAAATAGGCCTCGTTTTACAGGTTTTTTTTATTAGAAATGAAGTATATATAGTGAAGTGTCTCATCGATATCCCACGTGTGCGTCGTCGTCATTTGAATTGCCAAAATATTGTTTGGCAAGTCTTCGAGTTAGGACCTTCCGAATCTGCAGACGCGATACTATGAAAGTTGCTTCACCATGCCGCAGCAAACAGATACCGCAATTCCCACTAGACTTTCTTCCGTTAACCAAAGTTTAGTGGGAAAAAAGCTTCGCTTAGCTGGACGGTCAGCCAGATTTAATTCATTTGCTACTCACCACTCACGAACAGGAACGGAGTACCTAATAGGCTGCTTTCCTACGATGTTACAACAGGATTGATTTTGATCGCTGGCGAAGACAAGGCCATCTTAGTGGATGTTTCCCTTTGTGTGGACCCCTGGTCCTCTGCCTGGATTCGAGAACCATGGGCTACAATAATGACAATCGGGTATGTTGAATCTTCCTTAGTAAGTTCCTGGTGTATGGGTTCTCCTTCGTACACTAACGGTATATTACAGGGACAACTTCCTATCCCAATTATTCCAGCATACGCTTCGGCTCCTAGCATTGACCCAAAGCTTGTGTTTCGTGCTTTATTGGTTGTTGAGAGTGCCGATTTGGACTTGGACTTATGGAACTCAAGCATAAAAGAAAGGGAGAGATTGTCGGCTGGTCTGGGCTGATGATTTATCGGATTATGGACGGTATAGACCCGGTTTTTTTTTCTTTTCGTTTTTCATATTCGGGATGAAGATGATATAAGAGATCTTGGATAAGATATGATCGATGTCAGCCAAGTGATCTGATGATGGGTTAGTGAACAAGAGACGTTTTGTGCTTTCTTGTCAAGATTATGACGATTTTAAATACAAGTGGGCATTAAAAAAATAAACGACTGCCTCGTATGTACCTGGAATAAAGAGGAATACAGGAGATACAAACTTGAACTTTCAGATGGCAAGTTAGTTATTTTGACGAGACTGGTGGAAAACGCGTGGCTGATCGACGAAATTCCCACGATTTATGCCCGATCCAGAATTGCCGAAAGCGGAAATGGCTCCGAAGAGAACTGCACCGAGGGTCAACCCGTGCTTTGGCACAAGGCATCCTCTTCCTTAATACCACCCGCCAACTTATCAAGGCGATCTTCAGGCATTTCACTTTGTATCACAATCATCCCACCATCTCTCATTTCCTCGCACTGTAAATTCCAGTTTTCTATCTGTACCACCGGAATCGACATTCCATCGTACTTCCAACGCCATGTATAACAGTAGCATGGCTTCCACTTCACGCATTACGACTCCAGAGCCCTGGAGCAGCTTGGAAAAAACCTGCTCTTTCCCCGTGTCGGATCTTCGTTCCGTTGAGCTCGACTCATCACGACCCACTGCGCCACCAGCTATTCCGTTCAAGTCTCAGAGCCTCACACCATCCAAGTCGGGCCCAGTCATGTACCTCTCCTCCTCAAAGTACTCTTTTACGATTACCCCGAAAATTCAGATAGACGTTGGGGTTTGGTCGAGTGGAACAGATAGGGTGCTGTCCGCCTCATGTTCTGATGTCCAGGCCTTTCTCACATGTGCTCGGGAGGAAATGGTGCTACCAGCCGCACCATCCGAAGTTGTTTTCTGCCTTGCTGCCCTCTCTGTCTTTTACAGAGTCGAAGATCCCGTTCATTGGATGTTCTGGAGTGATGAGAAGAAATACCTGACAGCTGAAGTCGTTGATCGCGTTGCGCGTGCGTGTACTTTTCCACCACTCTGGTCCGCCCTCACCAAAAAACTGACTGTGTGTATTAGTTCATCGCCCCCAGCTCATAGTATCACCTGTGGCCTGGAATGGGACCCGAGAATACCTCTTCATACTCTCTGGGTTACATGGGGCCACATCAGCCCCACTCTTCGAGAAGAAGTGGTGGTATCCGATCTTGAATCCATCCAAAGTTCCATCGCCTCCTAGGGTTTTGAATCTTCGCAAGCGGAAGCCGCAACAGGTAGAGCCGCAGGACCCTCTCGGAGACCTTTTGGATGACATCGAAAATATCGATGTTGATGAACCTCCTCCAAAGAGACCAAGGTCACGTCCAAGCCCTAGAGTTTCCGAATCATATGACAAACAAACTACATCGCAAATATCTACATTTCCAACGACAATACCGGTGCCGCATTCAAGTAGTGTGGACCACGAATCTAATCCCATTGATGACTTCCAAGGCATTTTGAGCCCAGACAGCGAGAAAATTGAATCCATTCAAGAAACGCCCCGCCCTCGAAAACGGAAAGCACCTCGACAATCACCCCTACCGTCTCTTACGTCCGATTCTTCCGAATCTAGAGCATCGAGCCCACCCTCAATGCTTCTCACACCCCCTTTATCATCTCATACTCGTAATAGGTCAACGTCCCAGGCCTCGTCACAGACTGTTGTGCCAGGGGCACGCGACAGACGCTCTGTTTCGGTGCTATCTGCCATCACCGCAGTGGAGATTGTCACCATAAAGAAAGACAGTTTACTAGACACCAAGGATGACCGCCAGATGTCAGACTCCGAAGATGGGGAAGAAAGAGAGGAAGGCATGATCACTCGAGGCCGCGCCAACAAGGCTCGGAGCTCTGAACCAAAGGCTACTCCGCTTATCAAACGACCACCTAGAAAGCGAGGGACGGGGAAATCCCGCGCAAAGTAAACGAAAGGGAAACGAATATAAAAGAAGACGAAATCTTGTACATTATCTTTCATTTCTATATCTTTCCGCTTCCTCCTTCCTTACTTTTTAACACTTAGACTCGGTTAGGATGGATCAATTGGATGTACAGTAGATGTCTTTTTCTTCCCTGCACGAGGCTAGTCGCCGAGTTTTACTTTTATCTTGGATCAGTGTTGTACAACATCTGTAACAGTATTCCAGCCTCTTTGTCAGTGTACGTGTCTTGTCGCGTAAGTACTGACAAACGTGACTCATTAATCACATGGTCGTGATCATCAACATGGTGAGGCAAAGTCACGAGCCGCAGCCACATATTCTGAAGCTGTTTTTAACTATATGCATGTCGTTCGCAACACACTACTCAAACACATAAACAAGAAGAGGGCGCTGGAACATTGATTGGTAGCCATCCTGCACGCAGATATCGGTAAGTCTGCCAACCTGTGTTGTCCTCATTGTTGCATAACATACTGACCATATTCCTAGCCACGAATGTGCGAGAGTCCAGATGACTGGCCCAGGCTAGTGTGGCACTGGTATCTGTTCTTAGCAGAAGGTTTTCCCTGACCATTCATGTCCAACAATTTCCGCCCTCACTTCCCAAGGAACCTCCGACGGCGATGTGATCTCCCGGAAACGCATCATGAAAATTGACACTTGACCAAAAGGACATCCAGGTCTTAATTCCCTCTGTCCCGCAGTTGTCGGACGACGGTATACCCACCCACCATCATTGCATTTATCGCTCTATTTCTCACCAAATCTTGAGTAGTGAGCTGGCACTTATACCCTTAATGATTTTCATTTTCTACCCCCAGTACTCATTGTAGAGGAGGAAACACATGACGTTTCTCGGCCCTTCTTGACGGATTTTGTACAAACCGTATCCGAACTGGTCATGTCAAGCGTCAAACTTTTGATTGCCTTGATGGTGGGGTTAGTGTAGTTGCTGCTCATTAAACCGGGAAGCTCGCAGAATACCTCACTCTGTGTTGTTGCGGCACAAAGGCCAGGACAGAGACATGAGTGCCTAACCACGGGTGAGACGGATTATTGATAAAGATTTTTAATCGGGAACTCGGAAGGACAAGCACATGGGGGACTGTTTACCCGTGACGATATCGTAAAGTTGGATTTGCTCCAGTCCATATGGGCATGATGCCTGTCCTGGAGGTTCACATGACGGAGTATTTTCCGTAAACTGAATAGTCGGCGTGGAATGCAGCGCACGAAATTGAGTAGAGGGAATGAAGGCAGGAAGGGAAGGGATGCCATTGTGTGAATTACATAAGGAAAGCTGATCGGCGATTGAGGCACCAGATTAGCGGATATCCGGAGTTTTATCTGTTGTCATTTTGTTTGGTCCCTGATAGACTAGGTAGTCGCTTAGATGGGAAAGACGACGGTTAGATTCAGAGCCCTTGAAACAAGTTAGAACAATGGGGGAGGGAAAGGCAATGCAGACCGTTGGCAACGGGGTGGAGACAAGGTCGGCAGGAGGAAGGGGAAGAGAAGTGGTGGAATGCAGGATACGGGTGATGGATGAAACCCCAAGGTTCTGGACTTCTGACAGCGTGCGGGGCATCTTCGGTGCGGTTGATTGGGTGCATTGTCGGAAGGGACGGTAGTCTAAAAGGAAAGAGAGTGGGAGTTGTAATACTGGTCGATATATAGCATACAATATAGGAGGGAAGGTGAGGAGGAGGTAGTATATTATAATGGAATTGAGGCCGAAAGTAGCCGAGGCCGGTGGACAATTGCGGTATAGCTGTGGCCCCAAGTTTCCAATTTCTGCTTCCGCCGACTTGTGACACTCGTTCCATTGTTGCGCTGGCTTGACTTGCCTTGCCATTCTCCAGGTCCCTGTTCCTTGTTCTTCTTCTCTCCCACATCCATCCAATGCCTCCTCCCCCTCCTCTTCCCGACGACGACGACCACAAATCCGTTCATCCTCCCAGGCGGTGAGCACTTGCATCTTTATATTCTCTAACTCCCTTAACTTCTCCTCTTCAGCACAAGATGGTCAAGAAAACAAATTCTCAGAAACCTCGAGGTCCTGCTCTTCTCTTTATTATACTTCTCCTCCTATTCCTCATTTTTTCTCGTTTGATCCAGATCCTTGGTAACCTGTCAGCACCTCTGCCTCCCACACTACCACCCTCCCCCCCAGCTTCTCGTGCACCTTCACCCGCTCCTAGTGTCAAGCGAAAGTTGGATGGTCCATCCTCACATGAATCTTTTAAACGCCCCAGAACAAGCTCTGTATTGTCAGACCGCCCGCCACCCCACCAGCACCATCAACTGCCTGCCCACCTCCCTGCATCACATCCCCGGCCCCCCAATCATACTACCCTCTACAACCCTCGCAACGAGCCCTGCGAAGATGGCGAAGTGCGTGAAGAGCCCATGCTTGCTTCATCATCACGCTTGCCACCGTCTGCTGCTCCTACGGCTGTCGTTACCGTCGCGCCCAATATCGTCCCCATTCGGAGACCTAAGCGAGGCAAGCCATCATCGCGACACTACGATAGCTTACATGATAGATATCACAATGCTGGGCGCATGCTTAAGTATTCGGGTGATGCTCGCTTTTGGTCAACATACCCTCCTACACACAGGGAATATAGACCTCTGCAAGATCCTCCACCCCCCAATTCTCCTTACCACAAACACGGTGGCCTCATTGCACGCTTGGAACTTGTGGATGCCCTCGTTTGCTTTACATACTCAATATGGAACAGGGATTACAGCAGGCGGCATTGTTATCGGGATACTTGGGGCACGATCGAGGGCTTCCTCAGCTGGTGCAAGCTAAAATGGCAGGCTGAGGAAGGGATGATAGATGCAGAAAAGGCATTTATTGGGCTCATGTAAGTTACACATGCCCTGCCCTTCTTTTTTCCCCTGTTTGTTTACCAGACATTAGCTTCATGATTGAAGCTTTCATCCATGGACGCAAAATGACCTATATCACACGAAGTGAATTGGATAGCGAAATGGACAAAGCCCATGCCAACTGCAAGAGCCAACTTCTACAGGCCGCCATTAAAGCCGAACAGGAGATCGCATCAGGTCTAAACCCTGGTCATCTGGTACCCAAGTCGCAAGCTACTCCACCCATGTTACCATCCCCAGCGAGTATCGCACCATCAAATAGCGCTAATTCAACCCCCACAACACGCGATGGTAGCACACCGAATACTGCGGCATCAACCTCATCGAATTCTCCTGCTCACCTTGCAGTGCCTCATGGTCCTGGACAGACAATCATCCCGGGGCCTTTGCTACCAGACCGTCTTCAAGGCTCCCCGATCCCTGCCCACGTAATGACAGCAATGACTTCTGTAACTGTGCCCATTGGTCCAACACTTGTGCAAAATTTGAAAAATCATACTGCTTTGACGCTCGCAGCAGGATGGTGTATGACAACCTCACAAAACACTCTCAATTTACCTATTTTGGCCCGCTTCTTTCCCAATACTTTTGCTCGCGTGATTCACACTACCTTGTCCCCTACCGAAGAACACGAACCTGACTTTGAAGATGAAGAAGGCGAATTATTTTGGCCCGGACAAAGTATCACCGGCGAAGGTCTTGGGTGGGTCTGCCTGATGGGAAAGGCAATGATAAAGGAGTTCGGAAAAGCATATGGATACAGAGGTATAGATGGCGTCATTCCGAAACCCAAGCCAGAGGATGAAGAGGGCAGTGGAACTTCAAATCAAGCTCCAAACCCTCTTCCAGGATCTGGCTCTGTCCCCCATGGGCGCACACCACAGGGGCGCACGCCGCAAGGATATCATTCTGCTTCACTGCAGAGATAATATACCTATCTTCTCTGCCGTTTTATTCGGTAAAGCTGTACGGCATCGGGATATCCGTGTTTTGGTTATACACAATCAACCAACGCATAACTTTTCTGGCATAAAATATGACGAGGCTCTTCTCTGCTGTCCCCCCATGTGGCACGATTCCTATACTCCCAGTCACTAGCATCCACATCTGCAGCTTGTTCTCATCATCAAATTTCCTAGAAGTCCCAACTGAGGTTCTCCCCTCATAGACGCGAAAGGCCCAAAAGTGATTCATTACGCCTCCGCCCCACTTATACATATGGATGAGGACATCATCAGGACGATCGCTCCACACCTATACTACACAATTTCCCTTGGATCTCATCATTGGATTTATCTCCTGCATCATTTCGTTGTTGTTGCGGATGCCATCATCCCTGATCATCAATTCTTCATTCTCATTGAAGTCACCTGCTTTGCCCTCCTGGAAATGGCTCTACTTCCCGTTATTCTTCCAATTTATTTGTTTTTTTGTTCCAATTTTTCCTACCATCCATGAGGACCATACTCATTGTTTATCATCATTATTGTAATCACGGAACCCAATGTAAGGTCAATGGAACCAGCTTACCGAATTGAAACCAAGGATACACGGGTCGACCCTCAAAACGTATCCTATAACTTCATAAATATTAGTTATTTGATTCACACGAAGTAGATGTGATCCGTTGCACGTGCAGCGTTACGGCCACTCACGTGATTGACGTGTTATAAGGAGGTATTCGCAAATATAATTCAACAAATCTATTCTCCCATTTTGTGCCAATGCCTCACGGGGGATCTATTGGATCATCATCCTCAAAGCCAGACCAGACAAACCTGCACTCGTATATCCAGTCATCTCGCCCTCCACCGGACTCCACGGCTACCTCGCAGGAAATTCGCGATCGAGGATCCATCTTCGTCGCCAACATCTTTCAAGCATCTTCTGTCGAAGAAGTTAACACCCGGATCCAGCATGTGAAACACGTTCTACATGGTTCTAAACCTGCGTCTCATGAGATCTCAGCTTGGCGAATCATGGGATTGAAATCCGGTCGGTCTGGCCTTGGGGGTCCTGATGACTTCCAATTAATTACAGGTAGTGAAGATGATGGAGAAAAGTGGGCAGGGAACCAAATACTCAAAGTTATGCAAATTCACGCTATCATTGATGCAGTCGTGATAGTTAGTCGATGGTGAGTCTTATCACTCCTGTTACCTAGAAAGTCGCCCGTAATCCACAACCGCAGGTATGGTGGCACACTGCTAGGCCCAGCGCGGTTTTCCCACATCAGAACGAGTGCGTCAGAAGTATGCCTAGCATTCAAGAAGCTAGAGAGTCTTCGTGAATGCATCTCCACCTTATCAACATTAGACGTTATTCTGGCCGAACTTCGTTCAGAATATAACATCTTAACTGGCTCGGGCATCGGGGAATCTAGTAAACAAGCCGCACAAAACTATTCTACGCTCGACCTGGGGAAAGGCAAGCGTTTAATCAAAGCGCGGGAGAATGCCATTAAAAATGTTAAACTGCTGCTCGCGAAGAGGCAAACCAACCAATGACATTGGACCCGTAAACTAACTCCTCTATGAGATGGCTTCAATATAGGAGCTGCGTTTCATTACAAGTGGCCATCACGAGTTTACAAATAACCCGATGGAAGCTAGCACTCAAACCCCTTTGGCGACTCAGCATTGCTTCTTTTACATTCAAGCTACAAGGACTCCTGAGATACTGTAATTAAAATTGGACTTCGTTCAAAACCCCAAGATCCAACCCAGAAGTACAGCGTCAACAGATTTATCTTAGTATCCAATAGGTGATTACTAGTCGCTGGCTAAATTTGTCTTGTTGGTATCTTACCACTCGTACACATCGAACTTGAAGCTTGTCATGCCTTTTACTCATTGCCATTGCCGCTGGGTATAAAGATGACAGTCAAAGGATAGCTAAAGAATGCCTTTTAACAATTTATATGAACATATACACTTAATTGGCACAACGGTTCCCAGGCAACCACCGAGTGCAATATAACATACCACAAATAAGTCTACAAAGTGAAGTCTAGCTCAGAATGGCGAGATGTTATACTACTTACCAATTACTAGCCTGCACCAAAAAATCATTCAAGTAAATTTCTGAACTTTTGGCTCGGAGTCAACGCGACACCGGCACCTATTGTATATTTGGCCTTGTCAGTCTAGAATTTAAAAAGGTAAAACATATTTTGCTACATATCAATGTAGCGTTGCTGCAGACAAGCGAGCGCATCAATACTACTCGGACGAAAATATCTAAAATTTGTTTCATCCCCGTTACTGCGTGAATCAGATCGACAAGAACATAAACTGAGTTTGTTGTAGGTATATTTGAAGACCTCAGGTAAAGGCTGCGGGACTATTCCAACGGAAAACGAACCAGGAATCTGGGGAAGCTTCGTAATCATCACAACATAGTTACTAGGCATCACTGGGAGGAAGGCCCCGTAATACTACGTACAACATTATGGGTATGAATTTAGGATAATGGTCGTTTGCCCTGTATTTCCGGCTCCATCGAAAATGCGGGTCCGTGCGTAGATTGAAGCTCTATTTTCTCATGGCCAGATCTCCCTCGGTAATCAATGCCGACACCTTTACTTAGTCCCGTAACGCGTCTTACGACCAATATCGAATGGCACATATTTGTACTTTATCATGTGTCTAAAGGGCTCGTCAATTGATGCCGGAGGGAGGAGAAAAAACGAGACTGACTGGATCTGTCGTCGCATCGTCAGTGCAAAAAGCACAAAGAAATATATGACTAGGATGGGCCAATAGACCGGCACGTCAAATATTTCGGAAGTTGTACAAAAGATAGCTAATAAAGTAGCCCGTGTTGAGGATAGCCTTAGAGGAGCGTTAGTAGAGTAACGGGTGATACACCAAATTCCACTCACCAAAATTGCCACTCTGGTAAACGCCGAACGAAGGGTCGAAATTCATCGTCACGTTGGCTAGGAAGAGGGCTAGTAACGCCGGTATCTCCTCCTTCTTCAATTTCATCAGCCATAAGGTCATCTTGAATCGAGGGGTCGAATTTCGGTTGCAAAAATGCCAGGAGCAAATTAAGTAGGTATATTGCGTGCGCGTCTAAAGAACAATGAATTTGGCTCGATTGCTGAAGGATAAAACAACTTACAGCATACTAGAAGAAACGACAAAACGAGAAATTTTAAATTGTAAAATAAGGATATTGAAAAATTTCAAAGAAAACTAACCGATATACCACTGTTTCAAAAGTCAGCAAAAAGTGAAATTGAAATTTCAGAGAGCTCACTCCTTGGGCTAACACAATCCTCAAGAAAAAAACAGCAAGAAGCCCAGCACTTGCAAGCCAGCGATAGAGCATATGAGGGGTCCAGCGGTCGAGAATTTGCTGATACTGTCGCTGAACCTTGGAATATTGAGCAGAGATATTCTGGATGGGCGACGGGTCCGCACCCGAGCCTGAGAAGGTCGCAGAGGTGGGATCGCTGGAGGACATCATGGCGAGGATGAAAGTCGTGGCTGGGCTGTGACCTGACTTCAGATGATTTGTCACGGTGTGACATAATGGACTCAGACGCCGTTGCTGCCATCATTGAGCATCTTTCCCCAAGCCTCCGCCGCAGACTTAAGACTGATCCACCCCTCTTTGTTGCCCTTCAAGGTCCACAAGGCTCTGGAAAATCGTTCATCGCAGCCCTCTTGAAGGCGCGGTTGTCTGCTTCACCTCATTCTCTCAATGTCACTATCATATCTATCGACGACCTCTATCTTCCCCATGCTGACCTAACTCAACTTGCGAGGCAGCACCCCGAGAATCCTCTTTGGAGCGGAAGAGGCCAACCTGGTACACACGATGTGGACCTTGGGTTGCGCCTTTTGCAAACACTCCGATCTCAAGAAGAATCTGTCGAGTTGCCAAGGTTCGACAAGAGTCTTTTTGACGGTCAGGGCGATCGCCTCCCTCTAGGTCTTCAGGACAGTACCATTTCCCAGCCTCCACTCGATCTGGTCATTCTCGAAGGTTGGTGTGTTGGCTTCCATCCAATCTCCCAAGTACAACTCGATACAAGGTGGAACAGTGTTTGGATTGAGGAGAGAGAAAGGCTAGACCTCACAGTTACTCCAAGGAAGGCTGATTTGGAATCCGTTAATAATGCCCTATTGGCCTATGTAAAACTTTGGTCGGGTTTCGATATTTTTGTACAAGTAAGCACTTGTTCTTACTGCCTACACTCTCTCAACATAATGCCTACACAGATAAAACCTAGCCCTTCTCAGGTCCTCCCTTCCAAATACTCCATTATATATCAATGGCGCCTAGAGCAGGAACACTACATGAAAGCATCTAACGGAGGTCGCGGCATGTCTGATGACGCTGTGAAGGGGTTTGCAATTATGGCCGTTTCTGATGATTATTATACTCATCGTTTTTCTAGCTTCGTTGATCGTTATATCCCAGGCTATGTGTTCTTCGGAGATATACCTGTCTCATCTTCCCCTTGGTCGGGACTCAGGCTCCTTGTCGATGAAACGAGGTGCCTCGTCGGAATCGAGAAATTCTAAGAGTTGTAAATGCACGCAGTTGCAAGTACCTTATCCCATCCTGACCTTTCGAGCTCGTGAATGAGATCTTTTGTACATGTGTAAGTACTAAAATAGGTCGTTGTTATCCCCCAGATATATCACTAGTTCTTAACATGGACATTGGAAGCGGTATGAACCGTTTTCTTAATACATTTTGCTAACATGAGCTCCCATGTAGACTTCAGCCCCTGCCGTGTAAAGCGCATTCGCTTACGCATAGTTAAATATTATTATCTAATGATGCAAAAACAGAACGACCCCATCCATACTTAATAACATAGGAATATTGTGGGTCGTGTGACGGTTTCGTACAGCGTTAGTGCGTAATTGTATGTTGGGATGATGAACAATAGATTCAAAGTTGCATAATTCGGATGAGGGGTCGTATTGATAGTGTCAGTTGGTATCCAGCAGTCAAAGCGCACAGATTCCCTGATTTGTAAAGTCAAATGATTGAAGGCGACTAAGTACCAGTATCAACTGTAGGAAACATTCCAAATATGTAGTCATGAAAGATCATGGCTGTTTCTCAGTTGGACCGCGTTAATGATACCCAGCACAATGAACATTATTACGGTACTCTTATATTTCCTTCTTTCTCACGCAGGCCTGGACCCGTCGATGGTTAGTTTGCCACCGCGGCATCTGAGGAGCCGTAAGACGTGAACTCAGGTCCTGTTTTATGCAAACAATGTGTAGATCTGTCATTGGCTCAAGGTGTGACAGGAGTAATTACAGTAAGGGCGTGCACAGAAGAAGCTAACATCGATATAATATAAGTGGCAGGGAGGATCACTCGGGTGAGATCCGAACACGATGGGGCATCGAATCTGGCGATATAATAACATGGGTGTCTGGTAGTGCTGAAAGAACCAATAGGAATAGATGATATGGATAGGTAGGAGGTATAGAATAAGTATATAAACGCATGTTGGATCATGAGTGCGTCGACAAGGACGAGCCAAGTACGATATGGAGAGGACTGAATGGATGTGAGCCTTTTGTTAAATTCCGATGGCTCGTGATGATTGACGATGAGCGTGAATGGATAAGAATTGATATTGATTATGAAAAAATGAGGCAGGCTGCGTACACAACACGTTGGGCGGTGGAACTGCAAGATGAGGTAACGACGGTAACGGATATATAGGAGGTCACACGGTCGGGTCGGGCCGCAGTCGATTTGGGGCATGGTTCAGTTCATTGCCCCCAGCCTAACTGAATGCTGTGCTGCTTCACCGCCAAGGATCGGAAAAAAAAAAAGATTCATGGTCTCCTTCGTGATCTCCTATAAGTATATAGCTCACCCGTTGCTGCTCGTCTCTCTTCCCCGAACCTTCCCCTTCCTGTCCTTGCAGCTTTTCTCACATAACATCACCCTAACGGCGGTCATACTCTGCCATTCATTCTTCAAAGGCCCGTCTATTGTCTTTGTGTCCCACCAGCACTACTACTCTTATACAAGCCTTTCTTGGTGAGTTTTCGACACAAGTGGTTCGCCCTTTACTTTTGTGCGACTGGCGAAATTTGAACAACCGACTGGACAAAAGGGGTTATATCCCAATAATGGGTTGACTGTTGGGACCTCGGCATTGACAAAAAATTTTTTCTCCCTTGATGCCCTGATGTCCTCGCTATTCACAAACATAATCATTTTATGCTGCATGTTCGACTCGTGGAATCTTTCTCCATGTCCGTGTCCAGGGCCTTCTCTTTATAACAGCGCTCTCTTTTACAAATTTTCTTACCTCTCAATCCCAGTCCCGTTCCGCACTTCTAATCAGCAATTTCCCGTGACCCATCCCTCTGATGGCTTCATCGCATATTCAAAATATCCGTTCTGAGCCTTCAAGGAGGCCGAATCCGTCTGTCAACCCGAACGCCCCTCGTAGTCGTTATCATACAGTCCCCCCTGTGAGTGTGGCCTACGTACAGCCTATCAAATTTGCTAAAAGGGGCCTTAGACGTCGTCCCAAGGACAGCTATCGAACAAAGCCGATCCATTTTATGGTCATGAGGTGATTGCTCGGTTGAGTGGCCGTTTTATCACCCACCTCTTTGCGTGTCCGGATCTTCCGCCATCTTCGAATCATTCACAGGCCCGGTTGCCCTATTTCATTGCATACGCACTTCACCGGACCAAACTACATCCTTCTGTTACTTATGCCGCATTGGTTCTTCTCCAACGACTTAAAGCCCGTTTCCCAACTGCCCGCGGGTCGTCAGGGCATAGACTGTTTATTTCGGCGTTTATGATTGCATCCAAGGTCATTTGTGATGATACATACTCCAACAAGTCCTGGAGTATCGTTGCACAGGGAATGTTTTCACTCCGGGAGATCAACCAGATGGAGAGAGAAATGTGCAGTTATTTAGAGTGGGAACTGACCGTGGATAATCCTATACTTGCCAACTTTGAACAGAAAGTAACTCGGGACTTTGCCCCTCTCCAGGGCCCATATCCATCCTATCCGCTTTCTATGGTTTCGAAGCGTGCAGCAAAGGCAGCAGCCTCTACTTCTGCGACTCCCGTCCCTGAACCAAATTCTACTACCAGCCCCATTCCCATGTTTGGTCAGCAACGGCATCCCACTCCCACGAAGGCACCCCAACCTTCAACGACATCATCACCGACATCGGTTTCTTCATGGGGCACTGCGCCTAATACCCCAGAGACCCCGTCGCCCAGTTACTCCAATACGACATCACCTGCTTCTTCAGCTTCACCGGCGACACCGTTAAGCATCGAGGACTTTAGTGCCAAGATACGTGGACATGATTCGTCTCCAGGTTTTGCGATCACAGAGATGATGCCTCCTATCCACCCCTTGAAAGGAAAAATGTTTGCCTTTGCGATCCCCTCGACATGGTAGAAGTATTACTCTCATTCATTGCATCGTTAATTTACTAGCATCTCTTTCTCTGCATCTGCACATTCCATGTTACTGTATCGAAACCCAAACGGACATTATACCCACACACATCTCACATCACACAAGCAAATATTCACATTTTACTTATTGGACTCTATTGACCTGTATTATCATGTAAAAGGAGAAAGCATCTACTTTTATTTGCATGAGACTTTGTCTCCCCTTGTTTTCACAAGTCTTTCGTTATATTCGTACGTACTGCATAAAAATCATATATCCAATCAAACAAGAAATCTGATTCTGACCAGCTTACATCAGCAGTTCCCGAGTAACCCCGCCCTGCATCGGATGCTCGTGGCGGCGAAGTTCTCCAGAACGTGTCGTATATCACCTACAGGTAAGTAGACACATGTTTGAGAAACTCGGGGAAACCCACCCAGCAGCTATTGAACGTGTTGGTGTAAATCAGAATTTCTGATGTACTATTATGACACGCTTTATTGCCATATAAGAAGACCACGAGTTATGAAGCAAAATTGCGTGGGAAAGACCATTTGTCCGCGTGTTAAACCAAATTTCTCCTATCTGTCCTCAGTAGTATACGCAGTGCAGTGACAAAAACCCGTTTATTCACTTTGCACTAGTTATGGATTTGTATTACTATATCAATCAGATTATGGTAAGCTTTTCAAAAATAAGAATAAAAATAAATAAATCACAAAATAAAAATACGGTCCGCTGAAAGAGAATCTTCCAACGGCAGACAAAGCCAATGAATCAAACAATCCAGATTACTGGTTACCACTACCCCTGTTAAGTAGGCCCTCAAAATTTGAGGTTGCGAATCCAGAGCCTATTTACTATTGAAATGGTTCAAGTTTGTGATTGTTAGCAAACTCATTATAAGCAAACAGGTATTGTGAGCGGAGATTGAAAACCTTTGGCTTGTCCTTGACCTTCGAACCACCAAAATTATGGCGTTTGGCCTTACGATTGGTACTGAGCGTGCCGAAGCTCTTCAGGTAAGTTTACCATCACACCGAACCTTTGAGACCTATGGGTTTATGCTATTCTTTGGTAGCAATCTATCCAGGATGAGCTTATTGCGAGGGGTTACAGTCCAGACGCTGGTTAGCTTCACCCTGCTACCAAATTTGCCCGTTTACTCATGGTTGTATGAATTAGACCCTGTTATGGCTGAATATATAACGATTCTAATTATTAACAATAAAACTCCAGGTGGGTTTGACGTTTCTTTTTGACCATCCCAAGTGTTTATTTTGCCATCACAGCTCAAGTCAATGTGGAGTTGGAAGAGCGTAAGTTCTTTTTTTCGGTGTTTTCATGTTTGTGTCTTAATCTATCCCCAACAGTAATTGGGCCTGACGTGCAGGGTACATTTTTATCGTCACTCAGTCCTCTTACACTTTGACTAACTCATGCACTCCCAGACCATAGTTTTACAGATTGGTTGTTTGCAGAGGCAGCCAAGGGTGCAACAGAAATTGACGATCCTCCGCGACCGGAACCTACTTCTTCGGAACGCCACGTCGAACCAACACCCGCACGAGATGCTCCAGCTCTTACTTCGAATGAAGCATCGCGTCGTCCTTCCCATGCAACCCGCAATGGCGTATACCAGCAAGCTTTGTCACAAGCACTCCCTTCTAGTACATTATCTGGTCAAAAGCGATCATCTTCTGCTCGCTCACCTTCTCCAAGCCATCCAAACAAATCGAGACGAACAGACCTCCCAACTGGCCCCCGAGCCATGTTCCGCGACGGGACTTCACATCCTGGCTCAGTCTCTCATCCGAACCCGAGGAGTTTACTGGACCGCGTAGGTGGGCCCGCTGGGAGAAATGGGGGTGTCGGGCTGAACGATTTCGGACATGACGAAATCCAATCTCGTATTGATAATATCGTCAATAGTTCAGACCCGGGCATGATGATACCCGGAGGGTATCCAGGTATGGCGGGAATTGGTGGGATGGATATGAACGCGATGGCCGGAATGGCAAACCCTCTAATGCTACAGGAGATGATGATAAACCAGATGGCTCTCATGGCCCAAATGGCAAATTCTATGGGGATGATGAATGGAAACCCCGCACAATATGTGGGGCCAGGATTTCCAATGCAGGGTATGATGCCAGGAGATACCGGTGTATATCCTGGTAGTGGAATGAACAATGGGTTCCAGGGTCCTGCGCAAACAGGTGGAAACACAGGAAGAGGGCGAGGCAGTATTAGAGGTAGTCGTGGGTCAGGCAGAGGGAGAGGGGGGGGTCCCATTTCATCTACGTCACCCAAAAGTGAAATTGCTACCTCTACCAAAGACACAGCATTAGCATCAACCTCATCCCCCTTACCTATCGCTACTCCCACCCCACTCGCAACTGAAGCTTCAACTTCATTTGTGGTTGCCAATGCAACTGCATCTCCCGCCGTATTGGTACGAGGCAGTTTCGCTGTCCCTGACCGGCCACAATCGCCCACGTTGTGTAAATTCAATTTGAAGTGTACAAACGCACATTGCAGGTATGCTCATCCATCACCTGTCGCCACTGCAGAAAGTGGCGTGGTTTTGAGCAATGAGGCCTGTGAAAAGGGGAAAGGCTGTCAAGACAAAGACTGTATCAAAGGACATGTAAGCCCAGCTGCCCTAAATCCCCAAGGTAATGCATCTTCTTGGACATTGGAACGTTTATTTTCCAACACATTTTATTTCAGAACAAGCGCCCCAACCTGCTAACTCGGCTGTTCCCACTCAAAACCCTGTCTCCTGCCGTTTCGGGGCTGCGTGCACCCGCCCGGGGTGTTCATTTGGGCATCCTCCTCGGCCTTCGCATGCCTCGAATCAGAACGCACATTTCGCTCAACAATGCCGATTTGGTGCCAGCTGTACTCGTGCAACGTGTCTCTTTCAGCATCCTGAAGGCCGTGTCTTACCTTCTACATTTCATCGTGGACTGTCAACAAATACACCGTTAGTAAATACGCAAAAACATGAAATAGGCTCATTGGGTGGCCCAAGCCCCCATCGCAGCGTCAAATTCAATAATACAGGTGGACCTGGAGTTGGGGTTAAAGAAAAACTGGAGAGACAGATGAAAGAGATCGAGGAAAGAAAACTCGAGGCGGAGAATGCGGTGAAGGCTGCAGAGGCCGCTGCAAGCAAGGATGATGCGGGGCCTGTTGCAATTACCGTCTGACACAATTTCCAGGCTATTGATTTCTTTTGCGCAACTTTGCGAACAATAAACACCAGTACTTATGTATGTTTCACCCTGTAGTAACTCTTTCGTTGTCATCGTTACTCCCTCTCCACCCACCACACGTTACCTACTTATATTGCTCTTTATCCTTACGTAGATTCATTATAAAGGGGAGGTCGATGTAAATGTACAACCTACCTTTGGGCAGAATTTCCAGCTCAAAGCCAACACTATATTTGAGACAATGGCTTTCACTAAAACCAAGCTAGTCATAAAATTTTACAGAGAACAAACTATGAGTTGAGGATGATGTTGTGAACAAGTTCTAGACAATTCTTCCGCCAACTATCCGTCCACCACCTTTGTCGACGGTAAGCCTAATTTGGTCCCCTTGGTCGACATCTTTGAACTAATTGTTCACATGAGCCTCGCCACCCCGAATCAAATAGGCAGATTAGATTTTACCGTCAATTCTCTTGTCCTGTGCAAACTCTCGATCTCATCAATCCTCTCTCGAACATTCTCCAAAAGTTCGTCGAAGCCTTCTTCTTCAACGACTTCTTGGGCAGCATGAAGGATCAGCATTGAATCTGGTCGCACATCATGATCGATCTAAACGGCACCCATTAATTCGGCACAGATTACGGGGGCGGAGGGGGGCTTACATCTATGGCTATCACGTTAAGACGGTCGAGTTCTGTTATTTGCTTGTCGGTTATAAAGGATGCAGTTTATAATGAATATCTGAACCTTCTATAAAATCTGCCCGAGTCATAATTTGACGGCACCTCCACTGAAAAACAGGTGAAGTGCATAAACCTATAAGGAGAAATTACTTACATATGGGATCACCGGGAGAGGAAGTTCATCGTCTACATCGATCCCGGCTTCCCTTGCATTAGTACGCGCCCTTTCTTGTTCCTGTCGAATTTTTACAAACTCTTCCAATAACAACCATGAACATGAGCTCCATTTTTGCTAAAGCAACGCATCAAAATAACGTCTCTATGCGCCGGCTGACATACTTCGTCCATGACATCATCATCACAATCCGCGATGAGTCCTTCGAACAAAGTTAGACAATAGATATAAATCAGATATTGTATAAAGGTTGCACACCAATTTGACTCAAGAGCCACGCTTTCTCTACCGACATAAGATTCTTTGCCATTTTTATCATATCCTTCGACTTTGCAACCTGCATCGGAGTGAGTCAGAACGTCCTCGAACTTGGCGCGAGACGACCTTATTAAGATACGAGAGTCTTCCTCCCACCACTGATACAGCTTCCTTGATCGTAGCCTCGTCAACAGATTCAATATCACTATTCTTTCGCATGCGGGAAGCTGCATGAAGAGATTCCTTGGTATCCAAATCATATATAGAGAGTACCTTTATACAAAAGCATCAGATAAAGCCTGCTCGAGAAGTGGGAGTGACTAACATGCATGCGGCTAGCCGTCTTGCCTATGTTATAGGATGATAAGAAACAGCAAAGGAACTAGTGTGTTTCGGCGTACGCATGATATGGAAAGGCCAGAAATCATCTCTAAGATGAACAGTCAGACACTGAGGAGATAAATTGATGCATACTTACGAGCTAAACACGAGAGTCAAGATGCCTCCATTGACGAGTCTTATTGAGATAGATGTATGTTGGAGTAAGGACCCACTGACCACTGGCTGCCCAAGCTTCGGCTCTTTGTTGCAATTGAAGTATCATATTGCGCCCTTCATCATCATTTTTGAAGAAATGTACATTGTTGATTATTAAAACCAATGGACGGCCGGTACGGCGAGCGGACCGGAGGGCAACCTTTTCAAGTTTGTTCATTGCTACCTTTTGTGAGTCTAGTAAAAATTTTGGGAACAAATGTATTCACCTCTTTCAATGTCAAGGGCCGCTCCCCCTGATAATGGTCAAAAGTGTCCAAAACTCCGATAACAGATGAGACGTTTTACCTTCTCTCGGATCACGCCTTTGGAATAAACCTGTTTGCGAATCTTCATTGAACTCATAGTTTAAAGCCTTTCCAAGACGTAGTCTGAAGACCTCTAAATCTGGATGAGCATCACACATTGAAACGCCTTCTGCTTGACACGCAGCCATTGAATCAAATATCATAGTTCCTTTCCCAGAGCCCTAGGTTGTTGTTTTTAACAAATAATTACATCAGTTTGGCAAATATGAGCTAACCTTAGGTCCAAGGAGCACAAAGTAATGACCTGGTTCACGGCCTTGAACAATACGATCGATACAATCCTGCTCTTTCCGTCGCAAGTGTTCAGTCCAAGGAGATTCGTCAAAATTCAACTCCCCTGCTGAAGCTTGTATGACTTTCTTCGTTTGATGGGTCGCAAGCTCAAGGGCTGGATCATACCCAGCGGCGAAGGCGTCTTCAATCTTCAAGTGGTATGTCAAAAAAAAAAATACCATAAAAAATCGGGTTGCTAAGTTACCTTGTCTAGAACTCTTTTCTTGTACCATGCAATGTATGCAACCCCACCGCCAAATACTGTATTATCATAACAGTCAGCAGATCCCACAACAGCAACAACACAGAAGTCATTTTATTTATGGCTCACCCATTGCCAACCCAATAATAGTGGTCAGGGCAGCATCTAGTAGAGGTGAACTTGTGAGAGGAAATACACTCCCACTTCCCCCGATACCGGCACCGGCACCTGCACCTGGAGGATTAAAAGGTATGTTTATGGCTGCAGTTCCTTCGTGGACTTCATGATGCACTTTAGAGCCATTCGCGAGTCCCGGGTGGTGTTGTAGTGTTGGGTTTTTGGCTGCACTTGACTTTGATGGAAGCTTCTGAGCATAAAAACGTGGTTTAGGCCAGCAGATGACAGAAGATGTGTTGGACACCGATATCCGTGCCGACCGACGCGTTATAAGTTGCAAGACCGTCGCCATATAATATTGATATTTGAAGATTGGCCGAATACGCGTATGGTACTCGCCCCCAGTGTAGGTGGAAGAAAATGAAAATGTTCACGAACCCTATTATAGTCAAATTATTATGGTCAGTATTTCTGTTGTATATGGAACCTAAGTTTGTGACACGTGGATCATTCATCAAACCATCAACAAGTATAATGATATTGCCATCAACATGTGCTCCAGGTATACTAGTACACGAGATCTCCAAAGGCCCGAAACAGAGCATTCAATTACAATACATGTTAAATCATCTATCTTCTCACCCAACCAGCACCAAGATCCCAGCCCAAGAAATTGGATTCACACTCCACCACACCCCTCCCGGTTTGTGTCCTTTAAAAGGGTTTCCCGCTGCTGCCGTTCGTCCTCGTCAGACATTAAGCGGGTTCCATCCCACAACGCCTGATCATGCTTCAGTTCATATACAACATCCGTCTCTATGCAATATCTCATCCATGAAATCTCTCGAATATCCTTGGCAATTTCATTGGCGATGGACATAGCTTGTGCCATTAGCAGCTCTGTCTCGTAAACCGCCTCCCGTATTGCGACCTCTTCGTCAATGAGTCGCGTAATTTCCCGTTTGACAAGACGAACACTTTTATCCCCTGGAGCATGGGGGAATGGATCTGAGCCTGGATTGTGTTCAACTACCCTGTCTATTTTAGCGATTCTCTCACTCGAAAATACATGGAAAGGCGAACCTAGATTTGACTGAATTCCATGTTTCCCTAGGCCCGTGTTTGTTGTGACGTCAGGAGTTTGACTATCAATGTTTAATTTTCGCCTTTCTAGAGTCTAATTCAGTGATAAATCCCAGGACAACAGATGTCATATATTTACTTGGTTCATTCCTTGTAGTGCTTTGTTCTTGCCGTTCACTTGACTGTAGCAGTGATCTTTTTATTCCAACACCCACTTTCAATATTTGAAACGGATTGGCAAAATTTTTATTTACTTGCCTGGGTACTCCGTGGGGGAACTTTTTGAGCAAGATATCAATGATGTCTGTACTCTTAGCATTTGCTCTTACACCTCCTCTCTGATGAAAAAGATAAAGACAGTGTTTAGTTCAAAAATGTGATTTTCTTGCCTTTGCTAGCTGTTGTAAGGCCGTGCGTTTCAGTTTTGCGAGTGCTGATTTATTCATCATGGAAGAGCGTACGAGGACGGTGGTATGGAGCCGCCGTACAAAGCCACATAATTATAAATATCCCTTGTCCTGGAACCGCAAGAGCATGGCCCACGAACGGGGTTATTGATGGTCCAGGCCTAAAACGAACAACAATAGCAAAATGTATTGGTTGTGTGTAGAATGCATGAGCAGTGGATTAAAATGAGAGTCACAAAGGTGGCCGCGTCTTGAAGGGAAATGGAACTTGAAACGCAGCCTGGCGTAAAGTGTATGAAAACATTAGGAAAGTGTGTGCAGGAATTTCAGGAGAATAGGTACTTTGTGGGGTCCTATGGGACGATCGTAAGAACGATCGGAGAAATATCTAAATTTGATTGCCGAGACCTCAATCCATTGTTCTTGAATCTGAACCTATAAATCCAGTTGCAGGATGAACCGCTACAACCAGATCTGAGACGGCAACATATACACCTTTTTTCTCATTATGCCTATCGACGTAACAACCCTTTCGAATTTGAGTCGCCCGGCTCTGCAAAAACTAGCAAAGGTCAATAATCCAACTACGCTTCACGTTTACTCAATCAAAACTACATGAAGGAATATAAAATCAAAGCTAACTTGAAGTCTGAAATGATAATTCATATCCTTACACACAGCAACGGGGAAGATACCAAGTGAGTTTGGTTCACTACCTCAACTTTTATTTCCCCAACTTGCCCAGTACAACAAAGTTAAAGCAGACAGTCAAAGGAAAAATTTCGATGTCCCCCGAGCCACTACTCCTCGAGGGCCCTATCAGTGGTAATTAATACACCATCTATCTCAGAGCCACCCCCACTAAAGCAAGGTTCACCAGGCACCGTCTCCTCTCCGAGCCTCTTTCAAGGCGACGCGCTTCATAATAATATCCAGACTCCTAACAGTCCCACCTATGCACTTTCAACGCCAGAAAGTTCTATCGCGGAAACACTTGAGTCAGAGGCGGCCCCGGGGCTATTGAGGAATACTGTAGAAATTTTAGCTGGACTGGCCGCAAGCAACCAAAGAACTACGGAAAAAATACGGAACCTGCGCCTCGCTGTCAAAACGCTCCACGAGAAGGCCGCAGACATGCAAGATCTTCTCAATGCCGAGCGGGCAATGCGCCGACGGCTAGAAGACTTCTGTGCCCATTGGATGAAAATAAACCCAAGATGGACATATGACGAAGTTTGGGCAGGCGAACTACATGTAAAGGATATGCAAGCGACCCATGAGGTTACTACTAGCGACGAAGATGATAGATCTATCTAATCTGAGAGTGGTGTTTTTTTTTATGAATAATCTATATCGAGTTTATTTTTGTTAATGTCCTTTTTTAGCTGTCATTCCTGCCTTCGTCAACGGCACAGTTGGTCAAGTAAACAGGGGAACTTTCATTGACTAGGTAAAAAAAATCCTGGCCCATACAGAGGCGACACGGGGGGTTAACCAGTAAAGTTAATACGAGCTATCTATTTTTGTTAGTGACATACCATGACACTCGCTACGTTCACTCAGTATAGTAGTTGTAACGCAGAAAAAAATGACCATGGTTGGACGATGAACTCGAAACTAGATATCGGCCTCAGACGCCAGGGGTCTTGTGATGTCTTCTCCCACCTAGAGTAGTAATGAGAATGGCAGGGAGGAAATATGTGCCGGATAAGTTAGAGAAATGTGTCAGGGAACTCAACATGCGCCAGCTTTAGAACGGAACGATTATTAGTACAAGCTTGCCTAAAAGACCATGACGACTTGATTTATTGTCATTCCACCACCAACCGGTCCAAATGTGTGCTGAGGGCGGGACTCGTGCTCTGTAATATAGTATATACTAAGAAAGGGATGGTGGATAAGGAGAAATGTAGGGATTGAGGAAAGTAGAAGTGAGGAGTGTATGAATGAAGGTTCAAAGGCAAAAATGAGCCGGATGTGAGGATAATAATTTACCTATGTAAGGTGTCGTGAATTTGGGTTTGGACCTCAGGCCTCAGGCCTCAGGTCTCGGTCGCTGCCATCGAAGCAAGACATATTGATTTTCATTGAGTGAGCGCAGGTAACCAGGCATCAACCCATCTAGGGATATGAGTCTGAACATAAATTACTGTTAAATCAAATTTGAACATGATGTGACGAAGTAAAGCAACTGAAGTTCGGTGACAGCTACACACTGAACATTTTAAGAGAATGGGGCATATATCATGAGTCTACCTCATGCGACACATACCTCTACTCAAGTACAACGTTTTGAATATGAAGCCGAACTATATATAAAATTGAGGGGTTTCACTACTCTAACTACGCTCTGCGAAATTGTTAGAATCATAGATACCTCCCCAAAGGAAAGGTGCAGAGCAATAGCATGCATTTACATATGAGTATATCAGTTATGGGATTAGCAAATAGATAATAATGTCCACTACAATACAAGGGTCAACGGTTTAGGGATTGGCATTGTATATGAATCGATAGAAACTTAAGAAGTACAGATTAGTTTCAGTTTCTAGGTGCACCTCCGCTTATGTGATTGTTACCCTGTCGTGATTGATGTAGGTATTGGGTAGGGGGATATTGCTGGTGAGGCGACGACGTAGGTGATTGATAGTATGGTGGATCCGGTGAGTACGCGGGGCTTTGATCTGCCACATAATACGGATAGGCACCTTCCTGGGGTCTATGCGTTGCAGCCTCCCTGTTATTTGGAAGAAAATCGTGGTATAGGGATGGGGGTGCCATTGGAGAAAGCGAGAGTGAGAGCGATTGTTGTGATGCGAAGGCTTGTTGTTGGTAATCATGTGTCCGTGGACTAAGAAGTGGCTCCTGAATAGAATCCATTTTTGATAGTTCAATGTCGGATTGATGAGGCTGAGGACCTCCGGCTATATAGCGGTCATACCCGCTGATCTGCGGTGTAGAACCACTGTTTGCATAATACTGTGATTTAGTTGGGTGGAGTGATGTGGAGCCATCAAACATTGCGGTAGACGCCATCGAGCGGGCATCCCAATCTAACTCTCCTCGATCACGTTGATAAAGTGCCGGGTCATATTCCAAGTCGTTCTAGTGGTTGATAAATTTGTTAAAACGTAATACCGAGAAGATAAAGATGTCTAACCTGGGAGACCGCAGCAATTTTGATACCACCAGGGACGACCTGTGCTTCCAATTTTTGACCGCCATATTCATCCATTTTTGCTTCATCTGTTCCTAGCTTACCCTGGTATACTTGACTTAATAAAGGCATCATCTTCGCATGCAACATAGGCGTGAAAAGATCTGCATGAAGAGCTGGATGTCCGAAACGCTTCTCCAATCTGTTTCCACGATTGTCCGCCCTTTCAGAATGTACTCTGGCAAGGCGGATCTCTTCCTCTGTTGGTATATAATACTGGAAGGCAGGGAGGTGAACGCGATTTATGTAGATTTTGAAAACAACAATGAAGAGAGCGGGGGGTACAGTGGAGAGCCATTGAAGTGATCTAAATCGGTATTGAAGTCCAATTGCTGCCCAAAAATCAGGAAAATATTTGTAACGATGGCAAATATGACGCACTTAGTATCATTAAAGCTTGCATCAGGAGGACAGAAAACAACAATCTATTGATGACGACATTCCAAAGGCGCTAAAAGAAAAAACGTTTTATATTTTAATATATATATTAATATAGAATTAGGGACTTACTCCACCAGATTCAACCTTTGATACAAAGACGAACATCAACTGGTATTTGTAAACCCATGAGCCTAACCAGAAAACGACGGCTGCCGCAACAACGACCAAAGGTGCCAAGGGCGCAAAGACCAATCCAACAGCGCCCATGAAAAGCTAATAGAATGTTCTAGTTGGTTCAAATTGCCAATCATTACTAAAAAATAACTGACAATATTCGAACTATCAATTGTCAACGGTCACTTTAGTCTGGCAAAGAAGGAATCAAGTCCTTACTAATATATGGCATACTGGAACTCAGGAGGTTGAGTCCATTCTCGAATATCGCGAGGCGTTCTTCCAAAAGCTCTGTAAGGATGTAAATGAAGATTTAAAAGAAAGAAAAGAGTGAGCTGTACCGGGTTTTGAAGGATATCCAAAGAAGGTTGATGATTTGGGCTAAGTCAAATATAACGAGAAAGCCTCGGAGCCTGGTGTTCGAATGTTGGTATGAAACAAGATGGTTGGAGCTTGACGTACGGGAAGAACGTCAACCAATAAGACGATTGATTAATATACGTCCGATGAACTGTAGCTGGGAGCTCTATTTCCATAAAACATTAGAATAATACCAAAAGGTCATGTATATATCATTTACTGTGCAAATTGTCCAAAATTTCTTGAAAGCTCGCCTTTTTCCCAATTTGTTCAATAATCTCTCGCGCTGAATCTAGAAAAAAACATGTTGAGGAAAGCGCAATAATTTATTTTAAAAAAGGGCCCAACTGAAAATAACGCCAATCAGAGTGAAAATGACAAGTTGACTGATGACCAAGAATGTGAAATATCGGGCAATGACGGCTCGATCCAAGGTAGAGTGCGTTAAAGCACCCATGTACTATTCGTTCTTCTCAGCTGCCTCTTAGGAGTAATAGTAAACTGTAGAACTTACTTGGGTCAACCAACGCATGATGATTGGTAAAAAAAAGCCAAAAAGGCCCGAGACAGCAGGAGGTAGAACACCAGAGATGAACGCAAATGTGTGCGGGGATGCGTCTGCCCATTTGTCGAGGAATGGAACGTAAACACGGAGCTGGTGTTATGTCAACATTTTGTATGTGTCGAAAGTAACTGAAACATACCGAATCAAGGTTGGCCAAGATCGAGATAATGAAAAGAGGAACTGTATTGAAAAAACAAACGACAAATAACCACCAAAACCCCATCATCTTTTTGCGAGTAATTTCTCCGTCAGACTTATTCATGTTTTCCCAGATCTGCTTGTAATTTAGTAAGGCCGACGAAAGAAACTGTAAACTAATACTGACGATGTCTTTCGGATTGGGGGCTAATTCGATATTGGTACCTTTGGGGTGCTTCCCTCGAAGTATTTTGGCAACAATGTGAGCATATGGCACGGCTGCCATGCTCGCGAAACCGTAGTTTTCAGCTTTCCTTTGGTCGTTCTGTCGGCGATATTCCTCAATAGATGCTTCTGTTCGTTTCAGTTTTGCGCTGGGGCATGTATTGAGCTTCCGATTGAGAGTTACAAGAAGGAAAAAACACTCACGTGTAGAAATCAATAGCGTCTTTCTTCATACCACCACACCCACAAGACGCACCCACGCGAATAATTGGACGTTTCCGGCCTAACTTTCCGCCTTTAAGATATTTGACAAGAATAGCTTCGAACTCGCGGACGGTTGTGTTGTGATAATCAATCAATTCTGGTAGTTTACCGACCTTGCGACCGATATGTACGCTAGTGGTTGGGTATGGCACCCTAACAGTGTCGAACACAGCCTTGATCCCTTCATCACTCTGATACTTTTTCGGAACACGCAAGACCGTGAGCGTTCGAGCATAGAAAGATTCCAAGTATTCTGGGGAGCGGAACCAGGTATGGCGAAGTCTAACCATCTCCTTCCAGTGTATTTGCACGAAGAGAATGATAAGCAGAGTGATGAGGTAAGTGACTGCAACATGTGCATATAGAAGGTCGCTCCCAACATCTCGGATAGTGAGCATGCTTAGCGCGTCCCTCCTTGAGGCTTTGACATTTCGTAGGTTGTAAGTGACATTGATAGGGATGAGAACACTGCACGCGAGAAAAGCAATGGCAGTAAACAACCAACGCATGAGCCGTGCGAAGCGCAAGAACGCCACTGCGTCAAGACCGATTTTATCCAAGAGCTCTGGTTCTTTGGTATGTAAGAGAGGAGGAAGCCAGCCGAACAAAGAGTCTGATATTCGGGGAGGCGACTTGTTGCCAACATGGTACTTGACTTTGGGCTCGTAGATTATCTTAAGGTAAGATTAGTACGAAAGGACGGCGAGACGAACAGCAACATTTGTGTACCTTGTTCTTTGGGCGTAATAAGTTGAAAGCAAGAATTGTAATTACCTACTCGCTTGGTTGAGTTTGGGCTTGACTATGTAATATCTGGTACTCACGGAAATGGTACTCATAAGAACCACCTGAGATCCCACAGCGGCGGGCGCCAGCGTCCGCGTATTCTCACTAATGAGCTTTCCAGCTTCGTCCGTTATCCCAGACATTTTCGTTAGAGGTTATGACCCTACTAGACTGAAGCGAGCGTCGTGATAAGTTGTAAAAGAGTGCCCAAGTGGTGGTGTATGGTCGAAGACTGAAGAGTTTCGTAAGAGGGAACTAGAAGAAGCGTTTGGCAGAGGAAATTATTGGTCTTGTTTACTCGAGGCGTCACCATCATCGTGGTAACAAAGCGGACAACATCACCCGTCCATCTATTATTATTCTTCAGATAATACTGGTTTGCAAAAAGCGCCTATAGCCTTGATTCAGACTCAAGATCTTACGTTACTGCTCCCCCAATAAAATAAAGATTTCCCAATGAACACATTAAGGTGAGTGTCGTCTAGATAATATAAATATTACATTCATATATATATAACTTTATTATGCTGGCTTTTTTGTATTACAATTACATAAATTAGATATTTTTTATCCATCTAACCAAGCAAAAACAAACGAATGATACTTTTAAAAAAAAATCCAAATTGGCAAAGGCGGTCAACGCGTTGGCCGTGGACCGTCAGTGATTGACATGAACGGTACTTCCACAACTTATCCAGGCCAAGTACCGATATATGCTCCTGGAAAGGAACCCCTCCCTCCAGGGTTTTCCGAAGAGGACCGGGTAGCTATCCAACAAACAAAAAAATGGGAAGGGTATGCGGCCATTGCAATGGAATCATGTGCAGTGAAAACAATACTAGCGGGTGGTGCTGGTACGTCTTAAACATTACTCGTGCTCTCGCTCGCCTGTGGATCGCTTTTACAGTTATTTTGTAGGTTTTGGTATTGGAGCTTTCTTCTCACTCATGTCAGCCTCATTTGCATATGAGGATCCGCTGTTACGGCAGCAAACACAAGCCGGCATGAACACGACACAAAAGGCGGGAGCAGTATTTCGGGAAATGGGCAAGGGAATGTGGACCACCGGAAAAGGGTTTGGAAAGGTGGGCGCGCTATTTGCGGGCATAGAGTGTGTAATAGAGTCGGTACGCTGCTGGACTAATTTTATTTTTCTTATCTCCTGACACATGTACACGCTCCTCTCCCTTAGTATCGCGCAAAAAATGACATATACAACAGTGTCGCGTCGGGATTTATGGCAGGGGGTGTGCTAGCACGAAATTCAGGCCCAAAGGCAGCACTGGGTGGTGGTTTGGCATTTGCTGCCTTTTCTGCAGCTATCGACCTATTATTTATGCGGAGAGAAACCCCTGAGTAAGCAAGGAATTCTATGTGAACAACTGCTATGGCTGACCAGCTCTTGCAGGGAGGATTAGTGTTGCCCCTCATGGTGCAATATAAACAAGTAGTTATATATATATACTTATCGTATTCTTTGGTTACTTACCTTTAATTTCGTCACTATGTCACCACTTAGCCAGATGTGGAAGGCACTGCTGTGATAGTCATTGCATAATGATCACGTCGGAGAAAGAGACATTATATAGCCGTGCTAATACTAGCGCTGTACGTTGGTGGGGCTTCACCCATTTCGCTTTCTTGACCTGATATGAGCCGCTCGTATTGATTGCTCTGACTGAAGAACAAGTCGTTTCCATGTGATGATGGGCTGATTGTGGTGTTGACTGAGTCCACTCCCAAACGTGACGCGTTGGAATCTAAAGACTGACTTGAACCAATGCGCGGTAGCGCCGCAGGAAGGGGGGGTGTCCTTGGACCATTTGGTGCAGAATTTTCTATTAATCGTTTAACTTCACATGGGCATTTCGGAACGAAACCAGTTGTCCCATTAAATGACTCAGAGTATCGAGGGAGTGACGCCCATTCAGGGTTACATTGACACTGTAGACTGTCAGGACATTATCAACGTAAGTAGCAATTATGCTCACAGAGAAGATGGTGATGGGTGTTTGAACAACGATATCGAAAATTTTCCTTTTCCCTGTTTTCGTATCCAGATGTAAATCATCGCCCCGCTCAACCCTTATTATACATTTGAATAGATGCGTAATTACCACATTGCTCCGCCGATTTTTATTGGTGATTCGCATTAGACTACACGAGGTTGGGAGTTTCAGATCTTGATGAAAAGTCCATGGGCCGGGGCCCATTAGACTCGATGCCACCTCAGATAAATCATCATCAGCCATGACAAAAGAGGATAGAGGCGACTTTTGGAATGCGTCGATGTCATCCGAATCGAGTGGAAGGATAGGCCGAGCTGTTTTTCCTGCTTCTTGAAGAGTGAGAAGTTCAAACCTAGTTAGTGGGTCAGTCCGGGCTACCCTTCTCATGTGGGTATAATAATCAACACGTTCTTGGAGCAAGATAAGTCTTTGGGTAAACTTTGGTTTCGAGTTCACGCACCTTCTATGAATACGGAAATACGGTGTATCTTGACCTTTGTAAGGGGCATTAGTGTGAGAGAAAAGGGTATTGTTCCGCCGATGTAAAAACTACGCCCAGATACTGACACGAGGTACTGCAATTGTTGGTCCCAATGGCGTTCCACCATAATATTCTCAGTGTCCTCAGTGTCTTCCTCTGTTGGACATGTAATGACAATCACTTCCCTCGACACAGCGTACTTCGACTTGAAAGCGCCTGGACGATGGACTGTGGCTCTCAGCCCCCAACTCACTGACCCATATGCACACCTAAGAGTGGCAGGCAAATTCTCTGGTATGGAAAAGGATATTGGATAGGTGTAGATTCCTTTGGATTCAAAGTGTATTATCAATAAAAATGTTAAGCCCAGGATACCTATATTTACCTTTCTTAAATTCTTTCCACCCATCTATCTCAATCTCGTCATACTCTGACTTTAAGATGTCCCCAAATTTGCTGAAAGTCGATCGTTCTTTCGATTGACACATTCGGGCTATTGAAGAGCTCGGACTCTCGGTAGACTTCCCCTTCCGTTTAGTTCGACCCCGTCGCACGTTGGCCTCCTCGTCGTCTCCAGGAGGGTCGTAAATACCGCGCGCTTTTGGTGAGGTTGATCGTACAGCATCCATGAGGACACTCGAGACTGATGACAGGCTGAAGCGTGTGCCTCGCCTTCCATGACGTTCATTGGGGCTAATCAGTGGAGGCGTTGAAGGGCGAGATGAGGTACGAGAAGATGCACCGGATATAGCACAAGGAGGCTGCCAAAGAGTACTCGGGCCAGGCTCATTCTCTGGCACATCCTCAATGCTTGGCCGACGAGACAAAGATATCTCCGGGTGTGGTTGCCTAAAACTGGGAGCAGTAGATACAGTCGGGGAAAAGCCCTTGGATCGGCCTGCAATAGATTGGACCTAAAGATTGAGAATGAATCAGTCATAACTAGTGATTCACTCACTTTGGTAATTTCGAAGGCCGGCATTGAGAGAATTTCGAAAATCTTCCAGATTCTGGGCCGCATGATTGAAAGTACTATCGGTGAAAGTTGGAGGCCTTTCAGACGAAGGAGATGACGGCTGTGTGGCGGGGGGGGAGTATGGTGGTGTCACGAGGGTTAAAATCTCATTATGAGATGTTGATGTATGCTGGAAGCTTGGATTGTCTACGCTAAGACGTCGATTTTCCGGACAAAAACGGAAAAGATTAGCATTCTGAAGAGAAGGCTCATGGTCTTGTGAAGATCCATCGTGGTTCCGAGGAAGGAGTGGTGAAGTGGGCTGATGCTCCCAGTCATAAGCCCCTCGTTCGTCATCAACAGGTGAGCCAACTGAGGCATTCCGACAACTTTGCGCTTTCTTTGCCTGAAAGTATGTAGTTGATGCCTGATATATTTTGTGCTCCTCTGTGACTTCCGTTCGCCGGGCACCAATTCCTAATATTAAATGGTTATTTGGATTGATACCCCTCAAATTACTAGAAGGTACCTTCTGGCCAGGCAGTGACTGATTTTGCTTGTAGCTCTAGTTCAATACTGGTTATTTTGGTGGGTTTAGCTAAATCCAAGATAAGCAAACCGCGCAACATTGATGGTCGGGATCCACCACCGCGCTGTCGAGCTGCTCTGTCTGATCTAAGAAAGACAGCAGACTCCGTGAGCCGGATAGAGAGAGGATTCTTCTTTGCCTTGTCTCCCATGCGGACTCTTTCCTAAAATTTAAAATTTAAAGTGGAAGGGGGCTGTCCAAAGATTTTAAATAAAACTTAAACCGAATTTTAAAGTTATCGGACCGGGTCACGATGTCAAAATCGTCTTTCCCACGCCCGATTTGACTATGAGAAACGCGTCGGACAAACAAAGTATATTAACACGGTCACTAATTGCTAACATGTCTGATATCGAAATGGGGAGCGCGCCAGGCGACGGTACGTGGTATGTTTTGGGAAAAATTTCGGTTTATATGAGAACTACTTATAGATTTTATTTACGACCCGGATCAAGATCCAGAAGAGAAGCGGATAGTTAGGAAAAACTACCGTTCATTGGCGAAATCTGTGGAAGGTGCCTATCAAGGGGACACATTAAACCCTCATTCCTGAACACAAACGTAGGGCAACAAGCCAACCCAAATGATTATACAGCAGAAGAGCTTACGAACCGAGTGCATCAAGCCGACAAGCTCTTCAACAAAGGTTGTCATTCTTTCTTGCAGTATTGACGACGACTCATGAGTTCCTCAGTGAAGGGCCCCCAGGAAGCTACGCTTGATTCTCATTTCCTCCTGATGGCTTCAAGTATGGGTGCCCAAAAAGCGCGCGCCATGAAGTCAGGTTCTGGAACATTCGATATCGATGATTTTGTTTCGAAGCTAGTTACATATATGGGCGGCCGAAAACCATCTGAAGGCCATCCTACAAATAGTGATGATGAAGGGAATAGCGATGATGGTGATGCACCTTTGAACTGGGAGAAGATTGGACGAAAGGCCCTCGCAAAGAGTCGCAGAGTTCCCATAACAGGCTTTATGTGAGAACCATGCATCTGCACATGGGTTCATTTTGATTGTTTCACAAAGGTTGGGTCCCCTGTCCATCGAGCAGAAGAAGCGTGCTCCTGCCAAACGCGCAAAACTCGAGAAAAATAAAGACGAGGAGCGGAAGCCACAAGAATTGAAAGAAGAGGACATTTCAAGGTCTCAAAATGAAACTACAAAAAATGTCGCAACAGTAAGCCATTATGCGTCTTCATATTCTGTACTCGGACATTATATATTCCCTTCCCCAGTTAGAGGCCATTTTACAGGGAGAAGGACACGCTATCAATATATTTCGTTTCATCATTAATCCCAACGATTTTGCGCAATCCGTAGAAAATATTTTCTATCTTTCTTTCTTAATAAGGGATGGAAAGGTTGCATTCGAAATGGACACAGGCGAACCCATCATCTGTGCGTTTATGCCGAGGTTTTCTGGGCAGGACAAGGTGCTGAAAGGCGTTACCAGATATGTGTGAACAACCCACTGATGTAGACTACGCTGGTGGCCTGAAGAAACGACAGAAAGTGTTTGAGTTCGATATGGCCACCTGGAGGGTACGTAGTCCACAGGTGTTGAGTTTACCTTTTGATAAACAGACTCGTCTCTTAGAGAGCAATCGATGTTTTCAATATCACAGAGACCAAAATACCCCAACGCCCACCTGCTAAAACGAGGCTTGGCGATAAATGGTATGGCTGAGTTGTTGGTGCTGTAGACTCTTTTTTTTTTCCAATTTAACGGTTTTTACTCGCATTCATGCCAAACTCGAGGTATTTCAGTACATGAATAAAAACCACATGCAAAAGTTCCAGCTGCCAGGTTTAAAAGAAAGGTATCCCAAAACCGTATCCAGGTTATAATTAAGGTCCTGCCAATGTATTTCAAGACAGTGATCATCCTAATGAAAAGTGGGTACTGAGGAAGAACAACCCATTTTCTATGATAAAGCCTTAGATATCAATCACTGCAAATATCGGAGCTATTTGGCGGTGCAAATTCGGGACCAATATCAATAGCTTTCACCTTGGAAATCTTGCTAATGGTGTCCTTCGCTTCATCAAAATTCATCCCCTTCTCTCGCGTCTGATCCCTCAAAAATCCACACAAGGCCATACATTATCCATCAGCCTGATCAAATATGCTCCATTGTCCGATTTGGATGGTTGTGCAATGCTTTTTGGTAGAAAAAAAGTAACATGGATATAAACAAAATCAAGGATACGCAAAATGCCTCAAAGTACCCTGGGCTCCGCTTCCAATAGCAACTGTACATGTGCAGCTATTATAGCTAAATATTACAATTGAGGGCGACCCGAGTCACTGACAGGGTCTGTTCTAGCGACTCAGACTATAGCTTTAGTGTATACACTCAAGGTTTCATCCCAGATAGCATCATTATGCCGTCACTCACCGTAAAAAATAAAGTCACGCAATAGTCTAGGAAAAGTCACGTAGTGGTGTAACATGAATAAAATGCCGTTTCTGCTGACTATTGCCTGACTCTCTAGTCAAGAAATAGTCGTGTAATTGTCTTAGTACCTGAAAACTTATGCATGACTTTTGCATGACTATGATTTGACTATGATTTGACTTTTGCACAACTATGAGTTGACTATAATATTATCATACTACCAAAAGGCCCCCGGACACTCCTATGTAGGCCCGGCCCAAAATTTCCCAAATATGGGCCTCAAATCCCCAATAATTAGGGCCTCAAATCCCCAATGTGGGACAGGGTTTATGTTAAAAAACATAAAACATAC
>MU150229.1:1390286-1437736 GCA_015584075.1 Collybia nuda
TTAGTGAAACCTGGGATTATAGAGAACGAGTTTTTAGTAAACTAAAGAACTTGTAACAAGTCTCTAGATAAATTTCTCTTTCAGAGGAGAGTTTTGACTTAGTAAAAACACTTTTCTTAAAGTCTCTATGACTGTTTGGTCATATTGACAAATGGGTGATTTAACGGGGGTCAATTCTCTGTGTATCTAATCATGTCTAGGGGGGATATGTAAGGAATGGATGAGCCCAAGCAGCCCGCTGTTATGGCTGTTGGGTCTTATCCTCTAGATCAAGACCAATGATTGGTTCAATAAGATTGTTGACGATGAAGTCTGACGTCTATAGACTTCCTGATATAAAGGACAAGTCTGTCTCCTGGTTCTAAGATGCACTACCCCCTTCTAAGGTGAGTAGGATCAAGCTGAGCGTTGAGATGTAGAGAATAAGGTATATTCAGCTAGGTCAAGCTGAGGACTATCTACTACATTGCATGGTATACATATGGGTCTAAAGGAAGCATGATGAGTAATGCTTCAGCGAGGGATAAGCACTATTGGTGGTTATAAATGGAGCGCTGAGTAACAATGTGAAAAGTGGATGTAATATTAGGAGCAGTGGGAATGGAACAAGGAGTAAGAAGATACAAAGGAAAAGAGATAGTCTGAAGGTTAGATAGTACAAGATAAGATAAGATAACGAAGGGAAAAGAGAAACCGTAACACCCACTATCGTAAAAGAGTGTGACTAAAACTGTAATGATCAGTAAGCAGTAATAGAGAAAGCTGTAGGGCTTAGGGTATAATAGGGTATAGGGTATATTTGAAACATCTTGGAAGTCTGGGCACCACCGTTGTCAGTGGACGGGTACCCGGGAGGAGGTTTACTCCTAATCTTTGTTGCCCTCTATCTAGGCTTGGCATGCTGATCTCTTGATCATCCCTTTCTCGTTACGTGTCAGCTAATTCTTTTGGAGTGTCGGGACATCCAGTCCTTCCATGATCTGAGTTCTGGTACCCTCATGATCATCAGGGACCGTCCCAAGTCCATTGGTGGACTTGACACTAGTAAAGACTGTTTGTAAGTCTCTGTCCCTTCTTGCTACAATATGCTGCAAGTATATTCCTGTCACGACATGTAGACCATGCTTTGTCTATACTTTCTCTACACCCTTAGTGTACAATCTGGTACTTAGATAGTATAGCAACACCTGTATTCCTGTCCAGGATGTTCCTTAGACATGAGGCCTTCTTGCTACTATTACATCCAATCAACATGTAAAGATACCTGGCTTAATAAGTAGACTTGTAATGATGATCATACTTATTGTCTGGTTCCTTTCTGTCTCAAGGCAACTAAGTGGTCTCACTATGATTATCGGAACAGGTTCTCTTCCATAATCCATCATTACCCTAGGCATGTGTCATTACAACATGCTCTATTAGCACAAAAGTCATAAATTCTGTGCGCAGACAGTTTCCTGTCGTATCAACATATTTTTGCTACACCAGGCCCAAATCCCCCTGGAGATGTGGAATCACTTGCCCACCCATCATTTGAAGAGATGGCTCAAGCTGATGCTGGAATTTGGATATGGGATGCTATTGACTCATCCTATTTTATTCTTCATGCCTATGTTGTTATGATTTTGGGGGATATGCTTGGCTCAGCAAAGATGAATGGAATGTCTGGTCATTTGGCCATATTACAAGTTCTTTAGTTTACTAAAGAATCGTTCTTTATAACCCCAAGTTTCAGTCACAAAATTCATTCATTCATTCATTCATTGATTCGCCTTCATCACCGCGGGAAAATATTACCATAATGAGATGTTCTCTTATTTTGAACTAGAATGTCAGGATTTCCATAACAAGGCATCTCAGGAACATTATTTGCATATATTTGGAGAGCTTGTGTAATCCTTGGCATCATATGACCAAACAAAAGCAATCAAAGTCCTACATAGGCATTCCAAGTTTAAATTTTTTGCATTTTTCTCTATAACCATTTCAGATATGGCATTGGTTGTTATGTATTTGGCATACATGCATAAACAGTGTCCCACAATTCCGAAAAAGGAAATATTTTCCCATGGTCTGTTCCTTCTTTGTTTTGCATTTTTCTCCACAACCAGACCAGACATAGGTCTAGTTGTTGTATATTTAGAATATACAAACAGTGTCCTACAATTCCAAAAAAGGAAATAATTTCCCATGGTCTGTTCTTGCATTGTTTTGTGATTTTCTCAACAACCAGACTAGATATAGTGATAGTTGTTGCATATTTGGAAAGTACAAACAGTGTCCTAAATTTCCCAAAAAGGAAATATTTTCCCACAATCACATGACCTTAACCAAACTTATTCTATACCACATTATCACTTTATTTTGGTCATATTAAATACTAAATCACAGCTCATTAAATGTGTAAAACATCTATTTTCCTCACAAAAAGAGCTGAGAAATAAAGAACGAGTATCTGCCACACATAGTGTTGGCCCACTTCCCCCAAGTATGGAGATTGTTTCACACTTGTTAGGAGTGTAAAGAATAATACTAGAAAAATTCAAAAGCACTATACTATCCAATAGAACCACCACAAAATGAAAAGTATAACCCTGAAAGGGCTGCCAAATATGATCTCATTCATCTTCCAAGGCAAAGGCCAGATGAACTTGGGGGAAGTGGGCCAACACTATATGTGGCAGATACTCTGTACTTTACACTGAGCCACACATCCGTGCAGAGTCCGCACCCAGTCCGTGTGGACTAGGCTTGGACTCACTTACATTTTGTGATCAATATCATAAGAAGTTTATTACACACATAAAATAAAAAAATTCAATAAAGAACATTTATTAAAACTAAATAATAGGGCTTGCACACTGGCACATGAGCCCTGTACAAAGGTAATTACAGAACATATGAGGGCTCGCGCCCACTGCGCAAGCCCTCCCCAAACTCTCCCTTACCCTACCCTACCCCGCTCCTTTGTTTGGCTGGTGTTGGTGTTTGCTAATGCTGGGCAAGGGCAGGGGCATTGTTGACCACACCACCCAGCGGCCCCCAACACTAGCCTTTTGCTAGCTGCTGGGGAGTGGGTGGTGACAGGATGGGTGCAGTGTGTGCATGTGGTGCGTGGCCTTGTTTATCAAATGCCTGGCGGGGCTGAGCACCATCACTTGAGTGTAAGGGGATCGCTTGGATGATCCACATCTAGTTATTCGGATAATCATTGTAGTATGTATACATGGATCATACTGACATTGTCTGCCTGGAGTATCATCGGCATACCCCCTACGTCCTTATGACACCTCCCTTACCCCTCTTGCAGCTAGTAGCATTCCTCCTTGCTGATACCTTACGTGTGGATTGTTGTAGAGTCCTAGTGGGCTCAGATAGGCTTCCAGACTCTCTCCGTAGATAATCCTTCCAATGTACCTATATAAATGGCACCTTCCACATAGTGGTCGGTACCTTTGCAATAAACTAGGATCCGGGTTATTTACAGTGACTAAGTACGCTTGGTTCTAGGTGCCCCCTTCCCTGCATGGTCAGACCTGACGTGCATATCACCCTCCCCTAGTAAGCCTCTCATATAACACTCCCCCTTACAGAACCTTGCTATCTGAACAAGCAATGGCGCGCTCATCTCAACCAAAAAATACAACAATATCCATACCAATATATTGTTATTGTCTAACACAAACCTCCACCAACTTCCAGCGCTACTGACAGACCCTACACGCCACCGCAAGAGCATCCACATAGCAGATTGTATTGAGATGCATTCAATATCATGGTATAAGTCTTGTTATCCTCATATTGTTACTAAAGTCCTACAACAGCTCAAGAATATGCACACAGAGCTCCAGCTGTGCTGTGGGCACTGGACGGCTGAGCACATGTTCATTCAACATCTCAATTTGTGCAACTCAACCACTCAAGGCCAGAAGAAATCCACAGTAGGAAAAGGGAAGGGCCAAGCACACCAATGCTCCATATCAGGCTCAGATGCTCTCCAAGCTCCCCCTCTGTCAGCATCAGACATCAAGTCTTTGGCTGTGCCACATCTAACGGTTATACCTCCCTCTTCATGCATTGGAACTACTGACACTATACCAAACACTCCCAGTCCAAAACCCAAGTCCCCCAACACAACAAAATAGCTTTGTTCAGACTCAATGAGCACAGCGACATCTGTCATGAAGAGACTATGGATAGGGAATGCAGACAAGACAGACCCGTATATTGAAGGTAAGTCCCCTGCCCCTTGCATGGAAGTGTAATACTAACTATGCTAATACAGAATTAGACCTTCTACAGGATGTGTTTGGCCTCAAACCTCCAGCACGCAGTCCAATCCTGCCCCCCAAATCGCAGCTGCCTCCCCAAAATCTGCTGAATGCATCACAGGCCCCAACGGAAACACCAATCAATATTTCATTCATCTCTGTCTCTCCCTCACATGCGTTGGGCCATTTCCTTTATGCTTTCAGCATTCTCATTCCCTTGTAGTAACTAATTTGAATGGTAAACTCAGAACTTACTCACTTTTGGACTAACTTATGTTTTATCCCTAGACATTTTTATACATGAATTCCCATCTATGAAAGCTGCCCCGTTACTAATTGACTGCCTCACAAAGATCACCACCTCTGAAAAAAACCATCACAAACCTTTGAGTGAGGTAAAATTGTTTATATCCCACATTGAAAACACTGACCCCAATTCCCCAGAACTCACAGAAGATGACACAAACGTGGGGTGGGGCCATTGCCAATTCACAGCTGGTTCACTTGCCATCACATTGGTTCTTGTTTCATGGGACAGTGTTTCCACTGCCTGTGGATTGATTTTGGCCACCATTAAAACCTGCAGAGTTGCATGATATATGTGCAATAAATGAGGGATTCAATCAGACTCATACATGAGCAATGCATACCTTGATCACATTGTTGACAAACTAACTGACCTCATTGTGAATCACTTCCCTGAAACTCAGGCTACTCCTCAACAAACTGAGGTATGTACTATTTATTCATAACAGAATACTCTGATTGATTACTACCAGGCCTCAAATTCTACTTCAAATTCTCAGCCCACCATACCAGTATCAACACCAACCAAAAATCCCAAGTATAAAGCACTACAAGTAAGTATCCTCATTGTATATTTACTAATCATACTAATCATATCAAGGTCATTCATATGGAAGACCCAAAGGCCTGTGCTTGAGATAACAAGATCAAGGTCTTGCAATGGAATCCCAAGAAAGCTGGTGAGTTTTGCATTGTCCATCCCCAGACCATACCTAATTGTCATACCAGATCTTATTAATGCTATTCTTGCATCAACACATATACCATCAGACAATGCAATTCATCTGATTGTTAATGTGAGTACCTTTTTGACTTGATAGATTTATCTACATCTAACCCTACTACTAGAAACAAAAAGGGAAAAAAGGAGCCCCAGTATCATAGTTTTATATGTAGATTCATTACTATTTGACCATTTATAATTATGTTTGACTATGCCTTGACTATGCCTTGACTACAATGTCACAAAATTTTGACAAAAAGCTGACTACAAGGTCATTGTATAGTAACTGTATAGTCAAGCTATAGTCATGTAAAAGTAGTGCAATAGTCATTCTAAAGTTTGCATATGATTTAAATCATGTAAGACAATTAAATGACTATTCATTGACCAAAAAAATTGCTGTGGTCACATCATAGTCAACAGATTTAATATTTTAGTCATTCCCAGAATTCCTTGACTTTTACGAGACTTTTACATGACTTTTTTTTTTTTACTGAGAGTGACTAGAGGATGAAATGAAAGTACAACAAGAATTTGAGAGCAAATATATCTGAATTTGAGGAAACTTCTTAAATTAGATGCCTGTTGGGGAAAGTGGGGTTCGTTTTAAAGCAGGTTTGTAATGAGATTCTAGAAGCCTGTGCGGCGAGTCGTTCCCGTGATAAGATAGAATCAGGCCAACCAAGTTTTCGAGGACGGGAACGGTAAGAGATTCTTGTGAGTATATAATTTATAAATGAGGGGCGTTTTTTTATGTTATTATTTATATACCCTGAGGTAACAACTGCAGGTGGGTAGTGTATGTTTCGAGTAGGTATTCGAGGACGTACTTGACTATATTTCGATTATATAAAGAAAACAACTGATATTCTCATGGAAGTACATCGAGGGGAAGTATTGGATGGCCTTGTGAGACTACTTGATTCCAAGTGGTTGATTGAACCTGATGTAATTATCAACGTAAGGATTCAGACTGGAATACCTAAGTAACAAGGACAAACATAAGTTGAGGCTTCCATGAATGACAAAAGGTTCATGTGATTTGGTATATCTGATCCGTTGTCCTGGAAAGCATTGAATAAAAACTCTATGTGATGATACATACTGCCTTACCAAGGACTGTTCGTTGAGCCCACGAAGGTTTGCCCGGAGGTCACGCGGTAATTGTGTCGGGAGTAGAAGTATATGAACTGTTGGGGTGAACGGCCTCTCTGGTGCTACTCGGAGAGACAATTCCTGGTCTTGCGTGAGCATAATTTTCAAAGGAACTGGTCAAGCTTACCGAGGTGATTTTAAGGGCAAGCATGATACTATGCTTTTGATTTCGGGCGTCACGGCCGACTAAGATGTACAATTCCCAGATACAGTCAATGATGTAAACTGAGCTACAAATTTCGCGTTCCTCGGAGAACGAGTTCACGGGGAGGATCTGCGTATTGATATTTTTCAATGCGGTATGTATTTTTATAATGTTACAACATACCGGAACGTCAGGGGTAGCATTGACTCGCCAAATATGAGGGTCGATCACCAACGATGATTTCCTCCATTTCCAATAATCAGCATTTGCATACTCTCTATTTCCGAGGATTAGCCAGAACATTTCGTCGTCGTCAATCTCATCCTCAGAAAGTTCGATCGTGGGTGAATCGGGCTTCAAACTCCTGGCATAATCCAATGCGGCCTTTTGTTCTTGCAAAGTTGATCCCCGCCCATACCAGACATACAATGTATCAAGGATGGAAAGACAGTAGCTAAATGCGGAACACAGATACCTGATATCCTTTTTATAGTATGATGTTAGCAACTGTTCCACTGGGACGGGTTAAATAACTATTACCAAGTCGTGTTCATTGATGAATAAAACTCCGCCTTTCGATCTTATAAGATGCATTGCGGTATTTTCGGGCGTCCAGTGAGTTCTCGTGCCCTAGGAAAACGTCAGATTTAAGGAGATAGCAGACTCTAAATTGTCGCGCCTGTCGAATTACTAAACGTCCGCCAAGGGCATGAACAAGATCAGGCTGTTCTGAATCTTGAGGAACAACACGCTTCATAGCATAGTAAGATATCCTGACGATGGGAGATACACTGATAATTCTTACGGCTGTAATTCCATAACGTCTCGCGAGCTCCTGTAATTTACGCTTTTCTCTCTCTCCCAAGGTACATCGTTTGCCATACCATGCCCACATCACCGTTGAGACAAGGCCACTCTCTAATGACTTGGACCTATCAATGATCACGAGAAGTTCCGTGTCATAAAAGATTGATTCTTCCCGAGAAAGTGAAGTCGCAATATTCCCCGTGATTATCATAACATCTACAGAAATGTTTTGAGTCACAGGACTACAAGTTACCAGGGGCTGATAGGAATTCAGTATGATATCGATGCTCGCCATTTGAAGAGCTGTGAAATCATCTGAAGGAAAATCAGGACATCGGGTATATTCATCGAAGCTTTGGAATTGATAAGTACCTATCTGCGGGTGTTCATGAGGTATTGGGGAAGATACGGCTTGGGGGAAAGAATTTACGAAATGCTGTCCCCGAATACTGGCGGGTGCGTGGGTTAAAGTTCCTGCAGGTGAAGGCAAAGGAGTGGTTTCTTCCTTGAGTGGAGGAAGAATGATTGAGGAATATTTCTCGTAGCTTGACTTATGCTTTTCTTCGTTGGTATTGATAGGGGGGAAAATAACCAGTTGGCTGAGGTTCATGGGTCGAAGAAGTTTCGAATTTGAGCCGGTCCCGTTGATTTTTTCCGTGCTATTCATCGTCTGTTGTGAGGATTGATCATATAGAGCTTGGGCTACATCCATGACGGTAGCCCTATTCCCTGAACTTGGTATACGTGAATACTTTGAAGATTGTGGTGATAAAATTCTATTCTCTTCCTTCGCTTCATGAAGGGTAGTAATCAACGGATCTGTGGTCGTAGGGGCCAAGGTGTTTTCAGTTTGGGGAGGTGGGAACGATCGGCCTTCTGGTGCATCAGGCAGGGACAGGACTTGGGTTGGAATAGGAGTAGCATTTGAGATACTAGAAACGATGTTTGGTATAGTGGGTATCACACTTGGAATTTGTTGAGCATCATTTGACACAGAAGAGTGAGGTAGAGTGGGCGGTAGTTGAACATTTGATCTTAGTTCAAGGGGCTGTATTAATCCAGGTGTCTCGATTGGGAGCTTTGAACCTGAGTGCCTAGCTTTCCTTGGCTTCCGAGCTCTATCCTTTGTTAACTGTTGATGAGCCAATTCCAAAGTTATGAGAAACACGTGAATTAAGAGCGTATCCCCATGTTATACAAAAAATATAGCAATATAACACAGTAAGTGAGAAGACCTCGCGCAGATTTGTCACCGAAGAAGACGCACATGGGACAACGGCGATCCAGACGGTGAAAGTGGCTCCCGTCCATTCTTCGCCGTAACGGGTCCAGGCACCTTTCTCTGAAATCCCAATTCGTCCGCATCCGTGCTCTGTGAAGGAGTGGTTAGTTTCGGCTTGTACACAAGCAAGGTCGTCGCGGAGCCCAAGCCATCTTGTTTGTTGTAACTTTGGATAGGAATTGCCGCATCGGCGCGTACCGGTCGTAAAGCTGGGAAAGAGGTGGCAGGTTTCAAAGGTTTGTTCGAGCTGGTGGGAAGATGTTCCGGGTTGCCTACTTTTGAATCAGCAGTGAATGGCCCGCGAATGGGTCCAGTCCCCAAGGATAAAGGCGGGAGCATTTGAGGAGGATCATTTTTTGGCCATCTGTCGAGAACTGAAGCCCGTCTCAAACCTGATGCTAACCCATTCCCTGAAATTCGGCCTGACGGAGCAGGTGGACTTTCCAACTGTGTGCTTACTTTCACCATGTTCTGTACAAATCCACGGCCCTGAAGTCGGCTAATACTTGGGGTTGGATCTTTCTGCAGAGGATGTCGAATAAACGCCGGGGAAGGGATTTGAGATGTCGGAGATTGAGGGAGACTCAAAGACACACGAGTTCGGGGACTGATAGGCCGGGCGAGTGAATTCGTAGTAACAGGCGGCCCCCGAGGGATTGTGGAAGAAATGCCATCTGAGAAACGACGAGAGCTGTCGAACTGGGTGACAACTTTTGAAAAGGGCACATTTAAGTTGTGAGCGGGGGTATCGTGGTCTTGTTTTGAGTCAAAAGTGTTAGTGGTCGATGGTTTTTCAGGACGACGATACATCAATGACTTCTCCACGCTTCGGGCGGAGGGTTGGACTGGTGGGAGAGTTATTGTGCTGTCGAGAAAATCAGGCCTTTGGGATGTGTGACCCTGCGGCTGGTTGGTAACCGCTTCGGTGAACGTTGCATTGATAGTTTGGAAAGAATGGATATGTTCAGACCGGTCCTGCTTGTGAGCCCCACTTCCACCTTGGTCAGATTCAGTGACCTTCGTATCATGTTGGTCCATGCCAGGCATAGCTACACGTCCCTTTCCAAATCCAGAGTGTGAATCTGGCCTCTGGAATAGTGAAATATCATGACCAGGCTGTTGTGATGTTTGTCGGCTGAGCTTGGGTCCTGCAACACGCCCACCTATGAGCGATGCCAGAGATACTGATGATACAGGAGCCTTCGTAGATGGTCCCCCGGCTGGGGGGCTTCCAGGAATGTTCCCTTGTTTGTCCCGTCGTTCTGTGGTCGTGTGTATGATCCCACTCGTCCCGACTCCACTACTAGAGGGATAGTCTTTAGGAATAGCTAAATTGAAAAGAGAACGAGAAATAGAGCAATCATTTCCCTGTATACATCGCCATAATCGAATTGTTACTCACAAACACCCACATTATTAGCGCGTCCACCATAGCCTACACCCTGATTCCTGCGTGAGCGAGCAAGCCTTGCCGTTGCAATCTCCTCTTCCAATCTTTTCTGCTCGGCCTCCTCATCCGCATCTACTTGACGTTGCATAGCTTTAATCTTGCTTGTCCATTCGGCCAACCCTGCCTCGGGCTTCAAATTAGGTACATCGTAAGTCCCTTGTTTTGAGGAACCAGGGTGAGAGTACATCCTGCGGGGTTGCAAGTATTTAATGAAATCGATTAACCCAGTTTTATTGGAGTGCTTGTTCCACCTTCGTTTCGGCCACAAATTGTGTCTCTCAGGGGAATGGCTGAGTTACGGGACATGCCGGCGATATTTGAAAATATTTGGTGAACGTACCGAGTTTGGCGAACTCACCTGCACAGCACAAAACCGTAAATTTCGCCGGAAGGTTATCCACAGCATATTTCAAATAAGCTTAGATTTTCCTTACATTTCCCCTTAGTGACATTTCTCCAGCAGTTTAATGTAAAGCTATTTGAGATTAATTTAAATTGCTCTTCCAGGGTAATCTGTTACGGTGAAAACTTTGACTTAGAAGAATTTTCAGGTGTTGCACAATGTGTGCTGCTGCATCTCTCCTTGACAATGACCACAATGATCAAAGACACCGGGCTTTGGTTGCTCTTCACTGCTATGTTCTCTGATGTGATTTAAATGGGTAAGTAATTTTCCTTTCTTCAAATTGTAGACTGATGTCTATCTGCTACTTCCTGTGTGCCGTGGGTTCTGAACAAACAGCGGTCTGTATCAAGGTGTTTTACTATGGCCCTGCTAGAAATATTGAGGGTTGGGTGGGTAGCATTGGGTTCGGGACATTGGTGTGTAGTGAATTCATTGGTACATTGATACTATACCAACCTTTCACCAGACTTGTGCACTGAGGGAAATAAGAAAACCCCACCCTAAATGTGGTAAGCTTGACATTTATCAGATACTAGTAGATGTTCTCACTAAAAAATGGAAGCTCAGGAGAATACACAGGTTCAGTGGTGCAGTGATACTGCATTGATTGTCCATGGTATGTGAGTTTTACACCCAGTATATGTGCATATAAAGACTAAAATTTCTCCTATTTACTGCACACAGCAACAAGTAACACAAAGCTCAATAGACAAGACCATGTCTCACCAAAACCCATTGCTGAGCATTGTGGTATTTGTGTGTGAGTCACATCAAGCAAATGCCAATCCTTTGCCAGTACTAATTATCCATGCAGCATCCCACAACTTTTGATATTACTACCATTACATGTATACCTAAATCAAGTACAATGTTATTACAATAATTTTAAACCCCTTTTGATGATAATGAAGAGCCTGTAAGAATTCCCCAAAGTAAAATATCTCAGAGCCTAGGTGTTATAGGGAAAATATTCAAAAAATGCCAAGCAAAATTTGGGCAATATGTGAAGGATACCTGAATATTGCTCAGATAATCCTGTTAGCACAATTCACAGCCTCGTGCTGTGAAGGTTTGGGGGAAAGCTTCTGACCATGTCATCTGGCCAAGGCATGTAGACCTTGACTTCTCCTCTTGGGACCTGGACCCTGTTCATCCTCTCTCTTGACCAGGCAACTGCCCCTGAGATCATGTTGTCTCAGACAGGTACAGCCTAGACATTGTCATTTCCACCCCCAAGGCTGATGAATGGGAACATTTCATCACTGGCTGCACCAACATCCTTTTAGGCCTTGTTGGTGATGCATCCCACCACCCAAAGCAACTTTGCATTGTCACAGATGCTTCCACCCCATCCCTCCCCCTCCAGTCAGTTGTGGCTTTCCATATATGGCATGATGGGAACCTTTATAAGGACTGACTTGCTGGCCTTGCTACCTCTGATGATGCCGAACTTTGAGCTGTTGAAGGCAGCATCCTCCAGGCTTCTAACGTAGGACTAGACAAAATTCACTCCATCCACATCTTTTCTGATTCAACCAATGCAATCCACCGTATAATGGACACATCCTGCCACTTGGGACAAATGATGTTCCTTGCTATCTGCAACACACTCCTGCCATGGCTGGAGTCTGACCCTAACAACTGTCTCCACCTCCATCACATAACCACAGGGGTGAAACTAAAAGACCACCAACTGACACATATCCTTGCCTCCTCAACACACATTGAGGCTGGCACAATACACTTTATCTCAGCTGACTATGCTAGACACACAGCAGTCATACATATGCTAGAGGAGTGGAATACCCTTCATCAGGAAAATGACACTTGGTATGATCCATATTTAGCTGTCTTTGGTCCCTTTCCTTCATATTTAATGTCTTATCATTATGTTATGTCTTATCTGATCTTTTGGTTCATGAGCTCCAAGACATTGCAGATGTTAAGCACACTGAAAGACATATTACTCAAAAAGATAACTAAGACAAATTATTATGTAAAGTTGGTTAAAATGCAATTTCATTTATATGGTGGTCAGCAAATTTGTTAATGTAGTAGGATCAGAAGGCTGTGAGTGAATCTGTGTGCTTGAATTCATGAGGAAGAAAACAGTCACCATACACAGGTATTAGGTGGGCCCCTCAAATTATACTATCCATATGGACAATAGCTGTTATGTGACACCCATCCTCATCATACTCCAGCTCTACTATCCACATTCCTGTTTCTTTGCATGGCTTGTTGCAGCCATCTGGATAAACAAACCACTTGATGAAGGCACAAGGGTACAGGACCTACTGGAATGTAAATGAGAAGAATAGTAACACTTTAACAACATGCAGGCCAGGTACACCCTCCTGCAACAGGTCTTTTTTGAGGAAGGCACAATCATGCTGTGCTGGACCACTTTGCCAGATTGGTACTAATTGTATTCTCTGTTGGTGCATCCCACTAACCTGTAAGGGCAACCTTACTTTTGTGTCAGCAGTGACTCTCCTAAGCAAGCAGGTGCGGGATGTGTTAGAGACTTATGCAACGGACCTAGTAAGGGAAATCCTAAGTTGTATTGTATAAGTATAGATACTATCCTACTCACCTAGTAAGGGAAATCCTAAGAGAATAATCTGAGGATTCCTTACTAGGGTATTGTCTCTATATACTGTAGACTACAATAGATACTCATGGCTTATTGTGCCATGTCACTCAGGGTTGTACAATAGGTGTTAGTACAACAATGCAAGATCACAAGTACAGTGCAATGGGGTGTACTGGGTTGCGCTGAGGTGCGCTGTAGGGTCTGTACATGTGTACTTCCTATTGCAATCCAGTGCTGAGGCATACACTGGTTTGGATGCCAGGTGTGTGAGGGTGTTCCCCTTACACAACCCCAGAATGATCACTTGGGGCATAATAGGTAGCTACAGCCACATGAAAGACTGATACTTGGCTGTCAAACACAGGGCATTTGGATATATGCATATCAGCAGCTGGAGTCATAGTGTTGGGGTGAAGTCAATTATACAAGAAGTGCCTTATATTATTGAGCAGCTGAGGCTGTTTGATGTGCTTTCTGAGCTCAAGGGTCCCAGAGGGAAAATTTCATGCTAAAAGAAGATGAGTAATGAGTTGAACGGATGGGAATCACACATCCATACCTCGTGTCTTTGCTAAGGAGACAGCTGCCTCAACCCTTGGACCATCTACAGCTTCATCATCAGGATCTGTGCTGGTTACTGAGGGTAGTGGAGGTGAGATGGGCTGGATGTGAGGAGCAAGACATGCACCATCTAACATCTGGTGGGCTGTAAAGTCAATCCATGCTGCAGCTAACTTATCTAGCCATTGGTTGGTGACAAGCATTTGACCAAGGGCTTTGAAATGGCTAGAATGCCGCCACAGCTCCTTTACAGCTTTGATGTGTTTAGATTCTGTGATTGAGGAACAAAGGCCATTTGGCGCGCCAAACATCTCAATTAGTTCTCAACAGTGGACCATCAAGTGTTGACAGGGGAGGGAGATTCCATCTAACTGGACACCAGATCTCTCAAAGACTTGACAATGGTGATGAAACTGTACTAGAGCATTATCAATCCTGCCCAGTATAGTTGTTGTAATGGTATTCCACTGTACAAGATAGCAAAAGTCAAGGAAAGCCCTTAAAGCTTGGACCATTGACTGTGGTACATGGCCAGCTATTGCTGGAAGGTAAACCTTTATGAGGGCCTTCGAATCATCTCCTGTCCATTGCTTGAAACCTCAGCCCTGGGGGAATCACTGTAAGCCAGGGAATGCGGGCACTGCTGCTACATCAGGAAAAACACCTTTGGCTCTAAGGCTTCCAAAGTTGGCCTAGAGTGCCCTAGGGAGTCACAAGGCTCCCAAAGCTGCAAGTTACCCTGAGTTTTCCCAGGCACCTAAAAGTTAAAGTTAATTTCAAATCAATCCTGGGAGTATCACAGGTTTCTCCCAGGGTATGACAGGGCACTCTCAAAGTACTGCAAAGCAGCCCAGGGCAGCTCCAGAGCAGAGCAGAGTTTACTGGTACAGTCTTTGATGCTTTCTGTACTTTACACTGGGCCACATGTCCATGCAGACTAGGCTCGGACTCATTTACATTTTGTGATCAATATCATAAGAAGTTTATTGCACACATAATAATTCAATAAAGAACATTTATTAAAACTAAATAATAGGGCTCGCGCACTGGCGCGCAAGCCCTGTACAAAGGTAATTACAGAACATATGAGGGCTCACACCCACTGCATGAGCCCTCCCCAAACTCTCCCTTACCTTACCCTACCCCGCTCCTTCATTTGGCTGGTGTTGGTGTTTGCTAATGCTGGGCGAGGGCGGGGGGATTGTTGACTACACCACCCAGCGGCCCCCAACACTAGCCTTTTGCTAGCTGCTGGGGAGTGGGTGGTGACAGGATGGGTGCAGTGTGCGCGCGTGGTGCGTGGCCTCATTTATTGATTGCCTGGCAGGGCAGCGGAACGTGGTGGGCTTGGGGTGCTGGGGCACTGTGTTTGGAGTAGGTGGCGGGGTGGTGGGCTTTGACATACCTGTTGGGCCTTGCCATTGGTAGGGCCCCCCTCTTTGTCATGGGTGGTGGCTTGTCATGGCTTGTGGTGGGGTGCTGTTATTCTCTGCTACCTGTGACGTGGTGTGGGTTGGGCATTAGTGGTGGTGGTGCAAATTGGGGGGCTATTGGGCACGTACTTTGTGGGCCCATTGGGCGTACCTATTGGGCCTCCCCCTCAAAGGGGTCCCCCCTGTTGTCCCTTCCTCATCATCCAATGTCTGTACACCACCCGTGAGCACCTCATGCTAGCCTATTGCTAGCGAGTGGAGCGCGGGTGGTGTTGGTGCTGTATCTGGCGGCAAGTGATGGAGGTGGCAGGAAGTGGTGAAGGTGGTGGGTAGAGGCTTGTTGTCATTGCCTGTGATGTGTTGTTTGTCCATGTCAACTGTGACTGTGGCATGGGTTGGGCGTCAGTGGTGGTGGTGTCAGAGGGGGGCCTATTGGGGACGTACCTTGTGAGCCTCCCCTCTTTTATCTGCCATCCCCTAGTTGTCCTACTGGCCTCACATCCCTCAATTGAGGGGAGGAGGACTGGGCCATGGCTTTGGGGTGGTGTTGGCATCATTTGTGTCATTGGTGTTGGTGCTGGTATTGGTAGTGTAGGTGGTGGTTTGGTGGATGTCGTTGATGGTTGAGGATGATCAACAAAGGCGTGGCAACAGTCATGTGACTGTGGCACATGCTTTGTAATCATGTGACATAGTAGTATGTCTTGGAGCCAGTTATCCTATTGCTAGGAATGCCAGTCTTACCCAATGGTTATAAATGCCAATTACATTATGTAATGTTCATCCATGTGTGGTTGGCTGGATTACATAATGCAAGGCCAAACATAGCACACACTGAAAATATGGAAAACGTACACTTTCTGTATTTTCAGTGCGTGTCTTATTTGGCTCTTGATTACATAACCACCAAGTCGGACGTTTTGAATCCCAGCAACAACAGAGTCCTGACACATAATTTATATATATTTGGAAAACTTAGATAATGCACTACATCATGTGATATGTAATGTCACATGATAGGCTTGTACTTGATCACATGACTTCAAAAGCAGAAACTCGCACCAAATCTATGTTCCTCTGTAACACAATTTAAAATTACAAATAAGATGTACATTTTCATACACTCCAAGGCTCTTAAATACTCTTGAAAAATAGCTAGGATGTATCTAGTAATTGACAGATAAGCATTTCTCAAGTTCAATGCTAAAATGTTCCAGAAATAGGGTGTATAAATAGATGTAAACAAAGCCCAAAAACATCGCAACTCTTTAGACTCATTATCCGTGGGCCTAATTACATGATATAGGAACACTTGGAGTACCTAATATATGTCCCTAGGAGCCCATGTTATTTAAATATAATGAATGTAAGAAATGATCATGTAAACCAAAAGTGAGTGGATATGTCTGGAAAAGGTCAGAGAAGTCCGGATAAACCCGGTCATGTGATGTGATATTCATGTCATGTGACCTCAAAAGTGGAAACTCGCACCAAAATTACACTAGCCTGCTGGGAAACATGAAAAATACACATAAGATGTGCATTTTCATACACCCCAAAGCACACCAATATTCATAACAAGTACTTAGGCTGCATTCTAGTATTTGGTAGATAAGCTCTACTCAAATTTAATGGTAAAGTGTTCTGGAGATGGGGTGTATAAATAAATGTAAACAAACCCGGAAATCATCGCAACTCATTAAACACAGCATCCGTGGGTCCAATTACATAAAATAGGGACGCTTGGAGTTCTAAATACATGTACCTATAGGCCTGTATAGTTGGTTTTAATTTACATGAATTATTGAGAGTGTAATAATGAATAGATTCATTTTTCAGCTTCCCATTTAGTGTGTATCTTTTGATCCACCAGCCTGAAGCTGAACTATCATGGGGCCAGGCACATCTTTCTTGGTCTCAATCAGTGCCCAAGGCAAGTCCCAAATTATTCTGCTCATGTCTAACAGGGAAGATGATTATTCTTGCCATCAACTGTCTATTTCAGAATCATTAAAAGATAACAGACTATTGAGCTGGATTTCATACAAATTGAGTACTTCTCTTATCTAAGGGAAAAGACAGAACCCAGTATTTCTAGGTTCATGTATTCTCAACAAGTGATCCATTTTTAGAGCCCAGTATATTTTACATAGAAGGCTCACAATAAGTGGTTCTAAGACATGTTTTGGGCATTCCTATTGAATGTATTTAAGCCCACAGATAATGAGGCTAGGGAATTATGATGTTTGTGGTTTTGTTATATATATTTATACACAACCTATCTTCAAACTATCTACCCTTCCTATGCATCAAAAAATGGAAATATAAGTGTCTCTACAGAGCTACTATAAATACCAATATAGGCCCACTAGGCATACAATATTATACTGGTAAATCTACCTGTAAAGAACAAATTGGTATCTACAAAGGGGGTTAAGGAAAGGTGCTGTATAGAAAGTAGAGTCACACTGAGGTAATTGGGGTATACAGCAGCATATTCCAAAAAGCCAGGATGGAGAATTCCACTACTTTTCTTAGTAGGTATTCACTAAGATTATTTATTTACTTGAGGTATATGAAAATGCACAACTTATATGTATTTAATATTGTCTCCTAGTGGAATATACATAGGGGAAATCCTCAGAGACCCATCTGAGGATTCCCTGTAAGGATGTGATCACTATATACCTAGTCTACACAATATAAGTATGTACCTTACTGTTACACCTGTGGTAGCTCAATATACCTTCACTAAGTAATTAATTGGAGGAGTACATGATACATATGATATAATGAACTGAAGAACAAGTACCTGCCACACAATGTGTTGGCCCACTCCACCCAAGTACACAGTATAGTTGGTATATAAAATGTGAAACCAAAAAAAAAGAGTAGAGATGACTGTGCACATGTCACAGATCAGCTCCAATAAGTTAAAAAATTGGAATGGAGTTAAAAGGATAGTGAAGCAGGCCAGTAGAGTGGCCTGATGAAGGATAATCTTGATTAATGGTGAGGAGTATTGTAGTTTAGGGACAACCTCAGTGTAGGAGGGACAAATTCCCATGGTTGGTGGTGGTGAAAGATCAAGAAGCATCATGTGTTGGCCCACCCCACCCAAGTTTATATACTCTTTTGAGCAAGTCAGACTAACCTTCACAGCTGATCTCTTGGTTCAGGAAAAGAGTTACACTATTACAGGACCTGTTACTCCATGTACAGTTGCAGAGCTAGTTTGGAGTTGGGGAACTTGATGAGCTGCTTTCAAATGCTGAGGCACCAATATGAACTAAGTATATTCAAAACTAGCAACTTACACATAATGTGGTATTCTACTCACACTGTAATTATTGGGGTGGTATGGGCTTGCAGTGACAGCAGGTGACAGTACCATGAGCAACTGTAAGTGTATGGATGACAGCATACATTATTGTCCTTTCCAAATCCCCTTTGGTAATTGAAGCTGATAGTGTTTTTTTTGCAAGGCCTTGTCACTTTACTTCATTACAGTTCATCCTGGTGAACTGGAAACAAAGTGTCACTCCAGTTTGGATACTACATTTATGAATACTCAGTAGAGGTAGATATCAATATAGTAAACATAGTAAACACCACTGTAACTTTAATTTGACATTGATCAGTTCCTTGATCCGGAGCTCGGTCCCTCGGACTATCCGGGGCGGATCACCGGTCCGTAAACCCCTAACGGGAGCATGCTGCAAAATCTTCACCCCATCGATCGCTCCTCTATATCTAAGGCCGACGTCTTGACTTTCTTCAGTAAAATAATTCTTTGCCCTTATCAGCAGTAAGCACAGACTCAGCCGATCCTTGAACTATGCTGAATGGGATTGCACAGGCAAGCATGACACCTCGAATTCTCATATGTGGTATGCAAACTTTCGCTGTCCAGCTGCGATACTGAATTTGCATAACAGAACAGATAATTTGGGCCCACGATGATGTAAAAAACCTCTTTGGTGATATCGCGGACATAATTGTGAATAACGTCCTATATACACTCGCCTGATCTTGTGCTGATCCCTTTCCAAGTATATGGACTCACCGACCAGATCCGAGTTTTTAAAAGAGTGCTCACCAGGGGGTAAATATTTCGATATCGTTGGGATATATAGAGAGAATGGATCATCAGATAAAATTGGTGTCTTCGATAGGGAACTTATCAACGGCCTTCCCCCGTCGGTAAAATGGATTGCCCACAACGGTGCAGGTTACGACCCAGTCGATGTGCACGCGTGTATAGCCAGAGGTATGGCGTGGTATTTTTCTACCAACCCACCCTTTAATTTAAGAGAAACTTCAGGAATCTATCTTTCTAATACTCCAGGAGCTGTTGACGATGCTACCGCAACTACCGCTTTGTATCTCCTTATCTCCACGCTCCGCCAGTATTCAATCGCCGAACGGTCCCTTCGGGCTCTCAGATGGAAACCAAGTGGTCTTTCAACAAAGACCCATGACCTGACAGGTCGCACGGTCGCCATTCTCGGCCTTGGGGGCATCGGATTGCGATTTGCCGAACTTATACAGCCATTCCCAATGCGTGTTATCTACCACTCGAGACGGAAAGTCATCGATGCTCCAGCTTATTGCGAATATTTTGAAAATGTTGAGGAGATGCTCGCGCAAGCGGATGTCCTGAGTATTCATGTACCTTTAAGAGCAGAGACGGTGGGGTTGGTTGGAGAGAAGATGATTAGGGCGTTGAAGCCCGGAGCGATCATCATTAATACCGCGCGCGGTAGGGTCATCGATGAAGACGCTATGATCAAAGCATTAGAAGATGGTCATGTCAGTGAACAGCACATCCCCATCACCGTTAAACTTACCACGATTTTTTTTAACTACATCAGCTTTCCTCCGTTGGGCTCGATGTTTTCCCCAACGAACCTGAGGTCAACCCTAGACTTCTTGAATTTCCTCAGATCACCCTGCTGCCACACATGGGAACTGAAAACCAAGACTCGCAACGGAAGATGGAAGTCCGCGCTCTTATAAATTTGAGAGATTATCTTGTAGATGGAATGGGCCGTGACTTGGTTATTGAGTTCAAAAATGGGCAGAAGAGGGATGCCAGCCTCTAAACTGATAAGATTTGGATGACGCTGGAATCAGCGTAAAACTCGGTGAGATGATCGAAAGGTAAATTAAATAAATGACAAGTCCTCTTTTTTGTATGACTGGTGATCATGAGTACATGAGTGCCTCCCATCAAAATCCCTTAAGTCATAATCAACACAAGGCTCAAGTGAGTACCACGTGTAGTGAATCCCCCATCTTTCGTCCCCATCTCTTAGAGCGTCCATGACAAGCCATGCAGGCAAGAATGTGACTACTGGGAAAACGAGTGCACTACAACAAGATAGCCTACCAATCAGAGGGTGGCCCAATTCAGTGGCTGCTAGTTTTGGGGATTTGTTCGTAAAAGCCTTCATTTATAGGTCCTTGCCATTTAGAGCCGCCCAATTAGGAACAAACTCCTTGAGGCGTTGAACGAGAAATCGAGCGAATATGTAGGAGACATGCCTACAGTAGGGAATTTCCATACTGGGGCAAGTTAGCACCTCTTTGAATGACTCTTTTCCAGCAACGCAGCACCCACGAAATCCAAGAGCTAAACCAGATTATTAGGACGCACCGCAGAAGGCAAGATGAAAGGCTTCGAGAAGCAAAGAAAGCGGCACAGGATGATCTGAAATCCCGAATTTCTGACCGTTTGAGGTGGGTTGGTCACATATTTGGGCTGCAATTTCTGTCTGATGTAGTACAGGCGTGATATCAATCAGCACATCAGGTCTGAGATTGTGACACAAGTCAGGCAGCAAGTGGATATCCAGATCGCCCACTACATTCCCGTGTCACTGGGGCAGCAGGCTCTTGACATCAGAGAGCAATTAAAAGAGACCGAAACATCTCTGCAGAACTCGTGCGCCAACAACAAGGTCTTTTCCTTCTGATGAGAAACTGTAATCTGGTTTTCTTTTTCTGCAGAGAAGCCAGGATGCGGAATTCAAGCATACAATACACAGACCTAGACGAGCCACTTGCCCCCATCTTGGTAAGGGATGGAACAACCAGCAGCTTGTACCCATCCGACCTAAGGTCTTTGTTTTGTTACGAAGGTGCGTGAACAGAGAAATAATTTATAAGGTTACCCATAATCAGTGTCTGATAGATGAAGTGGTGAAGGCATTGGTGAAGGAGTATGATCTTCCGGAAGACGAGTTATTCGAAACGAACCTGGAGCGTTTCATGAGGCATATAGGTATGTTGATAACTGTCGCCTTAACCGAATTTTGCCAATGATCATCCATGGTGGCTCGTAGGAATTGAAAAGTTCGAGTTGAAGATAAACGTGTGATGAATTTACTAAATGAATCATGATGAGCGCTGTTAACTATACGAGTCGTACATACGAAAAAAAATTATTTGCACAAATAATAATATTATTTATATAATTAAATAGACACAATAACGAAAACTTTGGCTTGGTGTCTGATCTCATCGCGTTCAAGTTGAACGACCTACTGACAAAGAACATCGACGATTTCATACTTTTAAGTGTATCTAATGCTTGGAGAAATGGCGGTGTGCATTTCCTATTTACATCCTATCCCCTTTCTAACAAGGCTATAAAAATCAGCATCTCGAACCAGAGTCTCCCCTTATTTTAGTTCACCAGGCATACAAAAAACTCACTCGTTCAGAGCTCCTATTTTTCCTCAAAGTGCGCAACCTCCCTACTTCCGGCACCGATGATGAGCTATCCTCTCGTTTGGCATACCATGATTTCCACACGTATCATTTCCCCACCACTCTTCAAGGACGCAAAATACTGTCCTTCTCGCCAACGTCGAGACACCAGAAGCCTGGTCAATTACCAGATCTCCCGGTTGAGATCCTTGCCGATATCCTGGATCACGTTGGAGACTGGGAGCTGGCAAAAGCTGTTGGTGTACCAACAAGTCTACCTCGTCCTCTGGAGTGGTCTCGTGCATCGTGCACGGATCAAGCAATAATTCCAGGCTATATCCCTTTGATCCGTGCCTCAGATCCCTGTGTACATCCGCCGACGAGGATTGGTGGGGTCCTTGCGATACGTTTTGGTTATGTTAATATTCTTGAGTACTTTCTTTCTGCACATCACTCTATATTCCTATCTGTTTTCAAGGGGGATTTAATTCCCATAAAAGCCTCACGACATGGACGGATTGAGGTTCTGTCATGGTGGAAACATGGATTTGAACAACATCCTCATTTGATTCCACCCCCTACTTCAGGGTCGATTGCCGAAGCCATAGACGGTGCATCGCGAAATGGCCAAGTCGCATCTCTCGATTGGTGGCTGAGTTCGGGACATCCACTGGAATACACCGAGGCTGCTCTTGAACATGCAAGTGCTAAAAGCCAGATATCTGTCCTTGACTGGTGGTTGAGGCAGCATAAACTTACTGGGCTTCCTCTCAAAATCGGTCGTGTCATGGACATGGCGAGTACTGCGGGTAATGTTGAGGTGCTGGAATGGTGGGCTGCTTCACGGATTGATCCGAAATACGACAAACATGCATTGCAGCATGCAAGCTGTCATGGGAAGGTCGAGGTCCTGCAGTGGTGGTTAGGAAGTGGATTGCAGATGATCTTCGATCAAGATGCTTTGACAGGTGCAACGAGACATAACAGACCTGAAGTGCTCGAGTGGTGGGATAAATCCGGAATTCCTATTCATTATCGTATGTGTGATATCGAAGAGGCATTGGAGGATGCCATCGGTGGTGGCGAAGAAGCCCGAGAGTGGTGGAAAGGGAAAGGCGTCGATTTTAATGCAAACGATAAGGAGTGGATGAAGTCACAGCCTCTGAATTGAATATTTGGGTAATGTGAGTATCCATCCCCACACAATCGCTGCGATGTCTTCTTCTATCACGATATTTGATCGACATTACTTACACCATCTGGGCCCATTTAGTCTTCTGGGCGCCTATCCAACGCTAATAGCAAAGCGCTTGAGTTTCCATGGTTTCCTGGTTTACACCTTATTTCAGGCTGGTTAGGAACAGGATACACGACAACAACGAATTTATACACAACTGCCTTAAAACAGTTTATTATACTTGCCTCTCCTCTTCGGTTGTGTTCCCACTTGCCAACTTTCTTGCGCTACGCACAACAGAATTCGCTGGCGCTGGCCCGTGATTGAGTGTCAATATCGATAATCCATGGGCGTGAAATTCAATATGACGAGAAAAGATGCCTACTCTGCGATACGATTTTTTTTAAATGGTGGTCAGTCACCCAGAATCGGCGAATGTTAATTATACTGATTGGATTTTAATTTTACAGTAAAGATTATGGTAATCATCCTCCCTTTTTTATTTTTAGCATAATTGGCCTCCATCTGTGTTTGTGCGAGGGTTGCGGCAAATATCTACTCCTTGAAATGTGTCCCAATAACCATTTCATTCCTTACAATTGACACGACATCAGGATCAGCTAGAGTCTCGGGGGCTTTAAAGCAATAAGAAAAAAGTTGTATTTTGGCTACCCATACTCAGTAAGATCCGTTCGATATTCTATAAAACTGAAAGTCTCAAAAACCAGTTCTTGGGGGGGGCCTGATGATAGAACTTCAAGTAGCGATGCGCCCATTACTTTTAATAGACAGCAAAAATAGCAAATGTGAAGGCCCGGGATAGTGCAGAACCTGAAGGAAATTTTGAGTACATCCCTGTGTTTATGTGTATATGGTAGCCTTCTACCACCCGTCCTGCTTCGCGGTTGGGATAAAATGCTAGTGTGATTCGATAGCTGACAAATTGAGGCGTGGGAAACTCGTCAAGCTTGGCCCTAATGACGTTAACTGAAAGCCTCAAATCCAATAGTTTTCGGAAAAATAATGGTATATTTTAGGAGTAATCTGGAATGACTAGGTTTGAGGATTCAAGAAGTCGGTTTCAAGTTTCAAGTGTACATGGTCGGCCCAAGTATGGTTTTTGTCCATCGGATCTTGATGGAAATCATTGCCACCAATCATTATGCCCACAAACCTATACAGGTGCCCACGAACCAGTGTACATAAGGTAGCCGTTCCTCTATCATCTGCCGTTAGGTCTAAAACAACTTGCCTAGTTCGTTGTCTAAATCAAGCATGCCAGACTTGAAGCATGTTCAATCATACTTGAAGGATTATCTTGATGTCTCTTCGTCACAGGCTGTATTCTCCTTGTCGAGCCCGACCTATGATGGAGATGAAGACGAAGATGATGGAGATGAAGATGATGATAGGAGACCTCCTGGTATTCGTGGCTTTGAGGATTCTGATTCTGATGAGGGAGATGGTGACACTAGCAAGTATGTCTAGAAACTAGTATCTGGCTGCTTGGGCACTAAGTTTAAATGGGTTGCGGCAGACTTTCTCTGTGGCCTCTTCATCATAACGACCCACAACCGAGGCCCCATCCAATGGATAGATTAGGTGTGTTCTGTAGGGAATGGGGTAAGCCTGCTGCAATCACGAAGCAGTACTCCTTTGGAGTCCCTTGGACAGCTCCTCTAATACCTCAGAACCTTTTGGGGCGTTCAATTGTAAGGACAGCACATGTACATTATTTTGCGCGAGACTGATGTTGGTGACATTCATAGGAAGAAATTGTTACAACTCTCGAAACTGATTCCACCTTGTCTCTCGATGTCATTCAGACGTTAGAGGTCCACAAGGTGGCCCAAACTACAAGTTTGGCCGAAAACGACTCCCCGAAATCAAATGAAGCTTCAATCGATGATTCATGCACTTCTATTTTAGCAGAATCTCCATCGGAGACGTTGGTCGAATCGCCTTGGAATGAAGAGCTAGAGTCATCATGTCGCGCAATCCCTGACGCATCTTCGAACTCCGATGTTCTCCCCTCAGAATCTCCGATCCGTGCTGGCGGTACACCATCATCACCACTTATCCCATATTCTGTTTCAGCAAGTAATCCCCTGCCGGTATCGCCTCCTCCTGTTAGATATGATCACCCTCCTGTGCCTGTTATCCATTCAGGGCTAGAATTAGCAAGGCTAAGATCACTTAAGCCGAATCGAATCCCGTCTTCGGATGGGGAAGAGTTCAATCAACAACTCGTTTTTGATGTTAAGGAAAGCAGAGTCACCGGAAGGGGAGAAGTTTGCACCGTCGCCTCCAACACAATAGAAAAACATGTTGCCCCCCGCAGAAGAGCTCGACGCAATGAAAATAAAATTTTCCCCTGTCCAATGAAAGGGTGCAGCTTTTCTTTTACACGGGCAAAAGATGCTGAGAGGCATTTAAAAAATACAACCATTCATGATAAGGGTGCTGGTAGCTCGGATAGTTCTAAATGTTGTGGGTTTTGTGGAGTGGTACTTTCGAGGCCCGATGCACGAAAACGCCATGAGCGTAATGGTGCATGTGGAAAACGTCGAAGTGTTCGACAACTGCCTAGGCCATATCTCTCCACTCCAGCTTGAAGGATATTTTAAAAGTTATAGATCCTACTCAAAGGACCAAAGATTATTGATGTAGCGTATATTATGTACACCAGTAGCACCCTCAAAATATGGGGTCGAGAAGTAACAGAGTTGATCCCCTCACTCGAAAAGTGAAGACGCTTTTGGGTTGATACATGTAATTGAATTATAAGGTTATCGATGTCAGATATACAGGGTGTTATTTGAATTTTCTAGGTCATTATCCTTCGCTTTCATGGAGGTGCCTAATAAAAATTAGTGGTGTGGAGGGGCTAAAATACACTAACATACTGTCCCAAGACTTTATTCATTCTGAACATGTCAATTTTATCAACACCAAATACCGCCCTGAGGCTCTCGTCGCACACAATTTCTCGTCTATTCTTTGGATTTTGGAGCTCGTTACTCTTAATATAATCCCAAAGTTGCTTGACTACTTGGGGCCTTGAAAGTTTGTCAATTTTAAGAAGAGTTGCAAGTGGTTCACTAGAAGTTAAGTAATCGCTGTGGCGTTCAAAAACGGAGACGAGGTACATACCTCAGAGTGTACTCCTTAGCAAATCCGCCTTTCGCAGTACCACCCCCTGTAGACTTCCGTTTAGATTTAAATTTGAGCTTCCGTGCTTCGTCGGTATCCGCATCATCATCAGAATAAATTATTTCTGCACTCTTTTTCGCTCGGGCGCTTTTCTTCAAATTCACGTTAGAAACGACGCGACTCCCTCCTGTGGTTCTTCTGGAACGGCTGTTTATTTCACTTGATAGTTTGCGCGCAAGCTCTGCATCGCTAAGCTCCGTTTTTGTAGTCTTCTTTGCCTTTTTAGGCGGAGGAATTATTTCTTCGTCATCTATTCCCTTATCTTCGTACTCTTCGAGCCCGACCTGTGCATCGCCCTCTTCCTGTTTCCTCTTTCGAGAGGCTGTTTTTGCCTCGTATTGACGCCCGCCGACACCGTTGAGTTCGCTCACCTTCTCGAAGACGCTAGCGATGACAACATCTACGTCGCTCTTGTTTTCCTTGAGAAAGTCGGCGGTTAACGTGGAATCTAATTCCAAGAGCTGGTGTCGAACACGCTTTGCGCTGATTGTCGCCAAGTCAGTACCCGGTGCAGAAAGAATTGTGCGGATATGTGGTTCAAGAGTACTGAAATTAAAGGACATCTGTGTGCAGTCGTATGCGCTTACTAGCTGAAAAAAAGACTGCAACGGAAGTCTTAGTGGAGGCGAACCTGTGTAATGACAGTAGTCGACCGTAAGGTTAGATTCGCGTAGCTATCGGTGAACACGTGATCAGTCAGCGCGGAGGTGAAAACTCAAGGCACTGGAAGGTTTGAATACATGGTAGATAAGTACAGTGCCTGTCTAAAGCATTCAGCGCAAAATAGCCCATTCGTTTCTAGCAGGATCATCGGGCGGGGGGAAGACACCATTATTCGCCTGACGTTGGTCAGGCTGATCCTGAGGGCGTCGATCGCGTCTCAAGCGGTCGACAATGCGCGTCCGAATGTAAAGAAGGACGGATATCACTAGACAAAGAAGCACGAGCAGCATAGTCTCCCTGAATTCGTCCTCGTTATTGTCTCGAGCACCCCTGATTGCACCCTCAAAATAGTCTTCTGGGCCAAAATCCATGTCGTTTTCCAAAGCGCGACGCTCTCTTGCCCACTGGGATGAATTAGATAATTAATCCAACTGATTAATGCAGTCAGCACACACCTGTATTGGATCTTCCTGCTGGTTCGGTAAAACTTGGTTGTTGCGACGTTTCCTAAAGTCTTCTTTGGCCTTACCGAGGTACCATGGGCCTTCTTCTTCTTCCAGGAGTTGAGGAGTTTCAACGGTGTCAGGTACTTTGTCCGTTTGTTTCCCGTCTACGCGATCGGGGCCATCTTCTGTCCTCATTGACTTAGAGGCTATGTAATTTATCAGACGACCAGCGATGAAGCTACAGCAAGAAACCCACAGGCATCCTCGTCTTTTGGGTTCCAGATGTTAAGGCCATCCTTGCCACCCATAAGTGTATGCCATACACTTCGCAAATACAATTTCCCTAATGACAGTAGGACAGGCAGATAGGCTTCGGAGTTCGTTTCAAGGGCAAGATCATAATGCCTCTTGGCCAAGTGGAAGTCCTAAAGTGTGCCGATGGGAAGCCTATTAGCAAAATATGAGATGAGCGCGTACCTGTGGTACACCAACACCATTTTCATACATCCAACCAAGATTCCACATAGCAAGGGCACTCATCTGAGTATCGGCGGCAGATTGATAGAATCTTGCCGCCTTTTCTACTCGAGTTGATGCTGAATCTTCGGACACGCCAAGTCCGTGGTAATAATAATCTCCAACTTTAACCAAAGCATCGATGTTACGTTGGCCGGCCGCTCGTGTCCATTGTGTGAGTGCCAAGCGCGCGGTATCATTGGATGGTGTAATGGGCGAGAAACGAGTGAGACGTAAAATACTTTTATCTGGTCAAATGCGATGAGTAGACCTATTATTTACAACTGTTAACTCGAACCTTGGTCTAAGATGAAGGCTAAATTGTTTTGTGCAATTTCAGAACCTCTTTCCGCAGCAATCCACCATTTCAACATAGCAGTATCCCTTCCTTGGCTGGTTCCAGACATCCAAGCAATTTCAGCCTCGCGTAGCAGATCATCACCCCAAACACCTCTCTCAGCCACTAGTTTGTGGAAAGAAACTGCCATCGCACACGAGCTGGAAACAATATGAGGGAGCATGCCGGGACTCGACATTTGGGCAGATGCAATCTCTCCAAGATAGTAATATGCTTCGAACGGCGACCCGTACCGAACAGCTGTCTCAAAGTTAGTTGTTGCTAGCACAAGTTCTCCGCGTCCTAGATGTTTGTTTATTTTCATATTCATGACCCAAAAATACAGAGTCACGCACCATAATGATACTTTCCCATGTTAACCTGGGCCTCCGCAAGTTCCTGACCGGCTGCTTTGTTGAAATGAGTCAAAGCCATTTTCGGATCGGCCCTAATCCCTAATCCGTCTCGGTATATAATCCCTAGACCATTATGGGACTCGCGATCCCCGTGCTCGGCACCTCGTTCGAACCACATTTTTGCCACAGCCGGATCTGCTTTAACGCCTTCCCCTCGTAAATACATACGTCCTAGATATCCAGCACTGGCAGCGGCGTAGCCAACTGGACCCTGGTCATCTTTTAGAGAAGTTGGCTTATAGTGAATGGGATTTGGGGGATCACGGGGCCATACTTGACGCGCTATCTGAGTAAAATAGTGTCTTGCATGGGCATAGTTTCTTGGGACAGCACCAACACCTTCACTTCCTGAAGCTATTCCACCAACAGACGCGTAAATACTACCTTGATAGAATATCTTCCCCAAACGATACGCAAAGTCGATTTCTCCCCGATCGGCGTTGAACTAAAAGGGATGAACTAAACAAGTTTTAAGGGCCCGTGGATTAATGCTCACGAGATAATATTCGAGGACATCCTCCCATGTCTCTCCGGCGTCACGAGCCATGCCTGCCTTGATGGCTGGTCTTTGAGTGTTGAGACCAGTAGAAGCAACACTAGCACCTGGCCCATAAACCCCACCCATAAGATCCGATAATCGGGTTGGGGTTTGCGGCAGTGTACGACCCCCTGGAGGCCCAGATAAAAACTTGGCAAGAGCTGAATCCGCGAGCATGAGCTATGGTGATATTTGAAGACGAAAAAAGAAATGAATGTTCCACTCACCTTGTTCAGACGCATTTTCATACCAAAAAACGGCACGCTCACAGCTTTCAGAGGACCCAATTCCGCTCCAGTAGCGATACCCAAGAGCCATCTGCGCACCCTTGTCCCCCCCGTTTGCCGCAAACGTGTAATACAACTGGGCCTTAGCCTGATCAACCTGAACCACGCCATAATAACCCGTGCTATAGAAAAAGGCAATGTGCGCCTGAGAAGTGGCATTCCCAGTATGTGTGGCGTGAGTTAAAAAAGAGGTGAATGCTATATGTGCATCAGTCACAAAATGATGTGTGGGAGGAAACTTGACACCAATTTAATGCCAGGACCATCTCTTAACACATGTAAAGGCACATACCAGAGATACTTGTGCCAACGTATACAATGCATCCATATTCCCCAACTCTGCTGAGTGCTGAAGTAAATCAACGACTTTGATGGCCTTTCCACGCATTTCTTCATCACGCCTCCTTGAACCAAGCCCCATGGCATCCTTCCCCAAGCTATATTTGATGCGACGAAGCACATGCTGGTGAAGCTTGGTTATAATGCGGACGGTACTCCCAATGGGGCCTTGCCCTTGTAAATTTGGGAATAACGATGAAAGGAATGAACCGGCTCCTCCAGATGCCAAGGAGGGATCGAATGTATGGGAGGGTGGATGAGTTGTTAGCGTAGCAAGTGTGGAAATCGCTTGTCTGAAGGCCCGAGAGGCTGCGCGCCTGTATAAGCATTCAAGCCCCAATTACGGAACGGGAGGTGCACCTTCGTTTGTTGAATCCAACTCTGGAATCGCTACCGGAGTATTCTATGTGCATGCAAACCATTCAAGACATAGTTATTGAACACGTTGATAGCATCAACCCACATATTGAATATCTCTAGTTTCTGTCCCTCTGCCTTGCGAAGTTTCGGGGTCATCCTCGGGTTGGTTCTCGTGCTGAAGAGGTAAATGAGATTGAGGGCCAGGTAAATCATCATTTGACTGGGCAAGAACTGAGTCAGGCGAGACTGTAGCCTCTGCAGATGTGGGGATGATAGTCAAGGAAATGAGACCGAATGCGAGCCACGCCGCTTTTCTAGCAGAAAGGCTCTTTCGCATTTTCATTTGAAATCTATAAAATGGTTGATCCAGTAGAAAGCATAACAAAAAAGGTCCTCAAGACACGTCAATCTCAATTTGGCTACGTATATAATCACGTGATATATACTATAATAAGGGTACCAACCCATACCGGGCCGGTCTCAGGAAAGAAGTTCAGAATCCCTGTAAAAATAAATGTAAGACATGTGGGTCTTCAAGCTTATGCGCAACCAACGCGACCAACCTGAAGTTCAATCCAAGCAAAAAGTCGTTTAGCCATCGGGTCATGAAATACGGGGGATAACTCCAAGAAGTCTATTACCCCTTTTCTCTCCCGTGGACCTAGAGCAGCGATTACCCTTCGCAAATACATCCAAAGTGATTCGTGCCCAGGATACGATGTTGCAAGAGCCATCGCCTGTTCCGCTAAGAACAAAATTGGCGAACTAACACCGGAAAACAAATTGATGAGAGGCGAAGAATAACACTCGTTCAGGTCGAAGAAGACCTGGCCGAGGTTACACAGATGATGAATCGCGGTATGGTCGGAGACATGTTGATCAACCCAACGATATAAAGTGAAAAATTCGCCAGCGAGGGCATCAAGATATTGATCATGATCCCTGTGAATAGATAAAACCACGTAGATCACATCAACAATAAAATGCCAATGCGACCATGCATAATAATTGCGAGGATACATAGCACATGCATCTCGAATGATGTGGAACTCCCTATTAATGTCGTCCAAGGGGATATAAGGAAATTCTTGTAACCCTTGAGCTGAGCACCATCTTCTCGAGTCACAAAATGGCTTTACTATAGGGGGTAGAACGAGAGGATGAAGAAGCTTCAAAAGCCAGCGGCGGTGATCCCAAAGAATGCCCTGTTTTGCACAATCATTGGACGCCCGGAGTAATGTTTCAGTAAAAGCAAGCTCCTGTTTAGGAGGCAACAGGCTGCCTTGAACTAGATGTTTTCGAGCGTTTAAAGCTGATCGGTGAGCAGGGTTTGCAAGAAGAAGTATACACGAAGCTTGGTAAATATCTTCTGTAGTTTGAGAGGTCGCAAAAAGTGTAATGGCGGCCATGTACAACCTGTAAAGGACTTTCTGCGGAATACCAACATTTCCATCACGATAGAAGAACGGGATTTCTGAGTGCGGGTCCAGTGTCGAAGTTTCTGTTACATCACGAGCACAGGTCCAGTCTACGATATCTCCAGGGAGGACTTCGACCGACTTCCTAATCGTTATTGAAGATATGTGAGGGAAAAGATTTTGTACAGAAAAAGATTTTCATACGGTGGTTGAGATAATATCTCGGCCAACATACGTATGATTCTGATCTGGGGATTCATATCCATTGTGCCCTACTGTCAGCACAGTCTGAGAAGTGATTTTAATTGCAGCTAACACGTAACAAGATATATATATTATTATAACAAACATGCGGCATACAATTGTTCATGTTTGCTTTGCTATAGCTAAAAGTAGTGTGGAAACGTGACATAATCGTGAATTCCTACTACATGTTGGGAAGAGGTCTTTTCTTCCGCCACGCCATAGCTAGGCGCCTTCCCTTCCCAGTCACTCGTGGAAAATCTATCCTTTCCAAAAAATACATGCCTAAAGTCTTAGACTTTCATGCTGGTCCACTGGTGTGGATTGACTGCGAAATGACTGGTCTCGATGCGAAACGTCATAAAATTATCGAAATCGCCGTTGGTAACACCCCACGCAGTCTTGTGCGGACCTTCACCATCTTCTGCAGGTACTCATTACGGACGGAAACCTTGAAATTGTTGATCGAGGAATTCGATTCGTGGTTCGTACAGAGAAGAAGTTGTTGGATGGGTAAGGTATGATTACAATATGTTTACACAACACAGCTAACGCGTTTTTATCTTTACATTAGCATGGACGAATGGTGCACTAAGCAACATGGTCAGGTACTGTTTTCGAAAGGGTGTCAGTTTGCCGATAATTAACCTTCAACCCTGGGCAGTCTGGACTTACACAGGCCTGTTTGACATCACCGTATTCGCGGGATCATGTGTCCAAAGCAGTCCTTGAGTATATCAAAAAGTGGATACCGCAACCAAAAATCGGTGTCCTGGCGGGTAATTCAGTGCATGCAGATCGATCATTTCTTATGGAAGAAATGCCAGAAGTGGTAGATTGGCTTCATTATCGGTCTCTCGTGCCTCCTTGAATCGAGTTCTTGTTTTACTGATTGGCTATATCCTAAGCAGTATTGTTGGTGGGTTTTCGTCCCGTCACGGCAAAATTTAACCACTCAATCATCACCTCTTTAGATGTTTCATCTATCAAAGTGAAATTGATTACTGCCAGTGGCTTGCACATTCTCATATTGAAATGTCCTAGGAATTGTGTAGAAGATGGTACCCAGATAAACCTGTGCCCCGTTTGGCCGAAAGTACACATCGGTATGTGTACTCTCCTTTGGGTACTATGTTGAAACTTGATCATAACTTGGGTTGATTCACAAGGGCATTAGATGATATTCGCGGCTCTATCAAAGGTACCATAGACTTTCTTACGTATCATTTTGTGCCACTACCTCACCATTACTCTAGAGTTACAATGGTACCGGAAAAACATATTCCTTCCACCATCTCTGCCCCTTGTCCCCAACCAAGAATCCTCCGCCATACCTCCAGCACTTTATCATTCAGAACATTGATTGCATTTGATACGATACGTTAGGACCTCTCGTGATTTTCGGGAATTGCATCATGAGCTGAGCGAGGTGATATACTCAATATACAATAACAGATCGACAATAAAGAGTTGTTATCTTCATTAAAATATTGAAACAAACACAGTCAATTGTTAAAATATGATGTATAAGAGTTAGAAATCCCATAAGGTACCCTACCGTCACGTGTAAGTCAGATATGGAATCGCAATTGAAGAAATATTGCATACAAATGCGGGAATCCCTGCAACCTTGCAACCTTCCATCATTTCCTTGTTCCCTTGAAAGTTAGACGTGATGAAAACAACCTCGGCGCCCCAAGATATGTAGGTTTCTTTGATGAGTTTCATAACGTCAGGACGTCCTCCTTTAAAACGAAGATCATATTAATCTCCGGACACGCTCACAAAATCAAACTGTCAACCTTCTTTCTTAGAATCCCAGAGAGTGATGCGGTCTGGGCCAAGGTTTCGGTGAATTAGTCCAGATATTGTTGGACCAAATGTTTTTTCTTGGTCAGACCCGATCCAGATTAGGTACCTGTGATATTGTGTTACGTCAGAGATGGTCCTGCTCAGAGCTAGGATCATGAGATCATAGAGTCATCACTCCATATTCTCACCAGTTGGGGCTCTGTTAGTGTTGTTTAGAAATTTCGTTAATGAATTATTACGGAGGAGAGAATTCTTGCCTGCAGACAAGTTGATAGAGCTGCACCGAGGCCTGTCCCAGTGCATACTCTAATACCTCGTTTGTAAAGTGCGGATGTGTGCGATACTCCGGCGAACTAGAGCTTTTAATGATAGGTGGGCACAAATTCTTGGTGAAACCCACCTTAAGTTGTCTCGTCCAAAGTTGACGGGGTGGATTATTAACGAGAGCACGTGTAAAGTCACCCTGAACCCCACAAAGAAGGTAATGCTCCTTGGCGTGAGGACCCTCACTGGTCAGGCCCAAAAGTAAGTTGTGGAAAAGCGAAGAAGCCATTATAAATCACGATATTATGCCAAATGCATGATATTCTAGGATAGAACCTCGGCTAATTCTCGCTAACAAACCTTGCTGCATACCGCGTTGGAAACGAAGAACAACAACTTTAGGTGAGGGCTTGATCAAGAAATTAAGCCCTACGAAAAGGTTAAAGAAACTAAGACTCACAATTTCCACATCCACTTGGACTTCACGGATAGTGAACCAAGGGAGCAGTACGCTAAACAACAGTTATGTCCACAAAATGGATCAAGAGGATTTCGGGTGGACTCACAATACTGTCATCCAGAATATAAACCAGAAGTCTTGTTGTCGAAGTATGCGAAGACCATCAGGGTTCCATGAGTGAGTGGTGAGGTCATAGCTGTCTCCGAGTACGATGAAGATCCAGGCTTGTGTGACAGTGAGAAGAGGAATAGAACAATCGGCGGTATACATACTTGAGAGCAATCCAACCCTATGGCATAGGTAATAAGTTGCTATTCCGTGATTTAAGTATCAGATGACCTACCATCCCATAAAACGATGATGCCGTTCAAATACACTGGACAGAGCTAATCAGGAGTGAATTTGCATAATGAATTCGTATCAACGAACTTATGGTGGGTATTTCGCACCCATGGGAAGGCCGACACGATAGAAATACCTACGACGATGCTTGTGATAACTCCTGCGATCAACACAGAGTTATGGTTGTCCTTGTGGTTGGAAAAAATCGCAACGATACGAAAGATTAACCACAGAAATCCCGATATGGCACACCCTGAATGTATGCCGCCAATATGTTGAAGTATAGATGTACAGGCTAGACGGAAACCGAGAGGGGTCCACTAGAGTGAACGAGTCAGGACAGTATGTGATGGGGAGTCTCACAGAAAATTCACCCGCGCGAATAATGTATTGACAATGAGATAGAGCAGTCGTCCGAAAAGTTCGTTCCGCATGAGAACGGCGGTAAGCAGGTTTCCTAGGACACACGCCCCGGCATACCTCCGTGGATAGGGCCATTTCCCAGTTATAGAAAGAACCATGCCAATTATGTTTATTGACACGACGAAAGTGAAAAATTTACTGAGAGGTAATCAGAAAGACCGCTATTAATGCAAGTGTACTGCGTTACCGGTACGTGTTGAACCATAACTGGAAACATATCCAGCGGCCGGCCTCCCGCGTCGATGTCTTCGGTGGCGTTTGTTTTATGTTTTCAGGACGCAGTGGAGACATCTGGTTCTGGCTGGTAGTCCATAATTTATCATTGATTGGCGAAGTTTGATGAGAAGCTGATGGTAAGGAATTCCTCTGACAGGCTGGAGGAGGAGTAGGGAAGCGCCGGCCACGGGGACGGGGACGAGTGCGGGCGTGAGGGCGGGGACGAGGACGAGGGGAGAGATTGATAATGCTATCTTGCTCGAGAATTCCTTCCTCCACGTCATAAAAAGAAGTTGAAGATGAGGACATTGGGAGGTTATTGATCGGGAGCGTTTCACGAATCGTAGAACCATAGCAAGTGGAGATAAATAGTTGATATAGAATAATGCGTCTCCCAGCCGGTGCCAGTGTGGCGTAATCTCTCGGTAAAAAAAATCCAGAGAAATCACCGAACCTTTTGGGCGAGGATGAACATCCGAGGTCCTGGCGAATGCACCTTTACCGCGTGGATAGAATGCGTAGGCATATAGATTACATAAACTCGTTTCAGATGACTGGACAAGGTTCACGAGCTGGCCATTCTATGATACACTGATTTGAGAGTCTGATGCAATAATATTCCGCCGTGTTGAACTCACCTTGGCATATATGCCTGGTTAACATGGCCAGGCAACACACACCGGACGATGCGCGCAATCGTATATCATCTGAATCACTCGTGGGGTGGGCGTACTTTGGTGCAACATGCATCATTCCATATTATATGTAGGTGGCAAATAATTCCTCCTTCAGGGTTACATGCGGCCAGGTTGAAAATGAATAAGGGTGTTTCATTAATGACCACGGATTTCCTTCTATAATTGCATCAGTGAGGGCCAGATTTGCCGATAATTAGTACCGGTGAACAGGATAGACTCACATTGTCGTGCCTTAGTAACGTGTTTGGCGTTGGTATAAACTCTTGATGCCTCAATGCCTGTGGCCCTGTCATCCCATTTCAGTGTAGCTGTTCTTTTGCAGTCAGAGCTGTTCCGAGAAAATCATCGGAGAGATGACGGGAAATTGAAGTGGTTAATCCATACATTTGTGTCGAAAGAATCACTTGAAGGCTAGAATATTTGTAGATAGGTCGTATATGGGAACAAAAGGTACCAAGGAGGATGTAAAGAGAAGCAGGTGACTACGTTGACGTTTCCTTCCCTGTGTTCAGCGTTCCCAAACCCTTGGTCGCCACCGGTGTGCCCGTGACCGCTGTATCGTACTTGGAATAATAATGACAAAGATTCCCTTGCAATCGGCTGGCACCGAACCTCATCCAGAACCTCGAAAGTAAACATTGGCCTATATTCATCAAGTCAATGAGTCAAGTGGCCAGAGCCCCTGTCATGGGGCATGTTTAATGACTGTTCAAATATTGCTTCGTCGATATTGATCTGTCAGATTGGTAAGAGCCTTCCCATTGCTTGTATAGACTTTACTGAACGAGAAAAAGGATCTGTGGTTACAGAAATCATGGCCGAGTTACGTCCCCTGGGGTTCTCCTTCTGAAGCCAAATTTAAATACAACGGGTGAACAAAAGCTACCCGTGGTAAAGAAAATATTCGAACCTAATTTAGATCGGATTTTTCGGCCTTACATAAAGGCATATTTTTGTACCTTTTCACAAAAAAAAAAGGGATACCAAGTCACTTCTTCCTCCCTCCACTCCTTTATCTGGGGGCCTAACAATGAGTCTTTCGCGACTTCGGCCCTCGTGGATAAACCCCCTCATACGTCTGAATCTACGGCCATTTCACAGTAGTGGAGCGTCTCGCTTTGCTTTGGCGGCAACAAGGCCACTACGGGCGGTGGCTGCACCAGCCGTCGGTGCGTATTTAAAGGAAGAGAGACACGTTCTTAACTCTCCATCGGAAATTGCTCGAAAAATATCCGCCAAGGTATTGCCTAAACTCCCTCGCCCTGATGTCCAGAAAGTTGTGGTGGTAGGCAGTGGAGGCCTTAGCATCGGTCAAGCGGGAGAATTTGACTACTCGGGATCTCAAGCACTCAAAGCACTGAGCGAAGAAGGGGTCGATGCTGTCCTTATTAATCCTAATATCGCAACCTGGCAAACGTCCCACCAGCTAGCCTCTGAAGTCTATTTTCTACCGATTACCACGGACTATGTTGCCTATGTTCTGGAAAAGGAACGACCGGATGGAATCCTCCTGACATTTGGTGGACAGAGTGCTCTAAACGTGGGTATTGAATTGGATCGCATGGGAATCCTGGAACGGTTAGGTGTCAAAGTACTTGGGACTCCCATTAGGACCCTTGAAGTTTCAGAAGATCGCGACCTGTTTGTTAAAGCTCTAAAAGGTATGAATCTAGTCTCCATATGGCCTGGAACTAACGTTTAGCACCGTAGAAATTGACATTCCTGTTGCTCAGTCGACTGCGGTATCTTCCGTCAATGCAGCGCTCGACGCTGCCGAAGTTATTGGGTATCCTGTTATTTTACGATCTGCTTTCACGCTAGGAGGTCTTGGTTCTGGATTCGCTGAAAATGCGGACGAGCTTCGCGATCTGTCAGCCAAGGGACTCAGTTTAAGTCCCCAAGTTCTTATAGAGCGGAGCATGAAAGGTTGGAAGGAACTTGAATATGAAGTTGTGCGAGACGGTGCCGATGTATGTGCCATATCTATTTCTTTGATAGGCGTTTCTGATTTCATGTCAGAATACTATCATATGTTGCAATATGGAGAATTTCGACCCCCTTGGTACCCATACTGGGGATTCGATTGTTGTTGCCCCATCACAGACTTTGCCAGATGATGAATATCATATGTTGCGGAGTGCTGCCATCAAAGTGATCCGCCATCTTGGAGTTGTGGGGGAATGTAACATCCAATATGCACTCAACCCTACGTCAAAGGAATATTGTGTGATTGAAGTGAATGCCCGGTATGTCTTGTGCAGCTTCCAGAAAATTGTCGCATTAACGATTTGACCACAGTCTGAGTCGATCTAGGTGCGCCTTACTTGTCTTCCTTTTTGTCATTGATTGACTCTAGCGCAGTGCCCTTGCGTCTAAAGCTACAGGGTACCCTTTGGCTTATACAGCTGCGAAGATCGCCCTTGGCCATACGCTGCCCGAGCTCCCTAATGCTGTCACTAAAACGACGACCGCTTGTTTCGAACCTTCTTTAGATTATATTGTTACCAAGATTCCCAAATGGGACCTTGCTAAATTTTCCTCACAAGTTAATCGTGAAGTTGGGTCGTCGATGAAGTCGGTCGGTGAGGTTATGGCGATAGGGCGCACATTTGAGGAAAGTTTGCAGAAGGCAATTCGACAAGTAGACCCAAGATGGAAAGGCTTTGAAGTTTACATCGAGCCAGAAGACTTGGACACCGCACTTACTCGCCCTACCGACATGAGACTGTTCGCTATTGCTTACGCAATGTTCAGGAAGAACTATTCTGTTGACAAGCTCCATGATCTAACCAAAATAGACAAGGTGGGTACAATCTTGGGGCTACTTTAGGTTACGTTAATGAGAAAATTTTCAAGTGGTACCTTTACAAAATTGACAACATCGTTCAAACCCATCATGCTATCAGGAATGCGGGATCTATCGATAACATCGACCACGAGCTCATGACTCGCGCTAAACGAATGGGATTTGCTGATGCCCAAATTGCTGATATCATTTTGTCTACGGAAGACATCGTTCGTGCGGCCAGGAAAACATTGGGCATCACGCCATTTGTTAAACGAATCGACACATTAGCCGCCGAGTATCCGGCACATACGAATTATCTCTACACAACATACAATGCCTCAGAACACGATGTCGAGTTTGACGAACACGGAACCATGGTTCTTGGAAGCGGTGTTTATCGTATTGGGAGTAGCGTGGAGTTTGATTGGTGTGCTGTAACATGTGCGCGAAAGCTCAGAGATATGGGGAAAAGGACGGTTATGATCAATTACAACCCAGAGACTGTGTCGACCGATTTCGACGAAGCCGACAGGCTCTACTTCGAAGAACTTGGATATGAGCGTGTAATGGATATATATGAGCTAGAACAAGCTCAGGGTGTCATTGTCAGTGTTGGTGGTGAGATTGAGTACATGTTGTCCTCTTTCCGGTCCACTAATACTGATTTTAGGACAATTACCTCAAAATATTGCACTCCGTCTGAAGAAAAATAATGTCAATGTTTTAGGAACGAGTCCAGAGCAAATTGATAATGCCGAGGATCGCCACAAGTTTTCATCTGTACTAGATAGTATTGGAGTCGACCAACCTGCATGGACAGAGGTTACGACACTGGTGGCCGCGAAAGCATTCGCCGAAAAAGTTGGGTGCGTACTTCACCTAGTTTTCCCCTTTCAGTGTACTGAGTAGAAGAACTCAAGATATCCTGTTCTTATTCGACCGTCATATGTCCTATCGGGTGCAGCCATGAATGTCGTGTTTGAAGAATCAAGTTTGGAGTATAACCTTTCGGCTGCCGCAAATGTGTCTCCACTTCATCCCGTTGTCATCACAAAATTCATCGACAATGCACAAGAAATTGATGTTGACGCTGTTGCGCACAATGGCAAACTCCTTGTACATGCCATATCAGAGCACGTCGAAAACGCCGGTGTTCATTCGGGCGACGCAACTCTGGTCCTTCCTCCTTATACGTTGTCGATCCAGGACATGGCAAGGTTAAAGGATATTGCTGAAAAGGTTGCGACAGCCTTTGAGATATCTGGGCCATTCAATATGCAGATCATCAAAACCCCAGTCAAGGTTCCAGGTGAAGAACCAGAGTTGAAGGTTATTGAATGTAACCTCAGAGCATCTCGTTCCTTCCCTTTTGTCTCCAAAGTCCTTGGTCACAACTTCATTGATGTTGCCACTGCCGCGATTGTTGGACAGGACGTTCCTGACCCGATAGATATCATGAAAGAGAAACGTGAATATACGTCCATCAAGGTGGCCCAGTTTTCTTGGACTAGATTAGGGGGTGCAGACCCATTTCTCGGTGTTGGTGAGTCATAATCATTTCATCGTACTGGCTTTTTATCTTATCACACTCTGCCAGAGATGGCGAGTACCGGCGAGGTGGCAAGTTTCGGAAAAAATGTTCACGAGGCGTACTGGGCGTCACTTCTCAGTACCACCGGCTTCAAGGTTCCTCGCGCAGGCTCTGGTGTCCTTCTTGGTGGTGACATCACTAAGCCTGAAATGGCATCCATTGCCAAAGGTTTAGTCGATATGGGCTTCAAGCTTTACTGTTCGTCCCCCGTAGTCGAACAGTTCCTGAACACCATCCCCTACGTCATTGCGAAGCGAATCTTCTTCCCCACGAAGGACAAAAGGAAGCTCCGTATGGTATTCGATGAATACGAAATTCAGTGTGTCATCAACCTCGCCAAATCTCGAGGTCTTAGTTTTACAGATGAAGACTATGTTGCTCGCAGGTGTGTTTCTTCTTCACTTCATATAAAAATCGATGAACGACAATCCTTGATAGAAATGCTGTCGATTTTGGTCTTCCCCTCCTCAACAATGCTCGAACAGCGCAGTTATTTGTGGAGAGTCTAGGCGCAAAAATTCCTCTTGGCGGACTACGAAGCTATACTGAAGGTCATATACCTTCTGAGGTCAAATCATGGCAAGAATTCATTGGCAGAAGAGCATGAAGATGCATTTTTCACTCTTTTCTTGGACTCGTATTAAATCATGAAATAGGAATCTGGACCAAGTCCCATGTACTTCTATATACGTTTAGTAGATCAATACGGATGTTTTCATACCACACCCGATACATATTACGAGATATATATTGATCAAGTATCATACATCCCCGGTGAGGTCTTCGGGGGTACACAAGTCACCAAGGTTGAGTTCTGTGGGGGTCCCGCAGCGCGATGAATCAAGGCGGGACATGTTGCGCTCAAGAGCGAACTTGCTCACAACGCTCGGGTCTGATGCTCCTTGAATGATGTCCGCAACGAGGCGGCCAATAACCGGAAGGAACTTGGTCAGATCAGCAAAAATTTTGGGAAAATTTAGTTCGGCGAGTACCTTGAAAGCATGACCACTTCCTGCCGTTGCAAGCATCAATCCTGGGTCCGTCTTGTAACGATCAATGACCCAGTCGCCATCGATGGAATCGTTATACCTATGACAAACGTGTTGCTGTATAAAGGCAAGATCAAATTTGGCATTTGCACCCGCACCAACAGAGTCGAGTCCCTGAGAAAGGTTTGCCAGCAAGGTCAGGATACACTCCCTTGAGGTATCGCCTCATGCTTTGAATGTCGCTTTTGGGGATCGAGAGTCCCTGATGAGGGTCAGTCGTCACCGTCCGAGGGGTTGATATATTATCAATCGTGTGTGTATATCCAGGTACATGTGTAGCCATCTTGACGATTCCTTGTTCATTGGGCTACGGAATTTGTAAGTCGGGAAAAATAAATGGCTTGATGTTATATATTGGCCCACTGGAAATATATAAAAGCCTGTGCTGAAGTCAAGGACAACCGGGCACTTCCTGTAGCGGCGCATTTCGTCATCTGTCAATTGCAGAGTGGCAATGCATTGTCTTGCCTCCTCAATCAATTGATTGTTGGTGACAACTTCGAGACCTACCCCGTCGCCAAACACCTCAAACCTAAATCAAGTATGGGAAACGACGAAGGTGTCCAGGATCCGATAGCAAGCACAATTAAGGACGCAGTGTAGATGCTTCCATCGGTGCACTCCACACCTATTGTCTTGCCGTTTTGGCGTAGGAGGGTGGTTACGCACTTGGACGGAAGAATCTTCCCATTGAGCGCCGTTACCTTTGATATCATCATGGATAAGCCTTGGGAAGCATTAGCCCAACCTCCGTCGTAGTTAATGTACCCTTTTTGCTGGTCAAACGATGCCGTGCGTGCCTCAGGGGGGAATATAGCTTGGATGGAACTGCTGTTGGGAAACCATTGGAGAGAGGCGCCTAGTCCTGCATCGTTGCGATGAGATTCTGTTACATAACTAATGCCCTTTTCTGAAGACCCCAATACGACAACTCCAGATCTAGAAATCCAGGGGCTCAGAACGAGAGTTCTGAAACGGAATGCACATACTCTTGATATGTATTTCCCCACTCTTCCTTATCCTTCCACATGGCGATGGCTTCTCGGGCCAGTTTGGCATAAAAAGGGTCTGAATAGGAGCTACGGACAACTATATTCTGTAATCAGCAGCTATCAAAGCATTCTGAACTTTTTACCGGATACTGACTTCGATTTATATCATTGCTGGCTGCATCTAGGGCGGGTATCGTACTCGATCGATCAAGGATAGTTACACCTGTGAAACCTCGCTTCAGTAGATGATATGCGGTAGACACGCCAAAACATCCAGCCCCAACGATTACAATCTGATCATCCAAGGATACCATGTGTATGGAGGAGTCTACACTCGATCCCTCTAACTCGATTCCATCAAGAACCCATCTAAAGAGACAAGCTGCCAAAGTGATTTTCCAGAGTCAAGCAAGGCCAAATAACGACACATAGACTGTAACGAAAACGTGACCTTTTACCCTATACCCGGATACACTCGTCTACCTACTCTTGTTTCATGTTCCTTTTCGATGTCCAAACCATTCCCACTCTCATAATCCGTCGCACCCTTGAGTTGCCGTTACCCTCATTTACTCCGACTTATACCGACCTCCTTTCCTTGGCCGTTTCAACGCTCCTTTAGTACATCCTCAAATTACTTATAAAAGGCCTGTATTTGACTTCTTACCGTAGAAATCTCATATTCTTAAAACCGTCTATCTTGAACTCGAATGTGTGCCGATACCTTGTGACTCAACATCACGCTATCGTCACATAGACAAAGTAGCTGTTAGATCAATCCAAGATTTGTGTGGTTCGGAAATTTTAAAATATATTCTATGTTTTATCTGAATTTCTGTGTGTTGTAAAGAACCTTTGTCTGAAAGAAAATTTAAAGCAGAAAATCAGTTCAGCTTGAAAAGAAGAAGTGAGAAGGTTCTAAGTACAAGGAATAAGTCAAATAGGACTATATTTCAATGAACACTAATTCAGACTATACGAAATGCTGCAAGCATAAAACAGAGGGATGGTGGGAGGGGAAAAGAAAAAGATGGGGGAGGTTTTATATTTTATATTTTATTATTTTTTTTGGTTCTACATTTTATATACTGACCATACTGTGTATATGTATGTATTGGTCACTCCATACAGTAATTAGAGAAAGGGGAAAAGGGTGACACAGGATAAAGCTGTGTCATGCTGGTGTTACAGTTTCTCCTTTCAGACTACATCTTTTTACTTATCCTTCTTCCTTTACTCATGCCTATCCCATATAGACTCTTCTTCACTTGATTATCCATCCACCTTCCCATTGTTACTCAGCATACTATAAATACAACCAGTAGCTTATATCCCTTGTCCTTCTTTCTCCTTTTATCTATTCCCTTCATATAGTATATAAGCTTGTGTCTTAGACAGAGAACTCCTCAGCTTGACCTAGCTGAATATACCTAGTTCACTCTCATCTTGACGCGAAGCTCAATCCTACTCACCTTAGAAGGGGGTAGTGCATCTCAGAACTGAACCAGTCTGACTTTGTCTTATTGAAGAGAAGTCCAGTCTATGTTAGACCTACCAGAGTCAATGTCTGACCTGAAGTAAACCTGATCTAAGAGAACTAGACCCAACAGCCATAACAACTGGGGAGCACAATCCAGGGGAAGTGCATGTAGTGCCATGGGCCAATTATCCTGGCAGGAGAGGAAGGCAGTGTAAGGGAATGCCCATTTTCAACATCACACTTTGACATCATATGACATTGTAATTGTAGATTAGAGATCATGATTGCAAGACAAGATCGTGATCAAAAATTGTTGTACAAGCCACCAATCACAAGCCCTATGCCAATGATCACAAATTGAAGTTGCAGATTGCAAATCAGAGCTACCAGACAAAGCCTACACCTTGTATTGAAGACCACACATTGCAAACCCAGATGACATCTGATATGCACCACACTTGTTGAAATCATGTATGATCACTATGCAAACATACCTATTGTATCAACAAACCAATTGTGTGACCCTGAGTGATGTGGCAACAATAGGAGTACATGCTGGCATTGTGTAGAACTAGGTATATAGTGGCCCCACCTTGGTAGGGAATCCTCAGATTGATCTCTCAGGATCTCCCCTACCAGCTGGAAGTCAGCCAACTTGTGATTGCACGCATTCTGACTTAAGGTTGGCCTGACAGGCAGGGCACATCCCATAGCCAATCAACCTGTACAGTGTACCACCCCTGGTCTGTCTTTGACTAGGGGACATTGAAGGTGAATGCTGATGCATTCTCCTTGAGGAATTTGACCAGCCACACAAAGTGTAGCTGGTGTTTGGGGGTGGGCTTGGGTGTGAGCTGGGCAGTCCCTGAGGATGTGTGACACAGTTTCCAGAAGGAAGCTACATCTACAGGTGGTGGGTTTGTTGAGGAAGAACCTGTAAGGGGAACACCCTCACACACCCAGCATCCAAACCAGCGTATGCCTCAGCACTGGATTGCAATAGGAAGTACACATGTACAGACCCTACAGTGCACCTCAGCGCAACCCAGTACACCCCATTGCACTGTACTCGTGATCTTGCATTGTTGTACTAACACCTATTGTACAACCCTGAGTGACATGGCACAATAAGCCATGAGTATCTATTGTAGTCTACAGTATATAGAGACAATACCCTAGTAAGGAATCCTCAGATTATTCTCTTAGGATTTCCCTTACTAGGTGAGTAGGATAGTATCTATACTTATACAATACAACTTAGGATTTCCCTTACTAGGTCCGTTGCATAAGTCTCTAACGCATCCCGCACCCGCTTGCTTAGGAGAGTCACTGCTGATGCAAAAGTAAGGTTGCCCTTACAGAACCTAGATCAGTATGCCCCTATTGGGGCATGACCAGTAATGTATCATGTCATGCAGGCAGTTAGCCCCAGTGAAAACTGGTTCTAATTCAGTTGATATCATCTTGAAATTTTTAATTCTATTTATTTATTTGGGTCAAATTGTCTATTTCTGTTGAGAATCAGGTCTTGGCAATCACCGAAGATATCAACAGAATTATATGATTTGACCCAAAAACCAGACAGAAATCAATATACCTTATTAAAATCAACTGAATTAGAACTGGTTTTCACTGGGAGTTAGCTCATGGCTATGCCTGGTTATGCGCATCCAAGGCCCACCTCTGAGGTGGGTTGGGGTGAGGGGAATATCTTTTCCTTTAAATGTGGGTAGGAAATTCTTGCCAATGTATGCTGGGGAGTAGAAAAGGGTATTCCACTCCTCCAGCATATGTGTGACTGCTGGGTGTCTAGTGTAGTCAGCTGAGATAAGGGGCACAACACCAGCCTCAATGCATATTGAGGAGGCAAGGATGTGTGCCAGTTGGTGGTCTTCCAGTTCCACCCCATGGTTATGTGGTGGAGGTAGAGGTGGTTGTTAGGGTCAAACTCCAGCTGTAAGGAGATCTCTTGTTAGGTCCTATCCTAATTGTACAGACAATCTGTTGAGAAAGAGGACTCCTGTCAACAGACAGGCAGACCGCCCCAACCCAAGTTCTCAATCAATTATCACCCCTTTTGAATACCCACTTTCCTAATTTGTATCTGCTTATTTATACAGCCTGTAGCCAGGCTCCCCTAGAGTCTTGGAACTCGCTATTCTTTTGTCTCAAATACTCTCAGGCAGAGTAGGGGCTCCCTCACTTGTCTTTCACTTACTGTGACAGACCTGAGTTCTATTACTTACAAAACTCTACACAATTATTGCTCTATTGTAGGTAGCACCTTATACCTAGTGTCTGCCTTGAGCAACCTCAGCATACCCTCTATGTCCATATGACCTACACCTTACCCCTTTTGGAAATAGTAGTTACCTCCTTACTAAAGTGTTACTGTAAGGGGATCACTCAGATGATCCATATCTAGTTATTCAGATAATCATCATAGTATGTATACATGCATCATACTGACATTGTCTGCCTAGAGTATCATTGGCATACCCCCTATGTCCTTATGACACCTCTCTGAGGATTCCTTACTAGGGTATTGTCTCTATATACTGTAGACTACAATAGATAGTCATGGCTTATTGTGCCATGTCACTCAGGGTTGTACAATAGGTGTTAGTTCAACAATGCAAGATCATGAGTACAGTGCAATGGGGTGTGCTTGTTACGGTTTCTCTTTTCCCTTCATTATCTTATCTCATCCTGTATTATCTAACCTTTGGACTATCTCTTTCCCTCCATTCCATTCCCACTGATCCTATTATTACATTTAACTTTCCCATTATTATTCAGCGCTTCATTTATAACTACCAATACCGCTTATCCCTCTCAGAAGCATTACTCATCATGCTTCTTTTCTACTTATATATATATACCATACAATGTAGTAGATAGTCCTCAGCTTGACCTAGCTGAATATACCTTATTCTCTACATCTCGACGCTCAGCTCGATCCTACTCGCCTTAGAAGGGGGTAGTGAATCTCAGATTCAGAAGACAGACTCGTCCTTTATATCAGGAAGTCTATAGATGTCAGACTTATTGTCGACAGTCTTATCGAACTAATTGATTGGTCTTGATCTAGAGGATAAGACCCAACAGCCGTAACAGTGCTGGATTGCACTGAGGTGCGCTGTAGGGTCTGTACATGTGTACTTGGGGGAAGTGGGCCAACACTATGTGTGGCAGATACTCGTTCTTTATTTCTCAGCTCTTTTTGTGAGGAAAATAGATGTTTTACACCTTTAATGAGCTGTGATTTAGTATTTAATATGACCAAAATAAAGTGATAATGTGGTATAGAACAAGTTTGGTTAAGGTCATGTGATTGTGGGAAAATATTTCCTTTTTGGGAAATTTAGGACACTGTTTGTACTTTCCAAATATGCAACAACTATCACTATATCTAGTCTGGTTGTTGAGAAAATCACAAAACAATGCAAGAACAGACCATGGGAAATTATTTCCTTTTTTGGAATTGTAGGACACTGTTTGTATATTCTAAATATACAACAACTAGACCTAT
>MU150229.1:1438361-1464351 GCA_015584075.1 Collybia nuda
AGTACCTGCCACACAATGTGTTGGCCCACTCCACCCAAGTACTACCTACACTAATTCCTCTAAAGGAGATGTAGAGTAAAATTTAAAAAAGTAGGGGAGAGTGAGCCCATAAATTGAGTGCGAGATAGGGATAGATCGCAAAATGGAGCGGTGAAGACAAACTACTCAAAGGGGATAAATGTACCTGTTTCAATAAAGTAAAAGATCTACATGAATCTAAAAGGGGGAATGGGTAAATTGACAGTGTTAGGGATGGATCAGGGTTGTCAACATATTAAGGTGACCCTTGAACGTCTGTGATGTGGCGGGATGACTGTGACTGAAGGGTGGTGATGATGGGATAAGTCCACAATCCGCGACTTAAGGATGAGTGCCATAGGAAGTGGGTGCGCACATTAAGGATGTGCGCATGCACTAAAGTGAGTAGGTAAAATGGGTGACGCAATTGAGTGATAGTGTGTGTGCAGAAAGAGTTGTATTAGAGGTTAACATGCCTAGAGCGCAGCTAGGCTTGTCAATGGGGGTTGGCTTTAGCAACGTACCTTGTGGGCCTCCCCCCTTTTGTGTGCCATCACCTTGTTGTCCTACTGGCTTCACATCCCTTGGTTGAGGGGAGGAGAGCTGCATTGTGGCTTTGGTGTGGTGTTGGTGTTGGTATTGTTGGTGTTGGTGGTTTGGTGGTTGTTGTTGATGGTTGAGGATGATCAACAAGGGCATGGCAACGGTCATGTGCCCGTCTTCTTGGTCTTGAAGCTGGTTATCATCTAGCTCCAGAAGACCCTATTGCCCAATGGTTATAAACACCCATGCTATTACATAATGTTTGCATGTGCAAATGTTCAAACCTAGTTGGAGGCAAGTTTTTTATTCCACTATAGTATTACAAATCATAAGTTATTTAAGTAAATAAAAAACATTATTAATCTGATTAGTAAGTGTCCGTGCACTGTCCATGCGGACTAAACAGGCAGTCCGTCTGTGTGGATTTACACAGATTGATGTGGACTGGGCATAGACACGGACTGGCAATTGGCAGCATGCCCTGCCAAATAAATCCGCGCGGAGTCCGCACAGGTTATGTGGCTCAGTGTAAAGACCTCACCTAAACATCCAATTCTCATACTTTTTTTTTTCTCAACTTTCTTACATGCATATAAACCCTTTTCAGTGTATAATATTACCTAATACACTTGATTATTAGTAATATATATCAAAAAGTCCTAATTTTCTCAAATGCACTCAAGTTTTGTTTTGCTGTGTTCACAAATTGACACCCCTCCACTACCAAAAACTTGGGGCCAGCCAAGGTAAATGCTGGCCCTGGGCTGCCCTGGGGCTGCTTGGTATTGGCCCAGACCATGGTCAGTCTACCCCTGATCCAAAAACCTGATTCTCAGTCCATATGGCATGTGACTACAGGCTCTCATGTCAGAAAAATCAAATTGGCCTTATAATAGCCTGGCTTTGTAATACCATCATGATCTGCTTGTGATGGCTCAGCTCAGTTTTACAAAGATCTTATCTCATGCTTATTGGAATTATGATGACACCCATCCTCATGTTCTGTCAGCTTTATTATACAATGAATATAACATGAGAAAACAATTACAATTAAATTATGAGAGAAAAATTTAGTGTTTTTTTTATATCATGTGGAAATTATGATGTTGCCAGCACAACTTTATATAGAATCATCTGTCATTACAAGGCTATACAAGGCCATACAAGTGGCCCTGTCATTAGTGTATTAACTTGCATCATAATGCTTTGTAAGCTCATTTAGATTTTTCTGGCACACCAGGGCTTTCCAACTGCAGCTCCAATGAGGTGTGCAAACCAGCCACTATGCAACAGCCTCTATTATGCACCATTTTTATCTTAACTCCCCCCTAGTGCCTAATGTTTAATTATGATACACATGACCACAACTGTATTGTGTATGGTGGTATATAAAGTTTGAACCAAACCATACATAGTGTCCTTTGGCACAAAAATCCTTAACATTCATCTCTTGTAAAACCTAATTCAATTTCATAGTACCTCTATGAGTTTCTTGATGTGGGAAAACACTAAAATACTAAAATAAAATATAGTGCAGAGCACTTAGTCACCACCACTTTTAGGCAGCAGCAGAATCAGTTGGCAATTTTTTTTTGTAAATTTGAAATAGGTTTTGGTGGGGGCAGGGCCAGTAGAGTAATTCCAATTTGTATCTACATCCATTTTTTCAATGCCAGGACCATGTAAAGCACACAAGAAAGCCACTGCATGAGTGCAAGAGGCTAAAGGCAGAAAAAAAACTCAGACTTGAGTTGCTATACTAGGAAGTAGTTACTACATGTGGATGCAATTATGTAATAGTGGCAAATTTTATTTCTGAATTTTGTATCTGTCAGTTTTGAGAATTTTGACAAACGGTCTTGGGGTTTGATTCCCCTAATTAAAATAAGCACTTTTACCAGATGGATAAGAAATTCGACCTTTTTTGAGGATGCAGTTCCGGTTGGGGAAAAGTAGTGGTGACCGCTGGGTCACCACCATATATGTCTCGACTTATTGTTCCCACGCACCTCGGTTAGATATTACTTTCACACAACTTGATATTTCCACTTAAAATAAGTAAACGAGATCCACACTACAACAGTCGGCTTGGAAAGATATAATAATTTTTTGCATCATTGAACACAACACATGCCGGTGATACTGGGTTGGCACTTGTGCGAATAAAAGAAACAGACCCCAGAATATCGTTCCCCAATTCGCGCCACATGCCGTTGATTTACGATAATCACCGATTGGACTTGGCTACACGCTCTAACTCATCCTTTTTCTATGGGTGTTGGTGTTGTTAGAAGGATAAAAGAGTTCCTGATATCTAGGACAAACCTTGATGGCGTAAGAATTCGAAGAACCCTTTGCTGCGTTGATAAGTTCGTCGGCCAAGCACTCAGCAATTGATTTCACATTGCGGAAAGCGGATTCCCGGGTCTATGGATATGATCGTCATAAATCAACCCATTTATTGATGAGTACTCGGCTTACTCCAACAGTTAGGAGCGCAATCGACTGGTTAACTCGTCTCAACGGAGAGACATCAACAGCCTGGCGACGAACGGTACCCTGAGAACCGATACGAGTAGAGTCCTCTCGCGGGCCTGTATTAACTATGGCATCCACGAGTACCTATATTATATTATTAGAAATTAGTGTAGAACGTAGCATCGTACGGCGCGCCTGTATAGGATTTTGGTCGGTGAGGAGATGGATAATTTCAAACGCATGGGCGACAATTCGGACTGCCATCAGCTTCTTGCCATTGTTGCGACCTTTCATCATTAAGCTGCGGTATAGTCAACGCATGTTATTCTGTAAGCGTGAAAAACGCGACCAACCTGTCTACCAATCGCTCGACAATAGGCATCTGTGCCTTCTTAAATTGCTTCTTGGCGTAACGACCAGCAGTGTGTGGAACATAAACAGCATGGCGGACTTGAATATAATCCGTTAAAGATATATCTTTCACTTCAACACTAGAATCATAGTCCCACGGTGAGAAAGAATCTGAGACCCATCCCGGTACATGCTAGAATTCATAACTCACTCCTGTGTATCCCACTTTCCAAAGAGCTTGATTTCCTGACCAAGTTTTGAGATTTCCTTCGGGAGAGTGGAGGCCATTTTGAGGCTGTTAAAATAAACCACAAAGGGCTTGGGATAAGAGTATTAATACAAGATAATCCGGTGTGATAGCGACGTTGGTCGACTCACCTGGTGAGCGTGTGTTTGTATTTGTTGTTAGTACCAAAAATCAAAGTTTGAGGTGTCGGCATATCCCACAAACTGTACAGTTTCCGAATCGATTGCTGGTCGGAGTTTTTTCATTTATATACCGGGCGCTTTATTTTTTGGTTAAGAAAAACTTTGAGCACACGAAATCAAAGAACTACTTTTAAATTCTTCTGGACCTGTTGATGGACACTGAATATGTATATTTATAGGGGTGCGTAATGAGATTAAGTTGTGGATCATTACAAGAGGTCATGATATGTTATTTCATGTTGGGGGTTACGTTCGCTTCAATGTCTTTGTGAGGTCCAACCTCAGGGACTTTTCTGTCCTAGCTGACTCTTCGGCTCTTCGGCGAGCATCAATCTCGTTCTTGACTTGTTCCAATGCATACGTCTCCGTCCTCCGTGCAATGTGAAGCTCCTTGTCTGCTTCGTCCAAGTGGCGCTGGATTTTGCGACGAAATTGGCGTTCAGTCAGCAGGTCCTCCTCGAGTTTGCGTTTCTCAAAACGTATGTCCAAAAGAAGATCAGATTGCCGTTTGCTTTGACTACGTAGAGATCGAACTTCCAGTCCAAGAGTCTCTAACAAGCTTTTGTTGAATGCTGTGGGAGTGGGGTTGTTCTGAAAGGTGGAGATCTTACTACGGCTAAGGCTTTTTGGTGGAGGGCACTGTCCGATCTCGCTTCGTCGAGTCACTGGGAAAGCGTTTATAACATTGTGGTCGCCATAAACTTTGCGTAGCCACATATTAGAATGTTTTTGATGCTCGGCTTCATGGTTGCGTTCCCCATATGACCTGGCACGTTTGGCGAGATCGTTCTCACAACCCGAGAGTAAGAGATACGCGGGTTTGAGTTGACCGTCAGTAGCGCCATATACTCTCATCGCTACAAAGATCAGTCAAATCCAGGACTTTTGATATTAGAGCCTTTCCTTCAAGTACCTTCAATCATTGACTCCATTATGGACACCGCTGCCTCAGAATTTCCAGCGCGACGATAGTAGATGGCGACGATTATCCAACTGCCATGTCCGCTGCTAGTCATTTTGAGTAATTCAATGAGGAATCGAGGATCCCGTTCTAAAGATCGAAGATCATATACGATATCTTCGCCACAGAAATGAAGGGAAAGCTGGTCAGAGTGCAAAAGTGGAGCTATTTGTGTCTTGAAATCCGATTGTACAAAGGATTGACCACAGTTAGGCAGGGTATTGTGTGAAAATAAAAGGGGCGATAAAACATTATGTTTGAGTTCGCATTGTGTGTTAGTGTATAAGTGCCGAGTTGTCCAGATTTCGGGCGAGATGAGGGTCTGAAAAGCGTTGGGCTCAAGTGCTCCACTGGACTGAATGATAGGGTTACTTGGCGACGCCATGGTATGGTGAACGAAAGGTGGGACCCAGATAATTGATGAACCTGTGTATTCGGGCCACCTACACTCTTTCACTTTGTAAGAGGGAACTTGCTCACTTGGCACAGTGCTCAATCCTTGACTCTATTATATAAGTAATAGGGAGTCGAACGGATTTCGTCAGGGCTATGAGGGGCAATGTAAAATATTATTTGAACTTTTCAATTGCAAATAAAGGTTTATTCTGAAACTTCACCTGTGCGTGATCGGTCACGTGGGGGGGGGGTGGATCTCATGACGCGACAGATGTGTTTCTGTCAGAGGATGAAAAGAAATGATCGTGATCAGAATCTTCGGAGCGTGCCCTCTGGGTCCCGCAAACGGACATCGAGTCTGAAGGGAAAACGCGAGATTACACCTGCCAGACCTCAGTTCACTATGGGCGAGATTCTTCAGAGTTGAAGCACCCCCAAACCCGGGCCAGAGCTGGGCAGGAGCATGAACAGAAACATATAAAAAAGAGTTACAGCATGAACAGTGGGTACGAAAAGTATAAGGAGCTAAGGATATGATGGCATTGAAAATTTTCATTATGTAGACTTCTTAAGGTATCAAGGTCACAGATAGGGATGATTCTAACTGAGTCGTGCAACTACACACCGAGTAGGATACAGTATTAGTATATGAAATTTTTATGAGGGTGATAAAGGGAACGAGGGGGTTCAGGAAAAAAGACCTGCAATTATAGGCTGTAACTTCCCATCGCGGATAGCCTACTCAATAAATGTCAGTACTAAACCCATCACCACGCAACGCATTCTCACCTCATGGATTAGAGATACATTTTGGCCAATGGTCACATCTTCGATACCGAGACCATTGGCAAAGCGACTGTAATTCTCAGAGCCATGCATCCTAATCTTTAATGTTATCCGCACAAATTCGTATACAGGTCTTGTCCGGTTGAGGTACCGACTTGCTGGTGCCATACCCCGCTTTCCTGATAGATAGTGTTGCCGAAGCTCATCTAGTAGTGAAACCGCGCGCGAAGCGACGCAAGAACGGAAATGGGAGATCGAAGTAAACAAAGATCCAGCAATTGTGGGGGTGAACGACCCTGAGTCCGTGAAAAAATCGATTAATACTGTATTACACGAATCCGCAACTTTGCGCATTCGTTCTGGCGCGTCCATCGTACTTGTGATCTCCAAAGTCTGGTGCATTACCATGGAGACTTTTGATGCCACGTCTTGCAGCTGGGAAATTAACAGAGACGATCCGAATGACATGGTAAGTTCTTCCGATATGATTTGGTCCAGTCCATCGGCAAACTCTTTTTGAAGAGCCCTAAGGTCAAGTGCTAAGAACAAAGCGGTGTGAGTTATGACTGTGGATCATTCTTGGTTTATTTTCACCTTGACAAAGGATGTATAAGTAAGATGCAATTAACATTGAAAGAATCTCCAACGAGTTGAGTGTTGCTCGACCAGAAATGAGAGCAAGGGAACTGGGAAGAAGATAAGGGTTAAAATATAGGATTAACACTTGCAGACAAACTTGATAGCTTGATTGTGCATTTCGGCCGACTGTATGTGTGTAGAAACGGGGTTGGCAAGGAATCCAAGTTCGGCGACATATGCAGCACTCGCAATGTCGATACCCTTTCCATGATAGTTGAGTGAAGGATCCGTGGCTGCAAGCGATGGCGGCAAGCCGCGGTTCATCGTTGGATTGACAAGTTCAGCACACTGAGCGAAGATAAGTTTCCCTAGATGGTGGAGGCTGAGACGGGTCTTTTCCATAGCGTTTGTGATAGCCATTGCTTGAAAATTGCCACCGTTATGGATGGTGTTTGTTTCGCCGTCAATCAGAGGGTTGTCGGTCGCTATGAAAAAAAAAATAAGTGAATCGTCATCTGTGTTGATGACTATCCCGGGCATACTTGAATTGCATTCAATGGTAACAGTCTTTAATGATGTTAACATGTCTTCGATCTGGGGGCCGATAAATTGAGAAGCTGTTCGTATGGGATAGCGGTCTTGCCGAAGAGTTCCTCTGTCCTCTTCTATCGTCACTTCTTCTTCCATTGTGGTTGCAAAAATACTATTTTCAAGAAGATGCCAGATAACTTTGGCTGATTCAATCTGGGATGGTCGAGAACGTTAATCAAGACGAGTTTGAGCTAACGTGGCGACTGACCTGGCCAGGGTGAGGTCTGGCTGTTTCGTGTATGAAAGGGTCAAATGAGCCCCGAGACCCTGCGAGCGCTTCTGTTCCTATAGCTGTACAAACTTGTGTCAATAAGGCAAGATGTACAGCGTCATTGAGAGCCAATGAAGCAACAGACGCCGAAAATGCGGTTCCATTAAGAATGCCAAGGTGTTCCTTAGCTGCAAAGGGGATTGGGGTAATGTTATGACTGGCAAGTGCTGTTGTGGAAGGTGACATTTCGCGAGCCCCGAATCTGGCAGGACCATCAAAAACTCGGATTGAAGGGTTTCCACTCAATGCACCAGCGATATAGGATAGCGGTGAGAGATCTGCATCGAAGTGTTAATATTGTGGCGTTACGGGGGTGTCGTAACAGCTTACCCCCGGATGCCGATATGGTTCCCCTTAGTGGCACGACGGGGATAACGTTAGCATGAAGCAGCTCATTCATTTTTTGGATTAGTTCCAGCCTAACCCCCGAGTGACCACGCATAAGGGAGTTCATGCGAATGAGAATAGCTCCGCGGACCCATGCTTCAGGCATACTGGTCGAGCTAAGCGGATCAAGAAGTGGCAGAGCCTCCGGGGTGTTCGTTGATGAAGGCAAAATACCACTGTGCTGATGCTGGAGAAGAGCATATCCTAAAAGTAAGGGTTCGTCCGTCCTGGTATCTGCACTTCCTCCAAATCCAGTTGAAACACCATAAACACTGACCGCAGCCTCAATCTTGGAGGTGATTACATTGCGGCTCTTCCTGAGGCGTGTAGTGATATTCAGTGAATCATCGAGGTTAACGGCCGCGTTATAACGAGAAGCCGCTGTTACAGCCGCGATTGAGAGGTGGTCGCCATCGACGATAATGGTTCTCCCATTCCTGATTTACCTTGTTAACAAATATGGCACCATGATCTTTGCAAACACCTACTTATAGCTCTCAAGCTCTCGGTACGAATCAATAAACTCTTTAACCAATGGTGGAGGATTACGTGCTGCGGTGTTGTTGTTAGGTGCAGGTGTAAGTAGGTCTGCACCAGGTGAAGCTGCCTTAACAACATGAGAATAATCGACATCTGGTCCTGCCATGTACGGCGAGCGCTTGATGATGGGGGTGATGGCCATGAGTATACAGCCCAGTTCAAAAAGAGAGGAAAGTGGTAAGACAATGCGTCAAGATAGACAGGTCTTTATAACAAGATTTAACCTGTGTATGAGGGGTATGATAGATTGGAAGGATGACTGACGCAGCATGGCAGACATCTTTAGGATCTTTAATCTGAAGTTTCAGGAAGCTGTCCGTCATGGCCGGTCGTGCACTGCTAATAGGAATGTTTCATCTTGCCCCGGCGAAGGTCGGACGTCCTTAGGTCCACTTCTTCGCTTCTCCTGAGTATACTACCCCGCCTAGTCAGGAGGTTTAGACTTCTTTAACGCTTGATGCTTTGAAAGTGTTCCGTTGAGAACGAAATTTGACAAACCAAAGCTGTGCGAAAAGCGTTCTTATGTTGATGTAAAGCCAATGCGTACTAGTGACTCACGCTAAAACTATCAGTGGTGGTTGATTCCTACTTGGATATAACAAGCAGCTCGCTCTAGTTTACACGGTAGTGAGCCAATTCCAACAGTCGCAGTCGTCCGTTTGTTGTTCCATCGATATTCGCGGTGGATGTAACGACTAACGGATAGATGTTCTGGCCAGGGTTATAAATTGACTCAAAAGAAAATGTTGCAAAATGTTGCCCCTGTGTTGTGTGTATGTATTATTATTATTGTTGTTGTTGTTGTTTACCCGCAAATTACGTAACACACATATATTTTTACAACCACACTTGTGGGCTCACAGATCCTACATATTATCAACGACGATGGTAAGAACTATTGATCTCATCAAGGTTAGAGCTGAAATTTTCCTAGGTAAAGGCAAAAAAGACCCGCAAATTCGCCTCAATCAAACGCATGTTAAACCCAAACGACATACGTTTGTAAGTTAACTCCCCTCTGATCGTGCTCCGTTCGATGTAAATTTCAGGAAAGAGAATAAACTCAAGCAAAAAAAAAAGGAGGGAGAAGAGAGGGAAAGAGTTGTACGCCGCGTGTATGTTATAAAACATCTTACTCCGAAACAATACTTGCACATAACTTATAATATCGGTCAGACCTCAAGTAGCATCATCACTCTTCCTGGCCCACAATACTGCCCTTGTTCCACCGTACCGTGTACTTATCGACACCAATTTCATCAATTTCAGCTTGCAAAACAAGTTGGAACTCATCAGTGGAATGATGGACTGTCTCTATGCAAAATGTGAGTCTGATTCTTTTCCTATAATTGGGCACTGACGCGTTCATCAGGTATACCATGCGTCACTGATTGTGTAATGGCTGAGCTCGAGAAATTAGGACATCGCTATCGTGTAGCACTTCGGTCTGTTTCAAGATTATGTGTATATGTCTTTTTACTGCTAACCCCATGGCCCCCCTGGTAGCGTGGCTCGGGATCCCCGATTTGAACGGCTACATTGTTCACATAACGGAACATATGCTGATGACTGTCTCGTGCAACGCGTAACAACCCACAAATGCTACATTGTCGCGACTTGCGATCGAGAACTTCGGCGACGTATACGCCAAGTACCTGGCGTTCCACTTATGTACATCGTGAAACGGAGATATGCTATAGAGAGATTACCGGATCAAGGTGCTCCAACATAACAATCCACAAGATTAATGGTGGATGTGTGTACCTCGTTGGAATCTTATCTCAGTAGTTGCCTTTTTGCTCTACAGGTTAAGGGGGCAGACATATAACTTTTTTTCGTATTTAAAAAATGAAGTAAAAGGCGCGTTTGGAATGGTAGCAGGCGAAAAATAATGGACCAATCCGCATGCTTGCTATTCCTCGCAGTAAATAAGGTATCCTTAATCACCAGTCTATTTTCAGTAAAAAAAACAAAGTCACGAAAGTCTGGTGAAAGTCACATAAATGACGAATTTGACTATAGCTAAAATGTCGTTTCCGCTGACATTTCTTTTCCTTTAACAATTATATATATATATAATAATGTCGGAAATTTTCCAGCACGATTGGAGCCGGTTATAAGCGGGTATGATCAACACTATCAAGATAGAGATCATAATCTACCTTTACCAACGACTTCTGGCTATGACCAAGTCCACTTGCCTGGCCGCAATCAAGACCACAGTGGGAGTTGTAATCAGGCTCATAATCCTAGTTATGTTTGAACTACTAAGATCACTATCACGTTTAGATAAACTGATTATAGCCTTTTTTATAATTTATCTCAATCCACCAAACCCGCACCAAATTATAGGAAGGGTATCATGCACTCATACTACTATTACTAGAGCTCAACCAGCTGCACACACCAAACTCTATATTCATAATAAACAGCGTTATCAGTATAATGAATTAGGTAGTATGCTAATAGATTCACCTGCGGGTATCTTGGGCAGTAAGTAGTGCTGTTCTATAGTAATATACTTGCAGTATTAATAGAGCTATTGTGGTGATGTCGGGTGTGGGTTTGGCTGGACACAGGTATGAATGTGGGTATAGAGATGGCAGAAATGTGTTGTTGGTTGTGCCGTAGCCAGTGTAACTGGAATGAGATAGCTGGGATGTCGGGTATGTTTCTGTAAGTTGGCAATGCCTCGGAGGTGTGGATGGACCGGTTAGAAATTGTTTGAGGGTGGTAGGAGTGGGTGGATTGTATGACCGAAGATAGGTGCTAGGGTCTAATTTTATGCTGTCCAGGATGGGCAGTGGGGTGTAATGGTGGGATATTGGGCGGTCATAAAATCTCTGGGGGCTAGCTAGGGTGTTAGGGTATAATAAGACGGACCATGGGGCATTTTGATGACAGTTTTTGGTGACGCTAAAAGTGAGCAGAGAATAAGCATTATCAATGTAACAGATGTGGTAGGGTGCATACAGTATGATATTGAGTGGCTGTTGTTGTGAATGGAGGCGAATGAGCTATGATGTATGACCACAATGTTGGGAATGTCGACAGTATAGTATGGTTAGTGTAAAACATCAATGAGAGAGCAACATTTGCAACAACATTTTGGCATTTAAATCGGAGTCTGAACTGACTTGTTCAGAAAAACATAATGATCGTGGCATTCTGAGTGGGAGCTCATGTACCAACTACACGGCAATCTACTTACTGGATATAGGATAAAAGGTTTTGACTAATGCAATATCATATCTAACAGGGTGAATTAAGTATGTTTCTTGGGAGGGACCCGCCCAGTGCGCCGAGGTTCCAGAATGGGCAGTCCATGATCACCAGTTTCCCCCGAAGTTTTGTTCTTTGTCAATCTGGCTCTTCCCACCCTCTTTTCCTTTGGAGCTGGTACTGCCTGTGGTGCGATATCTTTCATGAGATTCCCAGCAAACATGGGTGCTGGATGGGTGCCACTGTGAGCCCCTGGTTGTACCAGCTGTTTTACCTGTGAAATTGGCTTTGTTGTTGTAGGAACAGGTGGAGGTGGTATATGGGTTTGGGGTATGACACTAATATCTGCACCTTTGTACACTGATAAGTGTACACCCTCCTTTGCTCCTATTGCACTTGCAGATGCTGAAGTATCCCTGTCATACATGCTTGAGTCTCTTGAATTGGAGGACAGCTCTGATTCAGAATCAGAGACAGAAGGTGGAGCCTTAGTAGATGCCATGGTAGCCACAAACTGTTGCTGTGACAAAATAGAAGGGTAGGAAGAGCCAAAACAGTTGGAGGTAGGTGCAGACAAAGCTTTGTTGCCAACAATAGGGATAGGATCACTGGTTGAAATAGGCCTGTGGTCGGTACTTGGAATATTTCCACTGGCTGAGCTAAACCTGGATATTGGGACATCTGTGTCACCCATCTGATCAGAATCGTCAAATGTCATGTCTTCCAAACCCAATTCAATTTCACTTTCAGCTCCAGAATCATCATTGGATACTGCTGTAGGTGTGGCACCAATGAAAATAGTACGGTCAAAGTGTGCTATAGCCTGCTGTATTTGAAGGCTTCCACTCCGTGACCCATCAAAAAATAGCTTCTTGTACGCATTAAAGAATTTCTGGTAGTCAATACCAGAACGAGCACCTTTGGGACCGAATTCCATGTCAGGTGAAACGAGAAAAATAGCCTATTTTACGGATAAGAAATTAGTACCAAAAATTTTGTGAAAATATAGAAAAACGTACAAGTACAGCAACTGTTGCCATACCACCAAAAGGAAGTTCATGTTGAGTCACTCCCCACTGAACACCCAGTGTGCGACGCTTTGGATATGAACCTTGGCGAGATAGGGAGGCTTTCCCAAAAAGAATAGCCTTTAAGAGCTAAAAAGGAATTTGGTCAATTATTGTTACATTTTGGATTGAAAAAGATGATTACCAATGGGAGCTCTGGTGCAAGAAATAGTTTTGTATCATTACGTTTTTTTCTGTATTGTATTGGATATAGAATGGGTGCAAATTTAGAAACAGAGGAGCTGTTTATGTCAAATTTGAGGAGGGCTTGAAGCTCGGGAACCTTGCTTCGGTCATAAGAGGCCTTGAAGTACTCTGCTGGGAGACCGAGAAGTCCTGATATGACATCTCGTACACGCTCAACAAGCATGCTTCGCATGTTTTTTGCATTGAGTTGGAACTAGTTTATAGAGCATAAATATGTCAGATCATCAAGTCTTGCTTTCAAAGTTACGCTTGAGATATACCATGTCATTGAATTGTGAATGGCCATGAATAAAATCATGAAGATGTTGAGGAAATACAGAATAAATCTCCGCAAGGATAGCTAGTGCTTGCGAAGCAGCAGTGTCATAGCGGTTAACACTTAATATGTCGTCAGCAGGTTGATCTTGGGAGAAAAACCCATCTGTAGTTGGAACAAAGAGCTCGTAAAGGGCTGTGAACTTTTTTGCATATGTCTGCACATCCTCGTCAAAAGTGGTAACTGTAGCCTTTGACTTCTTTGCTAAGCTGGAGTGGGACCGTTCTTTTTCAAGTTGTTTGATGTGTTCCTAACAATGCTGATATGCTGCTCGAAGGTTACTATACCGGATCTGTGCATCCTTCAGTGCCTGATATTATAATGCATTGAGTACAAAAATAAAAAGAAAGAGAAAAAATACGGCTTACCTCCTGGTACATTGCAAGTGGCGCACCACAGCACAAAGTGGGTACCACTGAACTAGGAAATTCAGTATCAAAATCACCTCCAACATTACTTCTGTCGTCAAAACTAGAAGCAGACTGTTGCTCATTCCTGGACATAATTTGTGTGAGGGAGTTATATGGAGTGAGTCTGACCGAACGATACACATATACAATATATATAGTCAAATGGCAATCAACAATACCGGAGCTCAGAAAATGATACCGCACCAATGGGAAACAGCAGATCCACAGCCCTTGATTGATGAAATTTGATTCCAATAATATTGGGGATTGTATAAATGAGCGGAACACTGCTAACTGAAATTTTAAGTATGTTAGCCCAAAATGATGGTAGACTATTGTCAACAGAACTCACATCGTAATATCATGAATGGTTGAGGTAATAGCACAGGTGGTAGTAGGGCACACTGTTCAGAAATTACGTCAATTAATTTACACACCATAGGTTCCGCCAGTGCTGATTATGTCTAATGTGCCACTCAAAGATCATATGGAAATTTGGACACGTAAGTTCCTGATGAATTCAGATTAGTTATGAATTGGAGGATACATGGCCCAGATACGTAGGAACATATCAGTATCAACGATGTCAACTACAACAAGGTCCCCATCTGTGGTGCATTCCGGAACAAGGAACACTCCCCGAATTATTGACCAAAGTGAGATGAAGGTGGCATTTGCTTGACGTATGGGCCGTAAACGGTGCAAATTCAATTCCTTGTCCTTCCTTCGCAAGGGTTTGATCTCGGACATGGGTAGGATAAGTCCAATGGGAAGGGTTATGTCCTCAAACGTAAAGGTGAAAACATGTAGTAAGCGTGCAAAAAAGTCACGTTCACTACTGTGGACAAGAACACAGTCATATCGCTCTTTGGAAAAGAAATTTGGGCTGCACCGTAAGTAGTCTGTTGTTTGCTTCCAGTCAACCATGGAGAGGTAATGCGACTTGATAAAACAGTATTCAATGAACTGTTCATATTCAGTACCGAACAAAATAGTAGTGATTAAACTGATACTTACTGTTTTATCTGGGTTGATCACTAAAGGCTGATTGTGATTGATACGAACAGGGCTATCATCTTGCCGTAGAAGGGTATCTAAGAACAATGCCAAGCGAAGCCTAAATCTTTCAAATGCAGGATCTTGTTGGTGCGTAATCTCAAATTCCCGGAAACTACATGGCTTCTCTGGTGCCCCAAGGGTGATATTCCCAAACAATGTCGCATTTAGATCATGCGATATAATGCTGATTGTATTGTTGGTATCTTCGCTCTCATCCGCATAAAGCATATCAATTTGACTTCAAATGAACACCGAAGTAAGCATGTGGTGGTCAGCTCTCAGAATCTAGAACAAAAACTCATGTATTAGTAAAGTTGTGATTATTACACATAACCAAGATGAACCTGTGGAGCAATATCCCGGAAGTTTGTTCGAAGTTGATACCATTTTTTGAGAGCATGGTGGAGACGTTCAAAAAGCTTAGTAGAATAAATATATGTTGCTCCTTTATCTCGAATATGATCAAAGACGTGTTGGTGTGCGTGCATCTTTGGAAAATTGAAATTTTTCCCCACTTTTTCAATGTCTGTGAATGCGGCACTAGCAGCCGCAGTATATTTCTAAGGAAGCACCGTCAGTTCTGGTAATACCAAATTATAGGTGCTCCTTACTGCAATTAATCTTGAGAACCGTAACAACTCCTGGTGACCAGCTTCGAGTGTATCCTCTGTTTGGATCTCCATTGATACCCACATATCCAAGTTTAGGTAGCTTTGTAAGCAACGGAGCATTAGATAACCAAGTGGACTAGCTTTTTCTGTTAGCACATTATGTGAAACAAATATTAACATCTATAAATTTGATGGGTCAAGAAAACACTAGATGTAATGCACATACCTTAAGAATGTCTTCGTATTTTTTTGCATCAGAAAAATGGACTGACATGACTCAGTCAAAGTGATTAAGGTTTTGCCATCATGGCAGGGTCTTCATCCTAATAAAATAATTTCATGCCGGTCTCAAATATAAATCAATATTAGCCTACTGTTTGTCGACTGTTGTTAGTGCATTTCGACCTAATTCTTCGATATGGTTTTGAATTTTAGGCCATATATGCTTACCGCCTAGACCATACGAGTAGTTGTGCATGTGGTCCCAAGCAAGTGCCTGATGAGGGTCTGAAAATTGGACACTCCAAAAGGCATTCTACAAATGTTCATCCATTAGTTTGTTTCCATAATGATATTTTCATGGATACCTCAACATTTCGCAGTCCAATTGATTTGAGCAGATCTTCATGTTCGGCAGCTGTCAGTTCCAGGCCCGCATTGAAAATCTCTTGTGCATGTTCCGCTGTGCGCAGTGTGTGCGTTTTTGCGAGATCAGCCTGTTCATCCCTTGGAACAAGGCAGAATGGACAGGGGTATAATCCTTTTTCTCCACGAATCAGAGCCATCACACATCTATCAGGCATTCTGGTTAGTAAGTGTTCACAAGAAGTAAGACTTAACTTACTGTTCCTCATAATCAGCCGACAATATAAATACAAAGGGGTATACTTTTCGAGAAACTCTGTCACCACAGTTTAGCCAACAACCAGTATAAGAATGTTTAGATATAGTCTCGAGTAATATCCTAAATGATTCATGCCATACCACACGCTTGAAATTCACAAAGCCAGGCTTTCCTGATTCAGCTTTGTCCTCTGGCACCTATCAATCATGAAGAGTAAGCTGTATAGCACATACAAAGGGGGGAATAGATATACTATGGGCAACCATCCAACAATCTGCGTTGCACCCAAACCCTTTCCATTCCGGATTTCACGTGGTAGATTGGTGCATTGAGCCATAATGGGGTATCCTTGGACAGTTCCAAAGGACGAGAGCCTTGTTTTATCAGCATATAATGTAATGCAGAATGGTTTTGCTTCAGGTGGAAGTTTGGACTACACTCAATAACTTTAGCTCTAGGTCATAGTAGTGTTGAGATCAACGAACCTGAACATTCCAAAACCATGCACCTGTCCAAGGTTCACCTACAAAAGATTTCCAGACCTTCCCATCAAATCGGTATAACCTTTTTGCATCCCATTCAAACACAGCCGCAAGTCGTGGATCCTCCATAATGTTAGTAGCCCAATCCCAAAGTGAACAACCCCAGAACTCAAATTCCTTTTCTTGATTATGATATGGTACGGTAACAATGTGTTTGACAAACTACAGAGTAATCAAGAACAATATTACACAAAAGAATGGACTTACAGGTGTCAAGGACTTCGATGCACCATCCCAGAGATCCTGAACATCTCTATGTGACTTCAGTTTAAAAGCTTCGCCACCTTTTATTAACTTGTGAACAACAGCAATGAGGGCATCCAGCTGCTTGTTTGACATAGCTGTCTGGAGCGTGATTTCGGCAAATGTGAATTCAGCTTCAGAATGAAATGGGAGCCACGGCTGCCGATTGCAGATCGGAGGTGTTGCAGTATTTTGTGAGATGTATTGGCTGAAGGACTCCGTGAGGGGACTGCGGCAGCTGTTTGGATGGTACCGAATGTGAATGTCGTCAATTTGAAAATCTTGTCCAGAGCCGTTATTTGAGGACTCTTTGTTTCCTTGAGTAGCAGACACAAGTTACAAAAAAAATGAATATAGAGGGAGCATACTCACTACTCATCTCACTCATATCAAGAGGCGACGGAAAGCCCGAAACCATCAAGAGCTCATTATCCGCTGTGATCATATTGCCAGACAGAGAAAACTTCTTCAAAGCGACATACGTAGCTGTCCAGGACTCATCGGAGGTGGCACGTCGGTAATGGAACCCATCCTTGGTCGTTTGCAAGCTTCCAGCATAAATAACTCAAAAACCCCAGACAGTTTGAGTGAACCAAGTAACTCACTGTGTTTTGGGCCACGGAGGGGCTGTATCTGAATAGCCTGTTCCTCTTCTTGTAAATGTCGTTCATATGCCTCATCGCGTTTCTGTTGGGCAAGACACTTATTACATGTGCGCTGATGATTTGAAAACCCCTTCATATGAAACTGTTTTTTGCAACCCATACAAAACCCCACAGGAACAGACCTATGACTTGAAGAGGCAGTTGAAGAAGACATCAATCTGAAAAAAAATGAATGAAATTTCAGGCAAGGTATATGGAGTCTTCAGGACGACACAGTGGTAGTCGGTAGTTCTGATTAATGTTTGTGGAATCAACGATGAGAATCGTGGGTATAATCTCGTGACCCAATCAACAACCGGTCCGGATTACCCTCCTCTGGTTATGACTGGTTGTAGCCAAGCGTGCCGCTAACTACCAACTATATTCGGGTTGACAATCACAACTAAAACCCGGCCCGCTCACAATCACACTGGGAAATTTCCGACATATCGGGTCTCTAAATTAATATTAATTGCCGAGGGCCTTAACAGCAAAAATTTGCAGCATGTAGGCCATTAACTAAGTTACAGGTCCATAGATGGGTCATCAGGGTGGTCCACTTATTGCTTTCTGGAGGGAGGGATGAGGGTGAAGGCTGAGGATACCTGCAGCCCCTCTTGGTGATTGAACATGTACCATGCACCTCCCAACTCATGTCTATGGGTCATGGCCCCCTCCCATTGGAGTTGGTAGCCCTTCCCTCCCCAAAAGTGTAATCTCACTTAACCCAGCTCCCATTGACCCTTCCTTAGGTAGAAAATTGTCTGTTGTTAAACAAGAGACTCATACCTCAAACCTGCCTTTCTTCCCCTGAGACCTCCCAGCTACTTTCCTCCCTGTTCCCTTACCCATCTGTGGTCATGTGTCACCATAATTAGATAAACAAGCAAGAGATATGGCACATAAAGGCTGTCATATGTGGCAAGGATGGATTGCTTACCCATTCCTGGGCTAGGCATTCTGAGCAATGGCCCCTACAAGGATGCCATATAATAGACCCATATGGGGCTAAGGAAAGGTGTAATGGCAGAGGGCCACACCCCCTGCCAATTCTCAATCTGTTCACTGGGCAATCAATGTGGCCATTTCCCACACATTGTAGTTCACAGGGAGGCACACCTCCCTGAAGGCAGCCTAAGCCACCTGACTTGGTCCTGAGGGACCAGGCCCATGCATGTGCACTACACCTGAGAGCACTTGACCCAGTATCAAGGCTACTACTAGCAGGTACTCACCTACCTCCTGGTACACCATTCCTATTCTAAATGAGGCTCCCAGAACACTCCAAAAGTGTCCAGGTTGTTGTGGAGGAAGTTGCTGATCCACAGAAGGGTCATGCATCTCCCAGGTGGCTTCCTTCTCTCATGGAGAAGACAAAAGTGAAGTAAATGGTTTACAGTCTCCTTTCCAAGGCCGCAATCACAGAGGTATGTTTCCTTCTCCTTTAGGAACCACTGTTGATAGGTGCTGATTGTTAAGCTAGAACGCTCGTCATGCGTCCAAACATCTAAGTCAGCTGTTACGTCAGCTATTCAGCTAAGACGCAAGTCGATAGACTCCCTGATACTAAGGTAGAGTCTAAGTCGTATGAGCCTAAAGATGCGTCACCCCCTTCTTAGGCGAGTGAGATCGAGTTCGCGTCAAGATCGATGAGATTGAGAGCGTTGTATTAGCTAGGTCAAGCTGAAGACTATCTAAGCTAAACGACAGCTATATATACAAGGTCTGAATGAGATGAGTAAATGTAAATGAGTAATCAAATGAGTCAGCAATGAGTAAGCGTATGATGAGGGAATTACGCTACTGGGTATATGACTAAGATGATGACTACACGTGTGAACATATGGATGTAAATAGAATAAGGTGTCTTATGTAGATAATCAGTTGATAATAGAAAAAGGAGTGTCATATGGTAAAGAATGAAAAAGTGTAACACTGATGAGCATGTGACTGGTTAAGGCCTGTGTCAGCCAAGCTGTTCTGTTTGTCTTGACAGAGACTTTGCCAATCCAAGTCCCCCCTTTCAGGTGGCTTGACTTTAGTTGCATTCCAAAATTGTAGAGATGCAAGATGTTTAATCCAATATAATCCTTCCACCTGGCCAAACTGCTCCAGGTGTCAGTCATACATGAGACTGTGTTCTTCCTTGCTTTAGCAAGGGTTGTAGCCTTGTGTGTGCCATGCTCCACTTCCAATGATGTGGCCACATTGTGTGTGAGGAGGTGTTCCTTCATCCCACTTGCCTTGGGGATAAAAATGTAATCATGGTGTTTGGTTATGAGTTCTTTATAACCCCAGGTTTCAGTCACAAAATTCATTGATTCATTGATTCATTTGCCTTCATCACTGCGGGAACATATTACCATAATGAGATTTTCTCTTATTTTGAGACTAGAATGTCAGGATTTCCATAACAAGGCATCTCAGGAACATTATTTGCATGTATTTGGAGAGCTTGTGTAATCCTTGGCAACATATGACCAAACAAAAGCAATCAAAATCCTGCATAGACATTCCATATTTTAATGTTTTGCATTTTTCTCTATAACCATTTCAGATCTGGCATTGTTTGTTGGGTATTTGGCATGTATAAACAGTGTCCTAGAATTCCAAAAAAGGAAATAAATTTTCCAAAGTCTGTTCCTTCTTTGTTTTGCATTTTTCTCCACAACCAGACAAGATATGATGTTGGTTGTTGAATATTTAGAATAAACAAACAGTGGCCTACATTTCCCAAAAAAGGAAATATATTCCCACGGTCACATGACCTTAACCAAACTTATTCTATACCACATTATCACCTTGTTTTGGTCATATTAAATACTAAATCACAGCTCATTAAAGGTGTAAAACACCCATTTTCCTCACAAAAAAACCTGAGAAGTAAAGAACAAGTATCTGCCACATATAGTGTTGGCCCACATCCCCCAAGTCAGACTGAGAGCCATAATGCTAGTTTGGACATTACATTAACTACCCATTTATGTACTGAGTGATGCATTGGGTCAGTCATGAGCCTTATCACATTCATGGAGTCTGAGAAGACATTTATTTTGGAGACATCCATATTGGGTATTCCAAAGGACTTGTCTATCTCCAGGCCCCAGTGGCCTCATCATTTGTGCAATCCTTGAGGAGGGAATAGGAGTCCATAATTCCTGATTTAATCCTCTGCCTTTTGGCCAGGGTCATGTAGTTAATAGATAGGTGTGCTTGTCCATCAACTAGGTTTTGGACTGCATGTCCTCAACATTTTATATACTGCCATACACTAGTATAGATGTGGTCATGTGTTAACATAATTAGATAATCAAATGAAGATATGTTGCATAAAGGCTGTCATATGTGGCAGGGGTGGATTGCTTGCCCATTCCTGGGCCAGGCACTCCATGTAAGGGCCCCTGGTAGGGGGCCAGGTTATAAATCCTTTTGGGGCTAAGGAACAGTGACATTGCAGAGGGGCATGCCCCCACACTTCTCAATGGGGGAAGGCAATCCCCAGTTATTTTTGATTTGCCAGGATTTGTGATACAATTTGAAAATATTTGTTTCTCTTGATACCAAGGACTGATAAAAATGAAGATGTCTATTATATACATAGAATGGAATACCTGGACTTGGGTGGAGTGGGCCAACACATTGTGTGGCAGTGACTTGTTCTTCAGTTCAATTACATTACTGACTACTTAGATATATTTCATTTTGCTTGTATCACATCTATACCTGAGAATATACAGCTAGAATCAAATCCTGACCCTGACATTCCTTTAATTCTTCATTACTCATATCCTCTAAAGTACCATCTTCTATACATGTCTCTTTTGTCAACATGCCATCATGGTACTAGATCTGGCCTTTTCTTGAAATTATTCTAGAAGTAAAGTGGTTGTCCCCATGATATATGATGGCTCTTAAATAGAGTGAATTTGACTTTCTATTTACCACAGACTTAATCTGGTGACTTGTTTCTATATTAGTGTGTGGATATTCTAGTACAAGAGTTTTGGGTATATGATTATATCTTGTTTGCTTCATTGTTGGGCTTAGGCAATCTTGACAAGTTGTCCCATTGGATATTCAAATGGATCTATCCAACCTTGTGTAGAAAATGCAAGTGATTACGAGTTCTTTAGTTTACTAAAGACTTGTTCTCTATAATTCCAGGATTCAAGATTTGAGCCTGATTCATTGATTAATTGATTCATATCACATTACTGCACAAAATTTTCTTAAGGCATGTGACTACTATTTTCCTTAAGGATATGCAATGCAAATGCACCACACTGGCTACTCCGCTTCACATTGCATCATTACTCCATAATCTATTAATTACTCCACAATCATATCTTAACTAGATTAGATAACACCAGACTCACAAAGTGGTGCTAATCATGTGTTTATATCATGTGACTTGTGGGTCACATGGCATCTTGTGTTATGTAATTTAAATAATTGTGTAAATGCATAAATAATTGTCCAATGGCTTGGTGGTTGGCTGGATTACATAATGCGAGGCCAAACATGGCACACACTGAAAATACGGAAAATGTACGCTGACAAGCCTAGCTGCGCTCTAGGCATGTTAATCTCTAATACAACTCTTTCTGCGCACACACTATCACTCAATCACATCGCCCATTTTACCTACTCACTTTAGTGCATGCGCACATCCTTAATGTGCGCACCCACTTCCTATGGCACTCATCCTTAAGTCGCGGATTGTGGACTTATCCCATCATCACCACCCTTCAGTCGCAGTCATCGTGCCATGTCACAGATGTTCAAGGGTCACCTTAATATGTTTGACAACCCTGATCCATCCCTAACACTGTCAATTTACCCATTCCCCCTTTTAGATTCATGTAGATCTTTTACTTTATTGAAACAGGTACATTTATCCCCTTTAAGTAGTTTGTCTTCACCGCTCCATTTCGCGATCTATCCCTATCTCACACTCACTCTATGGGCTCACTCTCCCCTACTTTAAATTTTACTCTACATCTCCTTTAGGAATTAGTGTAGGTAGTATAAAAACCTCTGTACTTAGTTGCAGAAGAATAACTTAGTTCACTCCCCTCTTTCTCTCTAAAAAGACTCATTCTCACTTGCACCAGTGCATTCTATATACTCAGTCTTGTATTGACACAAAGTTTGCACACACCCGTACACATTTTGCCTTGCAAACTACGGGACGGCACCTTAATCATTGCTCATTGCACATAGACACTGGGTCAAATTATAAGTCACTTTGCAACCTTTTCTCTATTTCATTTTCTAAATCGCTGTTAACTTGTGCGCACAGAGTGGTAACTAGCCAGTTCTTCAATTGGGTACTGATCTCTTCATGCACCTTTTAGAAAACAACCCTCACACTTTCTAGGAGAGGACCTGTAGTAGCCGATTGCGCATTAAGCCTTTCACATTACTACCGGACTTGTTACTGTCAATGCTTTCCATATTTTCAGTGTGTGTCTTATTTGGTTCTTGATTACATAACCACCAAGTCGGACTTTTTGAATCTCAGCAACAACAGAGTGCTGACACATAATTTATATATATTTGGAAAGCTTAGATAATGTACAACATCATGTGATATGTAACGTCACATGACAGGCTTGTACTTAATCACATGACTTCAAAAGCAGAAACTTGCACCAAATCTATATTCCTCTGTGACACAATTTAAAATTACAAATAAGATGTACATTTTCATACATTCCAAGGCTCTTAAATACTCTTGAAAAATAGCTAGGTTGTATCTAGTAATTGACAGATAAGCATTTCTCAAGTTCAATGCTAAAATGTTCCGGAAATAGGGTGTATAAATAGATGTAAAAAAAGCCCAAAAACATCGCAACTCTTTAGACTCATTGTCCATGGGCCTAATTACATGATATAGGAATGCTTGGAGTACCTAATATATGTCCCTAGGAGCCCATGTTATTTAAATATAATGAATGTAAGAATTTGTAAGGGGAACACCCATTTTCAGCATCACATTTCGACATTGTACAACATCGTAATCGCAGATCGGAGATCGTAATCGCAAGACAAGATTGTGATTGTAATTTGTTGTACAAGCCGCTGATTACAAGCCCTAGGCCAACAATCACAAATTGAAGTCACAGATTGCAAATCGGAGCTACCAGACAAGGCCTACGCCTTGTATCAAAGATTGCACATCAAAAACCCAGATGTCATCTGATATGCACCACACTTGTCGAAATCATGTACAATCACTACGCAAACATACCTATTGTATCAACTAACCTATTGTGCTACCCTGAGTGACGTGGCAACAATAGGTGTACATACTCGCATTGTGTAGAACTAGGTATATAGTGGCCCCACCTTGGTAGGGAATCCTCAGATTGATCTCTCAAGATCTCCCCTACCAGGTGAGTAGTTTAGACATCGTGTGTGCTCTGACTTAGGGTCACCCTGACAATTTTCCTGTGGTGTTGAAATATGAATCAATCAATCAATCAATCAATCAATCATTTTTCTGCCTGAAACCTGGAATCATAAAGAACTTGTAATATAACAAGGAGGATATTCAAGACCCCCTCATCAGGAATAAAAGGGATATATTGATGGGGGTGTTTTCAGTGAAATCATCAGTCTTATTATTGATTTGATCAGCTTTTTTGTGACAAGTATATAAAAATTTCATTTTTACTTTGGGTAAATACTGTTTATATGTTACATGAGAATGGTGAGAAAAAAGTGAGTATACTGGGGATATTATTATCAATATACCCTCAATATACTCTGGGAGTCCAAAAAAATCCTGTTTCAAATTTAACCCAAATATGCTCTGTATAAACTCTCTACATAAGCCAACTCCCACAGTGAAAGTGGTTTCTGATGCTCAGCAAAATATTTTTGAATCACAAATATATCCTTTAACCATATCTAGACCCTCTGCATGTGTTTCTTCTACCATCAATAGTTTGTTTTGGGTGGATACGGCAGAAGAGCAGGGGATGACACTTTAGCCACAATGTAAACAATAGTAAACAAAGAGTAAAAACATTGGTCTGATGCCCCAGCTGGCACTCACATATGAAAAAAAAAATAAAGACTACTATATTGATAAGACCTACAATTATATTTGCTTTTCCTATTATTTTTATTTTTATTATGAATGGTGCCACAGATTGGCAAAATTTTTAGTAACAGCAGGCCAGTCCTGGTGCCCTAGGTAAACATGTGTAAATAAAGGGAGAAAAGAGCAAAAACAGGCTTTACTTGGATTCATATTAACAGTAAAAATATAAAAAGTACCCAGAGATATTCTTATGACCCACATACTGAATCTTTCCCAGTGGTTTTATGGTTGGTCCCACAGTCCAAGGGAAAATTAAAACCTACTATGCAAAGAAGCAACTTGGTAACAGTCAGACACGGGAAAAATCTCAAAAAACTCCCATGGGTCTGGCCTTTTCTATTAATTATGCCACATCATTATTAAGCATTGTTTCTTTACTGTTTCCTTCCATTACTTGAACTATCTTCTGCCCCTCTACTATCCAGGACTCACTACAAAGTGTGTAAGTTTTTTTTGGTCTTTTTACTAATCTCTATGGCCTTAGACCTTTAACAATATATATGGTGCTCAAGATGACTGGCATGGGTTTTTTTTGGTGGGCAAAAGGAGGGAGTGATGGAACTAGAAGGGGTGGCAAATTTACTCTGACAGGTTTTTGTAGTGAGTTTGAAGCATGTACTGCATGAAATGAACATATCCTAAGCCATTCATTTAAGCTCTTCATCTGATTCTTGAATTCTGTGATGATAGTTTCTTGGGTTTGCTTGTGATCAGGAATTTTGATGTTACCATGTGCAGCGTGTGCTGCAATGTTGATCATCCTCTTGAATGCCAAATGTTCAAATGCTTGGATAGGCTGGTACATGTGTTTGAGGGTGAAGCTAAGAGCTGAAGTCCTGAGTAAGAAACTGGGGACTTCAGCACTAACTACTGTACCTATATATATGTAACAGAAACAATGTACATGAGGCAACAATGGAACATGAGGCAACAATGTACATATGAAACAATAGACCCTGAGGAACAATGGAACTGTTACGGCTGTTGGGTCTTATCCTCTAGATCAGGATCTAATCAATCGGTTCGATGAGACCGTCGACAATAAGTCTGATGTCTATAGACTTCCTGATATAAAGGACGAGTCTGTCTTCGGGATCTGAGATGCACTACCCCCTTCTAAGGCGAGTAGGATCGAGCTGAGCGTCGAGTTGTAGAGAACAAGGTATATTCAGCTAGGTCAAGCTGAGGACTATCTACTACATTGTATGGTATATATATAAGTTATAAAAGAAGCATGATGAGTAATGCTTCTGAGAGGGATAAGCACTATTAGTAGTTATAAATGAAGCACTTGGGTGGAGTGGGCCAACACAATGTGTGGCAGGTACTCGTTCTTCAGTTCTGCTACATTACATCTGCCACCTAGTTTTTTTGGAGTATGCTG
>MU150230.1:1084-23890 GCA_015584075.1 Collybia nuda
ATTGTGGTCTTTGGGTGCCGTTTGATTTGTCGGATTTCAATATGTTTTCGAATGGCTTCTGAGAGGACGCCTTTGCGCATGCTTGGTCCAAAATCTAGTGTTCCTTTCTCCCAATCTATTTTAGGATTGTGCCGTTTTAACCATGGTAGTCCGAGGATAATTGATTCCTTTCCTAGACCGCTGACAAGCAATCGGATTCCGAATTCTTCTCCTCCAATGCGAATCTTAGTCCATATGCAATCTGTGATGCTTCCAGCCTGGTTTAATGTTCCGTCTACATTTCTAACTGGGATGTGCTTTCGGAGGGGGGTGGTTTTGATGTTGTTCTTTTCGACAAAGGTTTTATCAATGAAAATTCCTCCTGCTCCGCAGTCAATTAATCCGGTGGTTTGGGTTTCGACGCTTTTCTGTCCTTCAATCATGGTAATAGGAATCGATAATGATTGTTGATTCATGTGTCCTACTATTACAGGTGATATCCAAGCAGTCGGGGCGAGATCTGACGTCGGTGCAGGTCGCCATTTTAAAAACCCTCCTCTTCCATATTCTTGATGGCTACTTCTTTCTCTTCTTCGTCTAAGTCGGCAATCAAAGCCCGTATCTTCTGATAGGCGTCTTTGCCTTTCATTGGGACCCTGGCCGGGGTCGGGGGGTTAAAGTTTGTTCCGTTGTGGTGATCCGCAGCTCTGTGTCCGTATTGATGGCATTCAAAGCATAACCCCTTTTTCATGTGATCGGTTCGCTGATTGGTGGTTAAGCGATCTATATCCATTGCATTTGGATTGGTTCTGGAGGTGTACCGGGGTGCATTGTCTCGTTTGAAGTCATACTTCTTGTTGTGGTTGGATGATCGGTTCTGGAGGTGTACCGGGGCGCATTGTCTCGTTTGAAGTCATACTTCTTAGATCTTTGCACGGCGGTACTGTCCATCAAACTTGGATGCGAACTTGTACCAATCAGCAATCTTGGTAGGTGATTTATCCATTGTGGCTATCTTCTCCATCAATTTAGGTGGGAGTCCTCTCATGAATCGATCAATGAGGGACACATCTTCTTTAATCTCGCTCCTGCTGGCTGCCGCTCTGAATCTGGCAATATATTCATCCACTGTTACTGCTCCTCCCATCCTGAGACTTTCTAGTTCGGCTCTGGCATTCTCTGCTACTCCTGCAGATGAAAATGCTGTCTTTACTTCCTCTTTGAAGTTGACATAGGTTCCCCAGTTATTGTTTCCTGCTAATGCAACCCATTCCTCTTTCCATGGTCCCGCCGTTCCTCCGACGAAGAAGGATAGTGCAAAGATGATCTTCTTCTCTGATGTGTCGTAAATATCCGCATTTACCCTCAGGTACATGTCGCATGCTGTTAGAAATTCGGTAGTTTTGCTTCTGTCTCCGTCGAAGTCTTGGGGAAGGCGGACTTTTATTCCTGCCATTTTCGTGCGTGTTTCTTCTTCGGGTTGATCTATTTCAAATGATTGTCCTCCTATGGGACTGTGGTACTCTTCACTGTATTGGGGACTCGGTGGGGCTTCGAGTGTGATGTCTGCGTCTTCTGGGATTTCTTCAGGCTTCTCGGGTTCGGGGTTATCTAGTTCGGGGTTCTCTGGTTCGGGGTTTTCGATTTCTGGGCTCAGTAGTTCTTCTACTTGGCTGCGTTCTTCACTGCTGTTGTGAGAGTCTCGTTCTTCTTCTTTGCTATGATCTCCTTGGTCAGATACTCCGTAGGTTGAGGGTGCTATGGTGACGTCTGAACCTAGATAGGTTGACAGGTTTTGTCAGCTTGACCTTTTGTTACGGCTGTTAGGTCTTATCCTCTAGATCAAGATCTAGTCAATCGATTTGATGAGACCGTCGACGATAAGTCTGACATCTATAGACTTCCTGATATAAAGGACGAGTCTGTCTTCTGGATCTGGGATGCACTACCCCCTTCTAAGGCAAGTAGGATCGAGCTGAGCGTTGAGTTGTAGAGAATAAGGTATATTCAGCTAGGTCAAGCTGAGGACTATCTACTACATTGTATGGTATATATATAAGTTATAAAAGAAGCATGATGAGTAATGCTTCTTAGAGGGATAAGCGCTATTGGTGGTTATAAATGAAGCGCTGATTAATAGTGGGAAAGTTAGATGTAATAATAGGATTGGTGGGAATGGAATGGAGGGAAAGAAGATATGGGAGAAAGAGATAGTCCGAAGGTTAGATAGCATAGGATAAGATAAGATAGTGAAAGGAAAAGAGAAACCATAACAGTTAGAAGCCACAAATCTTCAGATCCAATATCAATCTTGGAAATTAGCACCTAAACGAGAAGGACCCTTCAAGATCACCGAAGTCCTCGGACCTGTCACAGACAGATTAAAACTCCCGCAACAATGGAAGATTCATCCAGTGTTCCACACCTCACTACCATACAAAGAAAATGATACCCACAGACCAAACTTCCCAGAACCACCACCTGACCTTATTGAACAAGAACATGAACACGAGGTAGACGGCATTATCAATCACCAAACACGAGGCCAAGGTTGACAATACCTTGTGAAATGGACCGGTTATTAATCGGCTCATAACACGTGGGAACCAGAATCAAACTTAAAAGGAGCACCAAAATTGCTTGAAACCTACAAGAAGCAACATCGCCTCTAACCACTGCCTTAATCCTCATCACCCTCCATGTCTCAATCTGTTCAAGAACTCACTCTTGCTGCTCACTTACACCAAGCTGGACAGCTTCAACATTGGTTTGGTAATCCTGCCAATGCTGACCTTATATCCACCACGTTTTCCAGTGAAGCCACTAGAGGGCTCACTATATCTCTCTTCAGAAACCTGGAAACCAGAAATCTCCTTTACAACCAGACAGCCCAACTCTCCAAAATGATTGGCATTGTCACCGATAGGTTATTAGAAACACCTGAATTTCAAACACTCAGAACAGCAATGGGCAGCACAACTCCACCACTCACCACAGGAACAATGTTTGAACCAGTCATCCCACAGATCTATGCACCTATCCCTACAATCACACCACCAAACCCTCCATCACCAACTCCATCTGAACCACACAAAATTAACTCCCCTCCATATCAACCGCCAACAATGCCATCACCTAAATCACCATCACCAATCCCAATCCCACAACCTAAAACACAGTTCAGTGAAGAAGATGAAAGAGCCTTATCAAAGATAATTGGACAAAAAGCAATCAGATCTGGAATTCGAAAGAACAAATCGAAACCAACAAAGATCATCATCACTCTGTTATCACATGCAGGCGCCACCCCTCAAATGCCAAAACCCAGAATGGTTATTGACCTCACCACTGAATCAAACAGTCCGGCCAGTAACACCTCCAAACTCGATGACTACGTTACTCCATCACCACCACCCAATCAAGCCAATCTTTGCAGTCAGTGTGGGAAACAAGGACATACAATGGATTATTGTTATCATTATACATGTCCAATATGCCGAAGGAACAGACCAGGGCATGGAGAATTCAGCTGTCCTGAAGACCCAAGGGACTATTCTTTCAATGGATATTACAAACATGATGATGAAGCCATTGCAAACATGACCGGAGAGCCATACAACGGATATTGAAGCAGGGTGCTTCAACCATAAGAAGGGGGTAATGTTACGATTTTCCTGGACAACCATTATGCATACTCTTTTCCTCTTTCTTACTAAAACTATACTTGTCATTGGCCACCAATGACTCATCCATATGTAGTCATCCTCTCACCCTTATCTTCAGCTGACTCATTTCCTTTATCTCTGACTCATCACTATTTATAGACAACCAATGGCCAATGTCCCTCATCTCAGGTTTAGTCATCTTTACCTCAGGCTCAGTCATAATACCCCATTTAGTTACCTTTCCTTACATATATATAGCCGTAGTCACTGTAGATAGTTCTTCAGTTTGACCTAGGCAATCTAACCTGTTCTCACTCATTTCTTGACACAAACTCAATCCTATCTGCCTTACGGAGGGGGTAGTGCATCTTTGACTTGAACTCGAAACCAGATCAGAGTCTTACCTTGAAGAAGGGACTCTTGACGTTGTTGTTATTAACCAACATCCGACTTGAACGATTGATTAGAAGAACGGGGCCTTGCCATAACAGGCATCCTCGGCACAAACTCAACATTAAACCCCGGAGAGTCCAACCTGGAGGCTCCAGAACTCAAACTTCTATTTACTCACAACAATCTCAACCAACATGCCACTGAGGACCACAGTTTATTTTTTCAGGTTTAGCTTTTATTCCGAGTTCGAAGTATTGAGAAGGAGGTCTGTCTGGATTGACCATAGTGTGGGAATTTCTTCGCGCCAACGTTGCGGCGATCACCGAGAAAACCTTCGGGTATTGGAGTTACCCGAGCCAGGTTTGCACTGTCTTCTGCTTTCCTATCTATTTACTTTTTTCAGACATATTTAACCTGATTGGGGGTGGCGACAAGCAGCCCTATCAATCAGCTTATCGAAACTAAATTTTTTTTTTTTTTTTCGAAGCCATGCATGCTTGCAATGGCCCCCACAAGACGGTTTGATTACTTGAAGTATTCACATTAGAGCTACTAAACCAAGCGTGCAGAATTGTAATTTTCGTAAAGACATGTACTATCCTTATATTCAAATGCTTCTTTAACATGTGCCTCGGTTTTGTAGTAACGGACATAGACTCAACGTGCGGAAGATTCAAAACTTTAGGACTGTTCACTGGGAGCACATGACCTAGTCGCGTCATCAAAAATTCCCAGGCTTTCCTAAAGTCCTTGGCATCTCTCTTTTTTCTTCTCCATCCTGGCCATAGGTCCTGACCGCTTCAACCCAAACTGCAAGAATAACTCAAGTGGTGGTACGTACGTTCTTGGATGTCCGTTCCCAATACTCATCTTCTGGATCGAGTGGGCGTTCCAAGTTGGGATCACAATCCAATCATAGCCTCAGGAAGGTGGATATGGTGATTAGCATTACTTAAAGATGAATACTGGACTTTCGAGCTTTAGGTCTAGAAGGTGGAAGGCCATTAAGCCTCGTGTTCAAACCTAATCGAGTTTGATTATATGTTATTCCTCAAGGCCTGACAAGTTACACGTGGCTGATCGCTATCTTTGGGAGGTACGGTCAATCCCAAGTTTCCTTCTTACCTGCATCAGCTGCGATATTGTTACAGGTAAGCGGTTGGTTCATAAACGCTCTTCTCATCTCCAAACTATCAAGGACCGCCCATTGGAACATCCTCAAGTTCCTGTGGTTTCTCCCGGATACCCCAGGCGCAACACGACACGCCGCCGCTATCCAAACCAAACTTAACATACAAATAACATGGAACAGGTCTTCGGTATTCAAGAGTTGCTGAATGAAATTATGGGCTACATCCACGCCGATCCGCACGTCCTCAAATCCACTTCTCTTATCAATAAAAGATTCTATACATACTCAGTCGTGCATACATTCCATTCGATAACACTCCGGCTCGGGAGAGGAATATCTCAGTCAGACGTACCGAGAAGTGGAACGATGCAGTCATTCTATCACCTCCTCCAACGCTCTCCCCATATTGGTGGCCTAGTCCAGGACCTCCGCATAGTTGGGCGTTTACATGATGTCCCGGGCGCTGCGGAGGAACCTTCAGATGCACACATGTCCGAAGTCTTGGACGCCTTTACATCCATCTCAAGTATCGAGCTCCAGCACCTCGGGTTGCTTCCGAGCTTGAGCCTGAGGCGCTATGGGACATGGGAAGTACTCCCTCCCCCCTTGAGGGACTTTATGAGTACCCTTTTCGAATCTGCGAACCTTGGTGCTGTTTGCTTTGCAAACCTGCGCAACGTCCCCGTGCAGCTTCTCCGCTTATCCCCCAATATCAAAACTGCCCGAATGGTTTGGGCCGTACCTGTTGATCAAACCTTTATCAATGACCACGACGCTACTACTAGTACTGCACTCACAGCTCACCCTCAACTAGATTCCTTTAGCTATATCAGCCGCTCGTTAACAAGCCCTCCCATCGCCCAACTCCTCGAGCCAAGCTCGCCGTTGGATTTGGCGAACTTAAAAACGTTCAATGCGTTTGTTGGTATCAATAACACAGTACAACAACGTGCACTTTGGGATTTTCTCCACCCAGTAGGACCACAAATCGAACACCCGGGGCCTCGTGCACGGGAAGGTGAGGAATCAAACACAACCGAGATTCACCCATAAAAGCAGTCCAAGTTAAAATCCCAGCCCACATCCCCAGCTTTAGGTGGACTCGTACCAGACCCGCTCGATCTGGGTCACTTCAAATCCCTGCGTTCGTCACATTTGGTATGCAAGATCGCGTCGCGGATCACCCATCCACTGGCATGGTTCACGCACCACTTTGAGAAACTCGCCTCTCCGAACCGAATCGAGGAGATCACGTTGACTTTCAAAATCCGACGGGATGTTGTTTGGGGGTTCTGGGATGCGTCGGAGCACGCGTCGAAGGCTATAGACGACGCCATCCATAACGCCCCTTTACCCCACCTCCGTGCTTTCAATATTGACTTTGTTGAGAGGGACCGCCAGGGTAACCTTTTCATGAACGACGAAGCCTTTGCCAGACTGAAAACTGCGACTCTTCTTCGGATGAGACATGCATATGAGAGGAAAATCCTGGATGTGAGAAGGGTCGCTGGTGAGTTCACAGTATCTGATTGTTTTCATGGTTTGGACGTGGTTACTCATGAGGTCGCAGAAATGCATCCCGAATTAGCGTTTGTCGATAATGAATAGACTGTTCCTTACTGAACGTAATACATGACTATCGATAATGATCTAAAAAAAAAAAGATAGGTACATCTGACCCCCCCGAATCCCGCCAAGTCACCAAATCACACTAGTGGCCCCATACCTATGCGCAGATACCAACCAACCCAACCAAGGTAAGTTGAGATATATATCAGGTATCAAGTATCAAGCAGCAGGTATTTATTAATGGTCCACGAGACGAGGAGAGGTGTTTAGTGGCTAGTTGGGTAGTTAGCCTGTATAGACGAAGACGAAAGAGGGGAGGAGGAAGGGTAAACACGAAAGGCAGGGATAAGGACGACGACGACGACAATGATGATGGCGAGAAGAGCCGAGCAGAGGAGAAAGGAACAAAGGGAGGAAGAAAATGTACAGAGGGGAGACGAGACGAGGAATGTCAGAACGAATCACGTAAATACTAAAAATACAATAGGGGGGGATATCGAATATGGAGTACCAAGAGCCATTGAATCAGGTATCAATCACCAAGCACCAAGCACCAGGCCCCAAGCACCAAGTAGTAAGTATCGAATAACCGAAGACTATGCATGTCCACAACGCGCCACCAATCACCAAAGAGACCATTCACCGCACACCCGGGGGTCTAGGACGCGAGAACCCTTCAAAGAAGACATCAGCTCATCAGAAACGAAAAGGCCCGAGGAAAAAGCACGAAAACGTACCACACCACACCACCATTCCACACCTCACGCCAACTCATGCCCATCCCCCACAAACGCCGCCGTCGCAGCAGCGGGACCTATCCCCGCTCCCCCAGGCGCACTCATCCTCCTCCTCCTCCTCTCCGCAAGCGCCGCCACACCACCCGTCGCCCCACCCCCACCCCCAACCTCACCTCCACTCTCCTCCCCCTCCTCCCGACTCAACAACGCCCTCTTCGCACTCACCGGGCCCAGAGTCTGGGACGGCAGCCTCTTAAACGAAGGCCTCAGCGCCTCCCCACCACCACCACCACCCGACACCGAGCCCGCTACAGACCCGCCCCCGGACCCCGGCGCAGACCCCGACCCGCCAAACTCGCTCCCGCCACTCCCAGGGTCCACGGACGAGGCGCGCGAAGAGGGGCTTCCGCTCGAGGTGGCGGTGCCCATCCGGTACACGACGTTCCCGTGCCCGTGCCCGTGTCCGTGTCCGATATGTCCCTGTCCGTGCGCGAATGGCGGGCTAGCGCTCCCTGTGACGTCCATCGGAGCGAACGTCACATGTTGTTGTTGCGATAGTGGGCGTCCCGGTCCGCCGCCTGCTATAGATGAAGCTGAGGAGCCGGGTCTTTGGTGCGGTAGGGGCTGCGATTGGGAAGGCACGATGGGGATGCCTCCGAATACGTTCGCCAACGAAGACGACCCTACACCCGCAGCGCTCCCCGGCCTGCTCCCCATCCCGTCCCCACCCTCAATCTTCACCTTCCCCTGGCCGACGCCCCCAACGCCCACTCCAGCACCGGGCGGGTACCCTAAACTGGGGACCTGCGGACTCGTACCTGCACTCGAACTCTTCCCTTTCCCAGTCACCTCCTTCCTCTTCTCCCTCGGCAATCTCAGGCTCAACGCAACAGGCGCTCCACGGGCCTTGACAGCCGCCTCGTATGACGTCAGATCTTCCTCGCCATGCATCGTCGCCCCAACCCCTCCGTGCTCACCACCACCACCACGTCCTCCCCGTGGAGGCGGGATCGCCAACTGCATCCTCCCAGCGGCGTTATTCCCCTGCACGCTGCTCATAAACCGCTCCGGCAGCGCAATGGGCGTCTTCGAGCTCGGTAACGACGCCACTCGCGGCCTCCTTCCCGATCCCGATCCTCCCCCTCCCCCTTGCATGCCACCATCCCCGCCCACACCACCACCACCAGTCCCAGGCGTACGCTTCATATACATATTCCACCACTCCGCCTCCATCGCGTCCCTCGCAGGCACAGGCAGCGTATTACTCCTATGCCCCCTCGCCCCATTCCCACCGCCACCACCACCACCACCACCACCACTGCCGCCGTTACTCGAATGCGGCATAGGTGTGATATTCGGATCTTCACTGTCCCCACCGACCCCGCCCCCCCTCGTGGAGAAGAACGGCGCCCCGTCGGACGAGAGCCCGGCTAGTACGTTCGGGTCGTCGAGCGACATCAACCCGAAGGTTTCTGAGAAGCCGCCCTCGCCTTCGGAGGGGTACCCGGTACGTCGTTGATGTTGGGGGTGTTGTGGATGTTGTTGTTGTTGTTGTGGATGTTGTTGTTGTTGGTGTTGTTGGTGGTGGTGGTGTGGGTGTTGATGAGGGAGGAGAGGCGGGAGGTGTGAGTGGTGCCCCAGACTTGACGCGGAGGATGGACGTCGTTGGTGTCCGTGCCTATCCGAGGAGGGCATATGTAGGACGCCGAAATCTGCGCCTCCCTGTGTGCAAAAGAACGCGTGTCAGTTCACGGTCATGTTGTAAAATAAGAAAAGAGAAATATAATATAACAAATCTCAATATATGCGCATCGATGCCAATTTAAAAAAAAAAAAAAACAACTCTCGAGCACCAAAAAAAAAACCAAACTCCAGGGAGCTCAAACACTCGACCCAATAAAATAAAAACAATACTAAAAATAAAGATAAAACTCACAAATCCATGCCCAACACTCGACCCAGTCGATCCCGAGCCAACATCAACCGAACTTCCACCCTCACTCCCCGTCGCATACCCCTCCCTCTCACTCCCACTATAATCCACAGACCCCCTCCTCCCCGCTCCCGAGTGTCTATCCAAATACCCCGTATACGCCCCCGGCACACCCGAGTACCCTCCCCCTCCTACACCCGTACCCGCGTTATGTGTAAAGCCTTCCGGGTCTCCAGCATACCCAGCCACAGCACCGGCCGCAGGGAACGTAGGCGTAAACCCCGTCCCAGTAGGTGTATACCCACTCCTCGGACCTCCAAACGTCCCAGGTTGGAAAACAGGGAACTGGCGCTCTATATCCTGCATCATCTCCCTATTTCTCCTCTCCCTCTCCCCCTGTCCCTCTCCGTGTCCGTGTCCGTGTCCGTGTCCTGATGTCGGTGAAGGCCCAGGCCCGGACGCATACCCCCCCAACCCAGTCCGGCGCATCATCTCCACCTGCGCCCGATACTTGTCCGTAAAATCCGGATCGCTCGTCATCGGGATCGTATCGCTCCTAGACGACGACGCCGAGATCGACGACGCGGACGCAGACGCGGGGTAGGACGGGCCCGACCCCGAGGAGGCATACGATGACGACGAGGGCGGGTATGGTGAGGTCGGGTAGAGTGGGGAGAAGGTAAAGTTATCAGAGTACAGACCATCTCCTAACCCGCCGCCTCCCATGCCGGAACCCAGCCCAGGCCCTGAGCCAGACCCGGTAGGCGCAGGCCCAAGGAGCAAGTCGTCATTCCCGTGCCCGTGTGCGGGGCCTTGGGCATATGGGTGCAGTCGTGAGGAGTGGAGGTGGAGGGATGAGGAAGGGAGGTGTGGCTGTTGCGAGGTGGTGCTGGTGCTGGAGGGGTGGAGGCGGGGGTTGTGACCCGGCCCGACGGGGGCGGTTTGGCGGTGGAATTTGACGAATGTGCAGCGGCATTTGCGTTGCACGCATTTTGCTGGGGATGAGAGGGTTAGTGGATGTTTTTAGTTTTTTTAGTTTTTTTAGTTAGGGGAGTAGTGGAAATCGAAAGTCGAAGGAGGGTAATTAATCAACGAACGGCGAAGAAAGATGGAAGAGATGTGACAGAAGACAAAAAAAAAAATGAATGAAAAGACGATTCGATTTGATTTGAATTAACCATAATCATAATCATAATCACATCGAATCGAATCAACATGATATGATATGATCGAAACGTCAAGCGAAGAACGGAAGGTACGGGGACGAGGGCCCAACCCATAAAGCAGCACCACGAGCGCACCAAAAAAGGGTCGCACGCATAAAGAATAGAATCAAATCGAATCGAAGAGAACAGAGCCCGGCATAAGCGCTGATACGCCCGGAACCCCCTACCCCGAGCCCTGATAGCCATCTCCCATTCCCACATCCCACATCCCCGTCCCGTCCCCACGCCCAAACACATATCGAAAGAAAGGAGGAGGGGGGGGGACTCACCACACGGATTACACCCATCGCACGGTAAACTCGACTGCACACACTGATCACACGCCTGTTTCGACGTCGTCGCTCTCGACGCAGACGCCGACCCTTTCCTCCTCGACCCAGGCACACTCGGTGCTGGTTTTTCGTTCGAATGGCATTTATTGACATGTCGTGAAAGTAAATCGCTAAAGAGAGAGAGAATGAGAGTGAGTGCGTGTGTACGTGAGTGGAGCAGAAAGGAAGCGTAAGGTTGACGTCAGATCCTCCAAAGTATCCCCAGCACATACCTCCTAGCAAACTGATCCCCACAGTACTGGCATTTATACGGCCTATCACCCGTGTCTAATCAAAAAAAAGGAAAAACAACGGCAACAGTCAGCTAAGATGGAACAAAGAGAAGAGGAGTGGAGGAGGCGAAAACCCCAGCGGCGCGCATCGGGAGCCAAAGTGGAGCACTCCAACAGTCCTAAAAAGCTATAATAAAACTTGGGGAGACGGGGGAGGGGCCTACTTACGCGATCGCATATGGCGGGCGACATGTTGCGGACGAGTGAACGTAGCCTGGCATACTGGGCATTTGTGGTCCCCGCCCATCTTTTTCGTTTGTGTGTTCAAGAGTAAAGAGGTTCGTTTAAAAAAAAAGGTGGTTGGGTGTAAGGAAAAAAAATGAAATGACGACAAGGTTTGCTTTCCATTCAAAGACTCGAAAGTGGGGGGGGGTACTGACGTCATCTTCCCACGCTCCCTTGACAACGCTGTCTTAATTTGTCGTCCTAATGCCTCCATCAAAAACTCAAGAAGCCTCTTTTCAATATCCATTTACATAAAAAAAATTTCCTCTTTCCCCTTTGCTCACACCCCCCAAAATACCACTACCCTACCCTGATCCCAACCTCCCCTCTCCTCTATCCAACGACAACACCCAATCCTCACGCTCCCAAAACACCTTCAACCCGAAAATACCAAATACGAAGAACCCGATTACACGACACACGCTACACGAAAATGACGCACACACCTACCCTCAAATGACGCAACTCCCATTCCCATATCCAGCCATTATTGCACTCTATTTACCCCCCCCCAAACCCAATCTTTATTTACGCGAGATGGTAGCGGAGATCAATCCACTGCGAACCGAACAACATAAAAAATCAGTTTCGTTTATTTGTTCATGACGTCATGCGAACCCCCATTTTTCAACAAATAGAGTCCGTGACGTTGAGACGGCGTAACCGTATCCGGGGGTGCAAAAGCTGTAGAAGCGCGAGGGGGTCGCCTAAATAATACCCGAATCATCCGGCTTCCGAGCCTGAGCCGCAACCCTGGCTTGGACATCGGGTAAATTCCTAGTTGGCGATTGCCGCAACGAATTTATGAATAATCCCTAGGCTCTGGCTTCCGACTCCCGAGGAGGGTCAGATCCCGGGGAAAGGGCGGGGGAGGGTGGGCCTCGAGGGACAAGCGTGCCCGCGTCAGACGAAAATATGCGGCCCCGAATATGAGATGGCGGCGGTGATGGACACCCCCGGGTACTTTATGAAACGAAACAATGAAACGAAAACGAAAACGAAAACGGAACAAGGGAAAGGAATAGGAATAGAAATAGGAATGGCACGCACCTCGGCGCGTCGACAGGCATGAACACCTCCGCCCTGGCCCTATAAAGTATCAAAAAAAAAACCCCCGGTGGATGTCAGTATCGCAGTCCGTCCCGGATGACAGGGAGGGGGAGGTAAAGTGGGTAGGAATTTAAAAGTCAGAATAGAATGGGAAGATGAGAATAGAATCGGGGGACAGGAAAGAATAGAACGAAAAAGAAACTGAATAGAAACTGAATAGAAAGAAGAAGAAAACGCAGAATCGGGATAGAATAAAGTAATGTCCCGAAACGCGTTAGCACCGCATCAAAAATCAAAAATCAAAAAACATACACCTTCCCAGAATGCCGACATGCGTGTGACGTGAGCGTGAGCGTGAACGTGAACGCTCACGAGTCGACAGGAGGACAGGAGGAATGGAGGAACGGAGGAATGAAGGAATGGAATGGACGGGCCCAGGTCGATGTCTAAAATAGAAACAAGAAACCCAGACCCAAAGCGGGGGGATTGTAGAGCGCGGAATGCACAACGCACGGCCTCCCCCCCTCCCAAAACGCGTTAGCACCGCAACAACATCACATCACATCAAAAAAGCAACGGTAACAGCTACAGCTACAGCAACCAGCAGGGAAGACATCACCGGCACACACACACACACACACACACACCCGATCGCCACCATCACCATCCCGGGGCCTTTTAGATTTTTGTATTAGGATGTCTGGTCACTGATCACTTGTGTTGGATCATGATTGTGATCGCGATATGTGATGTGTGGTATGCGATATGCGATATGCTGTACATGATGATAAGAGTGCCGGCCACGGACCCAGATATCGCCGTTCGTCGTCCGTCGTTCAATAGGGGACCAGACCCGAACTGGAAAGATGCCGGGGAGGAGTCCGACCCTCGACGCTTGGATGAGTCGTGCGATATACCTAGACGGGCGGGCGGGCAGGCAGGCGCGATAGCCTCCATGCCCAAGCGCGGAAGCAGAAGCAGAAGCAGGAGTGGAAGTGGAAGCAGGCATGGAAGCACAGGGCCGGGGCAGGACAGGGCAGGACTCGCCACTCGTGCCGCCGGCACATGACTCACCCGCCCACCCGCCGCCAACCAACCAACCAACCAGCTAGCCAATAGGGCACCTACAATCCGCGTATATAATTATATACACCCATGGGCTTGGACTATAGGGCACGCGGCAGGATACGACACACACCGCGGCGCGCCTGACGACGAGTGACACGACCGGAGCAACAACAGCAACCGCCCCCCTCACGACCGTCCAATCGCCAAAACCACCAACCCCGATTAGAAGAAAAGAAGCGCGGATAAGAAGTGCGCAGGATGCAGGGGCGGGTGGGGGGATGTGATATGCACGAGATACCCGACAGCCAAGCGTAAGCACAAGCGCATACGCAAATCCGGCGCGTCCGGGGTGGGTCCATAAATGTGTAGATTGGTTCTTGGTCTTGCGGACGCTGTCATAGAGTAGAGCACGCCCGCGTATACGCGAACGACGATCATCGACAAGCGGTCGTATGTGATTTTGAGCGATCGTAACGTGTGGGCATGTGTATGTGAACCTGCACCCCGCACCCCTCCTTCTTTGTATTTAGACGATAATGGGTAAATGCACCAATCATCCGCAGGCGACCGACCCACACGCGTGTAAAGTTTAAAACGCACAGTACGCGTTGAGTAGGGTATGATGGGCGCGGGAATGGTGGATTGGAAAGTGCTCGGTGATCATGACAAATAGGACTCGGCCTGGTGTGCACGCGTGTGGGGATGGGAATGTGAGGTCGGGAGGTCGGCGCGTATGCGGGCGGGGTATGGAATATGGGGCACGGGACGGGGGATATTTGGTTTTGGGAACTTGGCATTTCGGGCAGAGGGGTTGGGATGGGAACGGGGGGGAGGGGGGGTGTCGAGAATGAAAAAAGAAAATTACAAAAATTTATGAATGAAAATTGAAAATTGAGAATTGAGAGAAAGAAATGAAAAAAAAGCGCGGAACGGGATCCGGAATCCGGACGACCGGAATATTTGGAATATTAGAGAAGTTGGATATGAAAAGAAATAAAAACGAAATAAAAATAAAAGATAGAACCGAAGAGACAAAAACAAAAGAAACATGGGAACGGCGTGTTCATCATACACGCCTCTATGACGTCTCCTACTCGTCATAGGCCATAGTGGCGTGTAGGGTCGTGTCGTATTATTTCTGAGAGGGCTCGTCTATGACTTCACAATGACCCCAACATCGATATCAACACCAACACCAACACCAACCCAAATGAAGGAGGGAAGGCCGCCGCGGAGTGAGCTGCACGAGGGCCGAAAACCCAAGTATAGCTGATGGATCCAGGGACGGGCGCCACGAGAACGGAATGCCGGATAAATGAAAAAAAGTATGAAGTATGGAAAGAATTGAAATTGAAAGGAGAAAAGTGGAAAGGAAGTAAATTGTATCACGGGTCTTCGAATGGGAAGTAATAAACCCAAAGAAGGTAATTCGACCCCCAGCCGGACGCACTGCGAGCCCCGACGACCCAATGAGTGTTCGACGGCGTATTCCCGTGGTGGCTGCGTTACCGCCTGCCAATAGAGGGAGGAGGATGATCTATGCAAGGGCCGAATCCAGCAACAAATCCGAGACCACAAAGATGGCCCACACTGATGATCACGAGAGGCAAGGAATTAAAAAATACTCAAACAGGACAATCAAGCCCCACGAATCGAACGGGCCTCGAGATGCCAAAAAAAAGAGAATGGTAGCAAAAAGAGGGCACAAACAAACGATGCAAGAAGAAGAAAAGAAAAAAAAAACGCCCAAACGCACGAATCACGTTTCGCAGATGGCGAATCAAGCAATCAAGAATCAGGAATGAACGAAATGACAGGTCACCGGTGACGAAAAATGGACGATCAATGACAGGCGATGAAAAATAGACGACGAATGATAGGCGGGGAGAATGCAAAATGCCAACGCCCAGATGCCCAATCGCGCACGCCCTCGGACCGACGTCCGAGAGGTGGCCATGCACCGTGCTACCGTCGGGGGCAGTAAGAACCCCCCCCCCTCGAAGTGAATGAAGCAACCAACCAGAACAAACAAAGCCGCCGGAGAAGAAAAAAACCAGACATCAGACCGAAAAACGAAGCACCGAAAACCGAAAAACAAGAACAAAAAAAACAAAAACAAAACAGAAAAACAAAAAAGAAAGCGAGGTCCGAAAAGAGAAGGCACAGCCCCGAGCAGATTAGCGCTCCCATGACAGATCTTCCCGATCAGCAGTGATCACGACCCATCAACCCATATGTGACTCTGAGCCGTAAGCCGCGAGCCGTCGCATACTCACCCGCGGCAAGCAGGTGCACCGACCAATCGCACCGTGCATCCCCACCCGGCGGTATCGCATGCCAAGGGAAACACTGGCCCAAGAACTAACCCACGACCGACCGACGCGAGCCAATAGCGACGAGAAACCTATGGCCAAGGAAGCCAAGGGCTGGGGTAGGGGCAGGACACCCGTGGGCTTGAGTGGGAGGCGCGGGAGCCTCCGGCGACTTGGCAACACAACGATCCCTAAAGACGACGCTCCGGGGATATTCTTAATATACCGTGCGAGTCAAGCTTTGTCCGTCCATACGCGCGCAAACTTTAATAACCGTGAGTGGAGCGAGAGGTTGGATGGACGCCTCTCCTCCCCCGATGGGGTTGGTGCTGCGGCTCGGAGCGATCAAAGGTGAGGCTCCATCCGCAGTCGAATGGCCAAAAATAATGGAGAGGGGATGGAAAAAGTAAAGTGAAGAATCAATTCAATAGGAAGCAGAAATAGAACGAACGGAAAGGGGGTTTAAAAGGGGGGAAGAGAAAATGGAAAGGAGGCACTCACGGCGTCAAATTGTCGATTCCGATGTAGTTCATGTCAACCGGGATGAAATGCTTGTTCGGAAGGGCGTACTGCACGCTATTGATCCCATCGTTCTGCGCGATGAGGAGCTGCGCCATCTTGTACAACGTCGCCTGCAGAAAGAAACCATAACACGTAAACGACCAACCATGATAATACATCATCATCAGCACACGACCCATGATCACAAAATGCGAAGCACAAATGAGATAGCAATAATAGACGCAACGGAGCATCGCGCCTATCACACTTGGCTCCACAAATCTATACCTAGCTCGCGCCCCGAAAAGGAAGGACGGTGCCAGAAACGGATTCCCCGGAAAGGGGTAGGTCATAAATGGGCCTTCGTGATGCGCAGCAGGAAGCCCGGTATGGGGAAACATAGGCACACACGGATACACACACGCCTCTCCGTCTATCCCGAATGCGAAAGTGACGGAGGGGAAAGGAATAGAGAGTAAATGTAATGAGAACACCCACCTGTACGCTTGCACTATCATCACGGGCGAACACCTCTAGTGTCAGCCTCCTCGCACGCGCCGGGACAGTCTCGTCCCACACCGTGCCCGACCCCGCATCCGGGCCTGTGGGGATGTCGAATACGATCTTGTCTTCGTCAGCCGGGACGGGCAATGCGATGTCGCCGAAGTGGTAGTTAAGATCGACGCTAGTGGAGAAGATGCGGTCGTCGACTTCTTTGAGCGTGGTGTACTTGTCCCGGATGAAGCCTTCGAAATTGGAGCCGGTGGACTTGAGGACTTTGTCAGCCCAAGAGAGTCGGTCAGCCCTGTCGTGATGAACTCGGTTGGCCAAAGTTGGAGGCGGGCTCACCTAGGAGATCAGTAAGGCCGGCAGTCACCCGACCTACGAGCTTGTCTTTTCCTGCGGATCCGTCGATCTATGGGATGTCTCACGTCAGTTTACGATCCTCAGTGCCGGAACATTCAAACGCACCTCGACCTTGACAAACCGTTTCTCATCACCATCTCGGAAGAACGCATGCGGGTGGTCTTCGTCCACACTCCCGCCACCCTGAACCGGGACACGAATCCTGGTCCATCGCAGCTGCTCGACTTCAACGGAGGCCTTGTGGATGTGCTTGTATCGCGAGACGAGGTGTGTACCCAGGTGAAGTGCGAATCGCTCCGGAATGAGGATATGGGGCGAGATTTTAGCGATATCTGTGATAGGAGGAGCGATTTTGTTAGTCCGACGTGGGTGTAATGTAATGGTGGGAAAGGTCGTACAGTATGTGATGTTCTTGACTGCAGGACAGGATGTGTCAGATGAGAATCATAGTATGCGGTAGAAAATTTTGCGAAAAAGGCAACGTCAAAAAAACAGTCGATGGAAGTTTGTGATCCACGTCAGATCGACCCTGAGGCAGGTTGACCGTCAGGGCCAATTCGTTTGAGCTCCGGATCGAGGGCAAGATCCGACATGGAATTTTCGGAGGATATGGTTGTTGATCGATACGACTACATATCGACTATCTACAACGAATCTGATCTGAACACGTACTAGAGTCTGTGGCAACAATGACAGAGTTGTCGGATTTTGTATAACTATTACGAGCAGTACCCTTAGTTGAAGCTGAGCTGGATGTGGCGCGAGTGTAGGTCCCCTCACCTGATATCAATTTCACCTTCGAGCAGCGCACAGACGTTATATTCGACAACATGGTGCCAGCCTCCCTCGCGAACCACGCGCAAAACGCGGACTTTATCCTTGCCGTACCGAGCACTAGTGAGTACAGAAAGAGATTCAGCCATTGTTATTGATCAACGGTGTTGTTGGTTGTTCGATTATTGAGATAGATGAGATGGATAGAAGGTTGAGAAGAAGAACGTGCTTGTCGGCACATTTGAATTTACATAAATATTGATAAGATTAGATTAGATGCTGGCTATCACGCGACTTGATTTTCCTTTTCTGTAGTCACGTGTAGTTCCTCTTGAATCTGAACTCCCAACTTGCAAGCTGAAGGGCTGTCCTTCTCCCACCGTCCAACGGTTGGATGCATCTATGGCCATACGCACCAACCTCACCTGAGACTGGTTCACGAAAACTAGGCCGTGATACCGTGGATAAATGCCCGCCAGTTCTAGGGTGATTCTTCGTTCAACGTAGCGGGTACGGAGTTCCTGTGAGTGTATTTGTTTTGATGTTTTTACGGTGAATTCATTAAATCCTTTTTTATAAGAATCATTGGAATGTAAATTATGGAAAATACTACACACAATAAGTAATTTAAGTGACCTTACACTAGTGACACTGTCTATCGAACCATAATTCCTCTACGATTCAAAAACTTCACCAAGATCCCAGCATGGAATCAACCCTCCCGATGATTCTCGTTTAACCAATCCCGACTCGAAACCATCATCCCACCTCTCGTGAAGAGTGTGTTGTCAACCATCAAGCATACCGTCTCTCGCTAGCCTTAGAATCGCCCTCTACGCTATGTCAGAAAAAATATTCTGCATTGAGTCAGGAATGCAACTTATCCATTCATTCTTTCACTCAAGGCGCAATAGTGCTGTTATGTCCGGTCGAATTCGCTGATCTGTTGTTTCCGAGCTCAAGAGTGTGCACACTCGTTGATATACTGTGAGAGAACACCTTACTTGGAATGTAAGACGAGATGGAATTTTAATGTGGTCCTAGAGAGGAAATATCACGTCCAACAGCATTTAGTTCTCTGGCATATTCCCTCCAGGGGGCCTACATATTGTGGTAAACTCATTACAACGCATTCGCGTCATTCGATATTATTGAACCAAGACTCCAGTTTGGAAATAATGATCATGACATCGTGGTCTATTTCAATTTACATGATCCCTTTTGTTTTCGTGAGTGACGTAAACATGACGAATATTGATGTGCATCTTATATCAATAAATGCAGAGATCAGCTTCTAGGGTGCGTTTTTTGCTTGTCATATCAGTCATTCTGGAAAATACTTTATGCCATACGGAGTACTGATAAGCGCGTAGAGAAGTTGTTTCCTTCTCCGCCTAAGCTTCTTAGCCCCACTCACACGAAAACGACAACAAATAGGTTTTGACCGGCTTCCTTATTTATTTTTTTCTCAATCCTCAACGTTCAACACGTGCACTCGACGATCCCGTCGGTTGTGTCACATTCGCCGCGCCCCCATTCTTCGCCGTATTTCCGCCTGGATGACCGTGCCAACCGCTCACACCCAACAGCAACTTGTGACGTCCGGTATTTGTGATTAGTAGGGATTCTCTTTGAATGGAAACTGCTGTCGTCATTTCCCTCCCATCTAACACTTCTACTACCTTTACTTTCTGGCTCTGACTCGAACCAACATTACGAATGAAATGGGCGGCGACAACAAATGTCCAGTGTGCCAAGCTACATTCACCCGCCTACACCACGTCGCCCGTCATATGAGAACGCGTAAGTTCCCCCTCCCCCTTTTATGGCAGCTTCTTGGGCCTTTGGAGTGTCTTACTCTGGCTGCCCATGCCCACTGTTTGATCCCCTCCGGTTTCTCTGTTCTAACTAACTACCTGATTTTTTTCCCATCTGACAGACACAGGCGATAGACCTTACAAATGTCGGTATTGCGGCGACCAGTTTGCTAGGAGGTTCGTCATTCTGCTCTGCTACCTGCTGACGTCAACTTACTGTTCTTCTTCCATTGCACTCTACACTTAGTGATTTACTTTCACGACATATCAATAAATGCCATTCTAACGAAAGACTACTGCCGAATGTGCCGTGGTCGAGGAAGAAAGACTCGGCGTCTGCGTCAAGAGCAACAACGTCCAAGCAAGCATGTGACCAGTGTGTACAGTCGAGGTTGCCGTGCGACGGGTGTAATCCGTGCGGTAAGTCGATTTCTGTCGTCTCATCTGATCTTGAATTCAGGGGTGTGGGATTGGGAAAGATGGTTATCAACCCTCGGGGTAGAAATTTCCGGGAATGTCACCGCTTACGGCGAGGCCCTATTCTCATTCATCCGACCCTTCAAACTGAGTTCGCAATGCTGTTTCGGTTCTTAACCCTGGCTTCACTGCACCCCGTTCTTCTTGTGACGTTTCGATCATCATATCATATCAATGATATCGCTATTTCACATCAATCGTCAATTCACTTGTCTCTTCGGTCTTCTTTATTCTGTGATTTCTACCCATCTTCCCTCTTTCCTGTTCTCTTACAGTCAGTCACTTTACCACCATCTCTATTATCTACCCCAATTCCCCATCGATTTCATCCGGATCCTCGTCCCATTTCCAATCCAAATCCCGAACCCCTATCTATTATACTGAGCGTTTGCTGATCCCTCTTCTTACCCACAGTTAAATGTGTCCAACGGAAATACTTCTGCACATTCGTCCAATTCCACCGTCAAACAGCGCCCGTCGGGCCAGGACACAACCCACGCCTATACTCTGGCACCAGTTCCATCTCCATCTCGCAACCAACGCCCCCCCCTTCTCTGAACTCTCATTCTTCTCGACTACGCCCTTACACATACGATAACCACCGCGTTCCTGTGCCTACCGGTTCCAAGCTGGGAGTAGACCGCGTAACCATGGGGGATAGCCAGTATTCTAATAATGCCTCGTTCTCCGCACCCTACCCAACGTCAGGCCCATCCTCGCCGTCCTATGTTTCGCCGGGTTCGTCCTCGTACCATGTGTCTGCGTCGTCCTCCAAGAGTGATACGATCCCGCTGACGGCCAACCCGGGTTTTACAGACAAGTACAGGACGCATACAGATATAATGCATCAGACGGGGTTGGGTACGTCCCGGACAATAGGGGCCGGACGTTTCTATGAAGGACATTACGTGGGCCAGGCTTACTCTGATCACGCATATATTGTAGGACAAGGAGTAGAGATGCCACAAGCGATTGAGGATCTAATATCTTACGAGGACCTAGTGGCACTGGGCTTGAGCACCACGTAGTATGGCTATCGCCATTCGGGCCAATACCGGTGCCAGCCCTGTAGCAGCGAGATGGGCATCGCTTGATGGTCTGGTCTGTTCCAGGTGGCCAGACTGCAACCCTGAATAGCGGACACATTGAGAATTTAGTGTGAGACACAACGATTACGATTCACACATCAGGGTGTGAGTATAATCATGTCGTACAGGGCTCATGGTGTGAGACTTTGGTATCAATTGACGTTGGTAATGGCAGGGCGGGTGAGGGTACAAATCCTAGGCAGTTTGGGGTGCGCATGTGCAAGCTTTTGGTGGCGAAAGGGGTCGCTCTGTATATGCTGACCTGTATTACTATCACGATAGCCAATAACAATTGTTTATTGCACTACCTCTAAAAATGATCAATATTATGTTAGCTCAATTTTAAAAATAATACTCGATAGTACAAGGTTTAAAAAGGTGGTAATTTACATGAACTATGTACGTCTGGTTTCATTTAAGGAAGTCCTGTAAAAAATCATGCTGGGACTCGCCCTTAGGACCTACGAAGTCCGTCCCAGGGAACACAATAGACAGGCAAGTGGGCACATGAATCTTAAAATATTTTGGCAACATTGTAGAACTTCTACAGCTCGTCTCTACCCCACTGTGAAACTGAGAATGGATGAAATTCATCCTATATTCCATCCACTCAAGTAATGAATTTAATACATTAACATATGAATTTCATTTGGAAGAAGTATGAAAAACCCCCCCTGTGGGGGGAAAAAAGGAGGGAAAAACCTTCCTTTAAAGGATGATTAAGTGGATGAATTTCATCCGAAATTTTGTGCGTATTCATACCCCTGATTCTCAATGCTATGGGATGAATTTCACACCATCATGGGTAAAAAAACTACTTTTTGTGGGTGAAAAATCCAAATAAATGGGATGAATTTCCCACCATCAAGGGTAAAAATAACTACTTTTTGTGGATGATAAATCTGACAAAACAGGATTAAATTCACACCTCAATATTATTAATAATAATTTTCTGAGATTTTTTTTTTGTTCCCACAGCTCAATTAAATTTAAATGATTTAATTAACGTAACTCACTGGACAGCTGAACGCCGAAAATCCCACGCCTCAACCGGTCATTTTCTCAGTTTGACGATTGCAAGATGAGTAGAGTCGCTACTGCTACCAAAGTTTTTTTAATCTCTTTGTACAATATGTAGCTATGATTCTAACTCAATCTAATATCTTGAATATATTTATACTTTGAGGAAGCAATAGTTTTAGAATGTAACTGCAATTGGGATCTTAAAGAAAGATTGTTATATTTCTGACCCCTCAACTGTTCTTTTCCACCAGAATTCCTATCATATTATTTATTACCCTTACAGGTGTCCATTTGAAATAGCACACAGATCCAGGGTGTCCTGTATTGAGAAGTTATTTTGTGTACAAGATATAGCTAATTTGGGAT
>MU150230.1:42100-114021 GCA_015584075.1 Collybia nuda
GGATGAAATTTCATCCCAATTTCATACCCTTTAGATTCATCCACTAAATGGATGAAATGAGGCTTTCATCCACCTAGTGGATGAAAAACCACCTCTACCGGGTGCACAGTGTTTCTTCACCAGGATTTCTTTCTTTTTTAGGCAGAGGTGGCACAGGGTGCTGTGTAGGAGGACTGTGCACTTGTGTATGTTTGTGAGGGGGCGGGGGACTATGAGGTGATATGTTTTTCTGGTATTTTGATCTTGTATTGTAAGGATGATCCAGTCCTCTAGGATATGTTCTACACTTTTGATTGTGCCTTCTGCTGATGGGATTGTTATCAGGTGGTGTATTCTAGAGATTGGTTATATGAGTCTCTTATGGATTTGGATGTGTATTCCTGTGCTAAAGGCCTTTGCTGTGCCTTGGTGGGAGATATATGTGAAGGTGTCATTCTGTGTGTTGTTGGGTTGGAGGGTAGCGAGGATGTTGATGTGGTTGTCTGAGACTGTCCACGGGAGTATGGGTTGACGTGGGGGCCAGAAATTCTGGCTTGGTTTGGTTAGGAGATTGTATAGCCTGTCAGTGGTAGAGGCAAGAACTGCACCCAGGGGGGTTTAAAGGAATGTGGGGTTTTTGTGATGTGTGGTTTGTTGAGATTCTGGTTTGTTGGTTTGTTCCTAATCATTTTAATAGTGGGTATAATGGTTTATTTATTTGTCTGTGCTAGGTACCTTGCTGCCCTGGATCTAGTAGGGTCTTGCTGGGCACTTACTAGAGGTGCAGGTTTGCATTTATGGAGAAGGAGAGTGTGTGTAATGCTGGGGTGTTTATTGGGTTGCAGTTTTATCTATCATGTATATTGTTACAGTTTCTCCTTTCAGACTATATTCTTTTACTTATCCTTTTCCCTTTACTTATCATCATCTTATCTTGTACAGTCTAATCTTTGGACTATCCTTTTTTCCTTATATCTCCTTACTCTCCATTTCACTCCCACCATTCCTATTATTACATCAACCTTTCACATTGTTACTCAGCGCTATATTTATAACTACCAATAGCACTTATCCCTCCCCGAAGCATTACTCATCATGCTTCCTTTAGCTTCATATATATATACCTTACAATGTAGTAGATAGTCCTCAGCTTGACCTAGCTGAATATACCTTATTCTCTACATCTCAATGTGCAGCTCGATCCTACTTGCCTTAGAAGGGGGTAGTGCATCTTAGAACCCAGAGACAGACTTGTCCTTTATATCAGGAAGTCTATAGATGTCAGACTTCATTGTCGATGGTCTTATCAAACCGACCTTTGAGATAAAGCCCAACAGCCGTAACATATATACTGCTTATCAGATGGATTTTGTCTGGCTTGGGTATCTGGGTTGTTTTGGGGTTATTGTGTCCTGATATGGGGTGGCACATGCTTCGGGGGTGGCTGTGTGGTCCTTCTGGGTGTAGGGGTAGGTCTGCAGCCTCTGAGGTTGGTTGCGTTTTATGCAGGGTCACTCATTATTTGTTTTTTATTTTTTATTTTTTTTATTTTCTTTCTTTTTCTTAGGGGGAGTCCTCAGCATTGAGGGGGGAGCCTTTGTATTTTAACAAATGTACTTGGTTGGCCTTTCTTATAGGCATCGCTAGAAAAGATTTAGACAGACTGCATTGGGCATGCAAGTACTGCCAAACGGGCCTGGGGGGCGCCGTTTTTACCCGAACATGATAGTTCGGGTCCAAGAAGCTCTCTGTATATCTTATTTTGACATGCGACAAATGTGACCATCTGAGTATATACGAGTTGTCACTCCACGTGATTATAAGTTTGCATAATGTGTGACCCTTTACGCGTCGCTCTAAGTCTGACTTACCGTATCTCCATGTTGCGACGCATCCCGACGACGAACGATGGGAAAGTTGTTGACAGGCTGCAGGAGAGCACTCGTGTTAACCAGCCATTCAGGCCACCTACCGTCGCCGCCGCTGTGGAGCGCCTCCAACCACAACGGAAACGAAAGAGAGTTTCTTACAAAGGCCAACAAGGAACAGAGGACCCTGATTCTGAGGAAGAGTTTGCACGGAAGAAGAAGAAGAAGAAAGACGACCGCGATGGGAACTTTAACAACGAAGAAGAGCTTCTTGCTGCTGTCAAAAAATATCCTGTGTTCAAGCCAAAACCCTTCGAACAAGTGGGTGGGCGGAGGTTTTCCTTGCCCTCTATGATCAATAAAGACGGAGTAATAGTCACGCTATATCCAACCAATATCTCCCTCGGTATCCGTCCTCAAGCAAGGATAATACCACGGCCCTTGCATGACCCCATGGAAGATCACGCAATAGTTTTATATGATCCCACGATCGACGATCGAGAAACCGACGAGGAGAAGAAAGAAAGAGAGAAGGAGGAAGCCAAAGAGAGGGCTGCTAAAGAAGCTCAAGAAAAAACTGCTGGGATGTTCAACCCACATAAAAGTTTGAAGCACCTTTTAGGCGAAGGGAAGGACAAGAAGAGCAAAGTCGACAAGGTCCCAGTTGTAATCGACCCACGGCTAACCAAGGTATTACGTCCACACCAAGTTGAAGGAGTGAAGGTAAGTTGCCCCAAGTATGTGATTCAATTTACTGATATCACTTAGTTTTTGTATAAATGCACTACCGGAATGCTTGTGAATAACCAATATGGATGTATAATGGCCGACGAGATGGGTTTGGGAAAAACTCTTCAGTGTATAGCGTTGTTATGGACATTGCTTAAACAATCCCCCCACCCAGGAAAACCATCTATTGAGAAATGTATAATCGCATGTCCTTCGAGCTTGGTCAAAAATTGGGCCAATGAACTGGGTGCAGTAATAAGTTATTGTCTCTACGACTGTAACTAAATCGTTATTTAGTTAAATGGTTGGGGAAAGACACCGTTGCAGCTCTTGCAATTGATGGGAAAGGCGGAAAGGCTGAGTTATTGGAGAAAGTGGGACGGTGGGTGACTGCCAGAGGCAGGAATGTTACTCAACCAGGTAAGGAAGCTTATAACATCCCGAGCTCTATTCACTTCTTTGACAGTTATGATTGTGTCATACGAGACGCTGCGCACGCTATCTGCACATCTAGCTAATTGTAGCATTGGACTACTCTTGTGCGATGAGGGACACCGTTTGAAAAATTCTGGTATGCTCACCCCTGCGATAATTACATCATTCTAACGCTCAGCAGACTCTTTGACGTTCACCGCCCTGAACGCCCTCGATGTCAAACGACGTGTCATTCTCACAGGAACCCCCATCCAGGTCATAGTTGTGCTTGAGGTATACTACGCTCCGCTAACCTCCTCGCGCAGAACGATCTTTCCGAATATTTTTCACTTCTCAGCTTCGCTAATCCCAATTTTCTTGGTTCGAAAAATGACTTTCGAAAGAATTTTGAGAATGTTATCATTCGTGGCCGTGATGCTATGGCAAGCGATGAGATCAAAGCTAGCAGTGAAAAAAAACTGAAAGAGTTAGGTAACCTTGTTACAAAATTCATTATCCGAAGAACAAACGATTTATTATCCAAATACCGTGAGTTAGCTTGACTTGTTATTCCATCGAAGCTGATACACTGTAGTCCCTGTCAAGTACGAACAGGTTGTATTTTGTAGACTCTCAGATTTTCAACTATCTCTCTACCGCCTATTCATTTCATCCCCTGAAATCAAAGCTCTGCTCCGTGGGGCACACTCCCAGCCTCTCAAGGCCATTAATATTTTAAAAAAGCTATGCAACCATCCAGAACTTTTGAACTTACCAGATGATCTTAAAGGCTGTGAACAATTGATTCCTGACGGATTCACAGGGGCAGGGGCAACGAGTAGAGAAAAAACCAAAAATCAAAACGTGCGATGCGATTGGGGTGGCAAATTTTTAGTCCTGGAGAGGTGTGTATCGTGCATCTGGGATTCTATTGTTGAATTACTATCTTCTCAGGTTCCTCCACCATCTGCGGACTCATACAAACGATAAAATTGTGTTGATCAGTAATTATACTCAGACCTTGGATTTATTTGAGAAACTGTGTCGCAGCAAGAAGTACAAATATTTTTTTATCAGGTTACCTCGACATCCACGTTGACCTTAAATCCTGATCCTTTTTTATATATAGATACGGTTGCTTCAGACTCGATGGAACAATGAGTATAACCAAGAGGCAAAAACTGGTTGATCAATTCAACGACCCTGAGGGCAAAGAGTTTATTTTCCTTCTTAGTAGTAAAGCTGGTGGTTGCGGTATTAATCTTATCGGGGCTAATCGTCTGATATTGTTCGATCCTGGTTAGCACCTTTCCACTATCGAGCGCAGACTTGTTTTAACATTTTCCCATAGACTGGAATCCCGCTGCAGACCAACAGGCGCTCGCACGTGTCTGGCGTGACGGGCAGAAGAAAGAGTGTAAGGATATAATCACACAAATCTATATGCAACGTCTGAGAATACTCAAGGTTTCGTTTATCGCTTCATTTCAACTGGGACCATCGAAGAGAAAATATTCCAGAGACAAGCCAACAAGCAAGCCCTTTCTTCTGCTGTTGTTGACGAGAAGGAGGATGCGGAGCGACACTTTTCCCTCGACGCTCTTCGTCAGCTATTCCTTTTTAATGAGAAGACACTTTGTGAAACGCACGAAACATTCAAGTGTAAACGATGTAAGAATGGAAAGCAGGTCATCAAGGCACCAGCACTTCTTTATGGAGATGCCAGCTCGTAAGCACTAAGTTACAACCCGGGCGAAGGGAAGCTAACTTACTCATAGATGGAATCATTTCACCAACACGGAGCTGCAAAACAATCATGATGACTTACTGCGCGCCGAAGTAGGATTACCTGAAGTTTCTTTCGTTTTCCAGTACATTAGCCATTGACTCAGTAACATACCTACATTGCTGCTCTTTTCTTCGAATAATGGGATAACACTGATCATGTGTGCATAGTCCAGCTAGTTCAAATGGAATCTATCATAAAGTAGAATACAAGATACACGTAACTGAACCAAGTAATTACTGTATTATATCGTCCCAATCTCCCCACGGCCCTCCAGTTTTCCTGACCTTGACCTTTTGGCCTATAGGACCAAAATATGCTGCTTTATACCATGCTTTCATCTCTTCCTCGCCGAAAGGGCCAAAGGTCTCTCCGTTTTGTCCTGCAGTTGGGACATCCCATTTGTATTCGTACTTGAGGTCAGCGGATGGTGGATCCCAAGATGCATCAACACATCCCGATGATCGTACAGCACGAACAAGCTCCTCGTATGTCCGCGAATATATATCTGTGTCTCCAAGGGACATGATATTAGAGGCGAGATGAGTGATTGATTCGATTTCTGAAGGAGCCTTGGTTACTTTATCAACTTCCATGGCTTCATTTTCGCGAGGCTTGGTTGTCCTTTCAAAAAGGGAAGATACATTGAGCAAGGGCACTTTAGCATTGTGGAAGTATAAATGGTGACTGACTGTTTCGCTTCTCCTCGACTTCGTTTAGCCTGTACGCCTAGCCGCTGCAGAGCTTCAAGGACGGTTTCACCTTTCTTCAATTTCGCCAACAGCTCCCTTTCCAACGTGCTTTTCCCACCACTTTCTTTTAATTCGCGCTCCTCCGCTGCTATCCTCTCCCTTTGTTGTCTCTCCTGATGACGCTTCCGACGCCTTGCCATCTTAATCTCCTTGTCAGCCAGCCCTTCCATCCAACGATCATGAACTCCATGAGGATCGAATGTTCGTACATAACTTCCATCTTCGGTGAATTTCCCCTCCTCCATTTCATCCCTCATGTTGAACGACGAAAGTTCAAAACCCATTCCAGCTTTTTTCCTTCTCTCAGCATCATCTTCGTCCTCTGGCTCGTCGTCATCCGAATCACTATCTGACCCAGAGTTAAATTCTTGGCCTTCGATGTCACCAAGTCTCAGATACTCTTTCTTCTTTTTAGATCTTGTTTCTTCCTGCTTATCTTCCTTTTCTGCGACAGCGAACATATCGTCGTTCTCGTCGTCTTCCTCTGCTCCATCCTTTTTTCTACTAAGTACCACACCTTCCCCATCATCGCTAGAATCTGAGTCATATCCTTCATTCCTGACACGGCCTTTGCGATTTGTAGATGGGGTTTCAAGCGCTGAGTCGACCTCCTCGGCAAACCTGAGAGGGTCATCCGAGGGCTCAACAAAGCGGGTTTTCTTGGGAGCATGATTATTCGAGCGGGAGGACGACGGTTCAGCATTCGACGCCGCTGCTCGTTTCTGACCTGTGCGTGGAGGCATGGTTTTAATTATGCACGGAAGAAGATGTGGTTCATGTGTACTAGGACGATATTGCCTTTTTGGGGAGTTATTCAGGGTATCAGATGGTTTCAAATGCACGATATCGATAGAGTAGTAATTATACAGAGAACTGGTTTTATGAGAGTCGTATACGAGAAGGTCAAAACCAGGAACGCAAATCCAAATACTTTAGGCTTTATCTTGATGTTAAGATCCGAGCCTGTACATACAAGTATCATAAGCCGAATAAAGTCTTTGAGCTGGCAACATAACCCCGTCAACCTCGTCAACCCCAGGTTCTTCTCTGTTTTATCAACTGTCTATCGATCGCGAACCTGTCATTCGGAAAGTGTGGTTAGCAACTTAGCATGCATACTATGAGTGACTGGTTGGGCTATACGTCTATGGTCTGCTGGCTCGGAGCGCAATTTCCGTAAGTAGTCAATCGAGAACCTATCATCATGTTTTGTATGTATTTCCAGACGCTAAAACGGACACAGGCAGATCTTAGAGAATATACGTCGTCAGTCCTGCGAAGGTCTTGCTCTCCCATTCCTGGCAAACTGGTTTCTCGGTAATGTCATTCTACGATTTTGCCATCATTGCTTCTCATGGTGCCCTCTGGCAGGCGATTTCTCCAATCTAATAGGCTGTATTCTAACCCATCAACTTCCTTTTCAAGTGAGTATAAATATCTATGGCTGGTAACAACTCTACACTAAACTTTATAGACGTGGTTGGCGACGTATTTCGTTTCCGTTGACTGCGTACTGTGCATGCAGTATTTTTACTATTCCTGGCGCACACGCCCTCGTAGCACCACAATAAGTGCCAATATTCGCAGACTCTCGATTGAGAGGGGCGCATCCAGATACCGCGCGCTTTCGGCCGTCGCCGCCAACGTCGCCACAACTGCGGCCCTCGCAGCGCAACATGATGACATAGACCAACGACATGGATGGCGGAGACATAGCATCGATCGCCTCCGTGGAGGCTCGGATAGGACTGCCCTTGGTGACAGGGTAGATGACGAGGCTATAGACGAGAGTGCGCTCACTGCCTTAGCAGACAGCTTTCATTCGGAGAGGGGATCCGAACCCAGAAGGAATCGTGTATCATGGAGTACAGAACGGCACGGAAGGCGAAGTGGAAGTGTAGGAATTTCCCGGTATCCAATACCTCCACCTCTACAAGTATCATCTCAGGGCCTATTCGACTCAACTGGAAGAGGCCGATCGCTTCAACGCGGGGTGGACCTTGAAATTGAACCAGAACTAGAAATAGAGCCACAAGTGACTACTCCAAACCGACGTAGCTCTAGAGCTAGCCGAAGAGGAGCCACTATGGTCTTTCTCAGTGCATGGGCACTGTTTGGCATTAGCACGCTCACTGGAAGTATAGATGATATCAAAGTGGACACTCCACTGGGAGTGGGAAGAGTGCTCACAATACAAAAGTTAAGTATACCAATGGTGTCCCTTCCTGTTTTACCAAAGCATGATTCTTCCGCGACGCCAGTCACCCAAGCAAATGTGATCAGACAATTTGAGTTTCACGAGACAACACCGCCCCCCCGCGACCCGTCGAAAGAGCCCAATGGGGAACGTGTTATTGGTCGCATATTTGCATGGATGTGTACAACGCTATACTTGACATCACGATTACCCCAGATTTGGAAAAATGTGGGTTGAGGTGTATTTATTCGCCTCATTGGTTCTAATGATTTTATTTAGTACGTTAGGAAATCTGTCGAGGTCAGGTTAACCTATGTTTAATGTGATCGGAGTGTTGTACTGATCGGCTTTCAGGGACTTTCTATGTTTCTATTCGTTTTCGCGTTCCTTGGCAATACATTCTATGTAGCGTCCATCTTATCGTCTCCTAAGATGCAACTCCCTCCTCCGTTATCCTCGGAATTCGTCCGAGAAAGCATCCCGTTTGTTGATACCCTCACCGACCGGTACCTTGCAGAACTAATTTACTAAATCTAGATATCTTTTGGGAAGTGGAGGTACTCTAATGTTCGATATCACGATTGTCTCCCAATCATTTATATACCGCTCGCGTCCTCGTCGGCATAGTTTGGTGCAGAATAGAACAAACGAAGAAGAGGCAGGTCTATTGACTGGTGAGGAGTTCCACCCGAGTGATTCCTCTGCCTTGCCTGGAAGTCGGACTTCGCGTATCAGAACAAGCGCTGTCTAGACAACTACATATATAACTAGTCTAACTTGTCGCTTTCAATGAGGACGAGTGTGTACCATATAAGTAGCATTAGCATACCAGCTCATCTATATAGAAGAGGGGCTATCGTTACATAATCATGGATGTTACTCTGTGCCAACAGTCAGTGTTTACTTAGATTGTAAAGGGGCTCACTACTCTCCTTAGTATTATAACAACTCTTCTGTTAAGTCTCCCGACACATTCAATGGCCTCACTGGACCAACCACGCCCTGAAACACAAATTAATGGAGTCGCACTCGCTAATCCCACACCATACCAGTTGGTAATCCCTTACGAAGCATTTCCACTATCACCACGATCTTACTATATCTCAGCGCTCCCTAGTGCTTGATTACCTGTGTCATAATTGCTATACAAATACCGCAAGAGCCTTCGCGAGGGACAGCACCGTCCGACATCTTGATGCAGACGGCGATGAAATTAACAACAAACCAAGTGATTATGCAGGGCTGTCGGCTGGATTCTTAAAGCACGTAGATCTTCGCGAAAGTCTGTCCACGGCGAATTTTTCTTCCAGTATACCACTGAGATCGGCTTCTACGATAGAGATTCGTGCGCACATTCTTTCTGGTCGAGTGGACGACGCAACAGAGCTTCTAAACGAGTATTTCCCTTCTGTCCTTTCTGGGCTAATCCCATCCCCGACGTTATCTGAGGATAAGAAAATTCCAAGCAACATGAATTATATTGCCTCTACTTCTGTCGACCCAGCACATCTGACTCTCAACCTTCGTATTCTATCATTTATCGAAGCCTGTCGTACTGTTCCTCTTGACTACCTACCTGCTTCGGATATAAGCAAATCCCCACAACCTACAACCGCAACACCCGAAGTACCCACTGAACCCCTTGAGGCACAGATGGTTCTTCTCTCCAAAGCACAGAAATTGCATGCCTTGGCGACTGCGCTCCCGAATGCCGCTGACCGTGCAATATATCTGAAAGAACTCAACAATGTCGGTGGGCTTCTCGCTTACAAAGTTCCCGAAACGAGCTCGATAGCAAAATATCTCAGTCAGGAAAGACGAGAGGCCGTTGCGGACCAAATAAACAGCGCGATCCTTGGTAAGATTAATACTAAAATGAAAATCACAAGCTTAACGACATTTACCCAATAGACAGATCTGCCCTTCCTTCAGTATCATCGCTAGAACTACTGACGCGATATATATCCACAATATGGTCATTCGCTCATCAATATAGTGTCAACCCTCGTCCAGGCGCTCTACTTCCACCAACGACAAGCTCATATGCACATAATACCGAGTCATCTACAAAATCGTCAGACTCTGAACAAGAGGTAAGTTTGAAGGTCTGTCCTCAGCGTAGTTATTTTATACCGCCAAAATAGGTTGTACCTCCATTTGACCTTCAGCTATTTCTCAACCTCAAGCCATAACCTCTTACCGAGACTAAACATGACTTCTTCACGTTGTTCCCGTCTCTAAATAGTCCCGATATCTGTCGCGTCAAACCTGTTTACCCCACTACCACAGTTTGGAACTAAATTAATTACATTATTATGTCAACATCATCCCATCTACTTTGGTTCACCCTTATCTGCAATTCATCAGATATATAGCATGCACGCAATCCAAGAATACGCAGATAGCTCCAACGGCCCCAGTCTACCCGTTCAAACGGATTTAAATCTTTTGATGTGTCATCAAGCCATGTATTGTATGAAAGATCAAGTACGACGAGCATCGGACACGTCCCAGGCAATCTATGAAGAGGAATGGATGTCGGTAGGTCGATGAGGGCTAAGTGAGTGATTGTGGGGGGTAGCGTAAGCAGAGTCGATATGGCCAGCCTGGCGCTTATTAAGATGAACCTGCACAACGGTTCTGGCACTGCTATCTCTGAGTCCCAGTCTCTAACTTCACCTCCTTCTTTCGCGTTAAGGGTTGATGATAGAAGGAAATAATCGTCCCGAAGAGTGGCATTGGGTCCGACGATAATCAATTCGCCATCCGCATGACCTTCCGGCTCATACAGAGCGAATAATACGGTATTGGACAAGGGTGATTGAACGGCAGCATAGCGAACCAAATCGCGCCGTAGATGCGAAGGTAAGAAAGGGACAATCGTTTCGATAAATTCGATGTTGGAGGTCGATGGAATTACTTTTTGAAGGCACAGCTGGGTAAGTGATGGAGCGCAAAAGCCGGGAACAACATTGGGTGGTGGTTTGATGTGCGAAAATATGAGGGAGAGGGCCTCAGCACGCCACCTACGCGCTGTTTCGCGCAGCACATCTTTGGGTGTCTGTGTCCAGCTTTTAGGAGGTCCTGGTCCAGGACAGCTTCTCAGGGCACTCTGTTTCGAATGATCAGCCTTTTTTATGCCAATATCATACCGGGTTGAACGACCCAAACTAGTGAAATGCACAGGGAGAGTGGGTGAATTGTGGGCAACCGCGGACGATAGATGAGTCCGAGAACGGATTAAATTTTGCGAGTGTCGAAACTGCTCTCCTCTAAATTATATTTTCATAATTTATAATTTCATGTTGGTTATTCATGGCTATGGATGATTACCTTAGTGTATGCAATAAATTGTTAACTGCTCGAGGATCAGAAGTTTGAGAATCCATGCTAAGCTCAAGTATGAGTGTGGGGAGAATAGAGATTACTTAGGTGCAAAGTGTGGCCGCGGTATCATCCAGTTGAGTATGTGTAATCAATTGCGGCCGCATTCATCAATACAACTCCCGACAAACAAAACATATCATTATTTCAACTCCTAGAGTAATCTATTCTTGGGGGATAAAAGGACTCCTGCGATAAGCTGGGGCCTCTATAATAGGTGGCAGAACCCGAGCAAGGTCAGCGGTTCCGGCGGGGAATGGCATATCGTCGACGCCTTTTGGAAGTACTTTTTCATACAGGCCTTTAGCTTGATTTGCACTACTGAGAGCGGTCATCTTCTTCTTCGCATCTCGGATTAAGACATGTGCATCATCGACCCCTGGAATAGCACCTCGAACAAAGATAAGGTCAAGCGATGTGTCGACACGAACTACGGCAAGATTCTGTGTGGTAATACGTTTGTTGCCCATGCGACCTGCCATCTTCTTCCCAGGCCATATTCGTCCCGGATCCTGTCATGGTGTTAGGATGTGAAGGATTTACATAAGTGTTGGTGAGGAGCGTACTTGACAATTTCCTGCCGACCCAGAAGATCGATGTGCTGCCGAAACTCCATGGCTCGCTTTCAAACCCTTAAAACCCCATCGCTTCATACCACCCTGGAAACCTTTCCCAATCCTGAAAACAAGTGAGCGATAGTACAACTAGCTGGTAGTGAGGCGTACGAATTAGCAACGACATCCACGAACTGTCCTGGAACAAAATGAATTGCAGACAACGTTGTACCTATGATAAATACTAGTTAACAGAGGTTCCATTCCGAAGACGGGGCATGGCTCACCAACAGGAACATGGGCATCAGGTGTCACAGGGAATTCTCTGACAATTCGTTTGGGTGGCACCTGTGCTTTCTTGAAGTGTCCCAACATTTGGCGAGTCGTTGTTTTGTGGGGCCGGTCTGATGCAGCGACTTGTACCGCATGGTATTCAGTGTGATTTCTGCGGACAGTTCGAATGTTTGCTGTGACTTGACAATTTTCAAGCTTTCCACGCTTCAGCGGTTGATGCAAAGAGTAAACGTGAAATATTACACACCTGAAGCACAGTCACTGGAAGCCTTACACCTTGGTCATTCCACAGTACCGTCATTCCTCGTTTACGTGCGATGAGACCTGTTCGGATGGAATTCGGGGTCCATTTTGGTGCCGATGAGTCGGTGACAGAGGCTACCGTGCTTGACGAGCCTACCACGGGGGCGGCGCTTATGGCGACGGTTGTGTGTATCCATCTTGAAGGAGGGCCGACCGCCGGTCGTTGCCCCAAAGTCCAGAGCCTGAGCATAAGGCGTCGAGGTAAAGAGAAATTGAAAACGGCGGATTTCAAAAATAATTCCAATTATGTACTGTGAATTTCTCAGCCGTGTTTAACTTTCTTACCCGAGTTTACAACACCCACAACCCTCACCACCCATGATCGCCTGCACACGTTTCACTGTAACGCTCTGACACTCGGATATCTACGATCAAATGGAATGGATTCCTGGCCAGCTAATGACCGAAATGAACTTACTACCTCTACTGGGCGAAAATCAAAACTAAAACGCAAGGAATATGGTGTGTTCCCAAACTATCCGGACGTAGTACGAGGCTCTTTGAATGCGATCACTCTGGCTGAGCGCGGTCGTGGCTTTGAATGGCTTCCTATTGTGAAAAGTTTTGCAGGTTAATATGCGCTTTCAAACCTTTTTTTTTAAAAAAAAAAAAACTCAAAAAGTGGATTTAGCAGAGGGAGAGAACCGACTACACATAAAAAAATCTCTAATGATATTTCCTCCGACTCGCTCTCCAACCCTTTGTATTCCTCAGACAACCATACGTCAGCGTGCAGAACACGGAGTGAACATATTCATATTTCTCTTTTTTCAATACTGATATTAAATGATAACTTAGGCTAACTTTCTCCGTACTTTCCTTCCGGATGTGGATATACCTGCAGAGTTAATCAGGGATGAGATTGTACAGGACGCTAGGACTCTGCAAGACGCAAGTTTTTTCGACCCATATATTGGAAATCTACTTGAGCCTGTTGTGGTCTATGATTCATCATCCGAGGCTGCGGCATTTTTAGCTTTCCCCATGGGTGAACTAAACTGTGATTTGAGTGAGTATATATCTCTGCAACAGCCGCAACGATTCAAGAACTTTTAAAGATATTTCCGCAATTACTCATACTGAAATCGACGGTACCTCGTTCAAAGCATCAGTGTGGCCTGTTCGCACATATAACACACCGATCCAACAAATCACCTCTTCTAAACCACGACACGGCAGTCCTAAAGGTATACCTCCTCCAAAAACTTTTACTTATCATTGATTAAACTGTTTAGATTCTTTTGTTGCCGTTCGTACATTCGAGCTCACGTCATTTCTCAAGTTAGTCACACCTGTATCAACAATTCAATGTCCACAAACAATCGAATTGGGTACTGTTCACCATGCAGATGTTGGCAATCGTTCTATCGTTGATATTAAGCTATCTTCATCGTCTAACGAGGGCTTGGCCGTAAACGATCGCGGACAGCTATATAGATTTACATTCGAGAATGGATTCAGAGCCCCGTAAGTCCCGAACACTTACTAATAGTCTGGTATTGAATATCTACGTATAGATCCTTGGTTCACACAGCGACCGTTGACAGCCAGGACTTTTTCTGGCGGGTTGAAACCGGCGGAAACAATACATGCCTCCTTATGTCTAAGAAAGAATTAAAATACCTGGATTTTCGAGTAAGATGGTTTCAACATTCCGAATCCACACGATTTTCAATCTATTCAGGCAAGCGACTATTTAAATCTATCTTCAATTTCGAGCCCTCGAGACGTGTTTACTTCTGTGGAAGATGATGGCGGAAGCAATATTATCCGTCTTTGCTCTACTCGAGAAATCTTGTGGATAGACAAGCGATTTCCAGCAAAGCCCCTTCTTGGTTACAGGCACAACCGAAATTGGGATCGGTCACTTATGATCCAAACACTGCACATGCCTCATGGTATATAGTCATCTCATTACTGATTTTAATACTCCCTCACGTTGTTTTACTATATGACAGCGCTGACATCACTAACATCACGAACCAATGGTTTGATAACGTTATATGACATTTCGCGTTCAAAGGATAGTTTGTTGCATTTGAATACCCCACCATACCATCTCTGGCCTAAGAATGAGGATAAAAACCCTTGTTATGGCCGGGCTTTTTTCCAACATCCGTTAGCGTCACACGACGACTTTAGCATGTTTCAATTATCAGACCGTGGAAGTATCCTCCAATTCGGGCTTTATGACTCGAGACCTTCGAATAATCGCTTCAGTGTGCTTATGTCGGAGGAGATGGATAAACTAGAACAGCGAGCCTCTGCACTTTTCCCAGATGATGGGCCACTTGGATGCCGTGATTTCAGCGAAGTAGATTTCGTTTCACCCTATGATTGTAAGCCTATTTTCCCTTATAATATGCTTTCCATGCCATCCCCAATAACGTCAATCAGATATTTTTTGCACCTACACAAAAAAAAGGAGACAAGCAGAAGAAGAAAGTGCGGAGGCCTTTCACGATCTCTTAGACCAAACGCAGACATTCTGGAGAAACTCAGACGTCCCAATTGAGCAAATACTCACAACGTAGGTTTCTTTATCTATAACGCAACGATCAATAGTTCAAATTTATGTCCACTCCAGGTACGACGTACTTTTTCGAACTGGAACAGAACCAACAGAAACTTCGCGAGCGGCCTTTCTCACAGAAGGTCTTATGACTACAACACGGGGGTACTGCGCACTCATGCAGGGGCGGTTATCTGCTCAATACCTCATAAAGGATGCAGCTTGGTGTCTCAACCTGATTCCAATCCTTAGAAAGTTGAGCCCATGCTTCCCCGTGGATGCACGAAAGTGGAACGATATCTTGTGTCAGCACGATCTTAGGAGAAACTCTGATTACTCTATTCGATCGAGCAGACGAGAGAAGGAGGCTCGAGAACAGCTTATATTAGACCTATCACTCTCAGCTGATGTATTTTCAGCGGAGAGTTTTTCGAAGGTCTCAGGAGGAAGTACGGAACTTGAAGAGATGACAAAGACCCTTTCGATTATCGGCGAACCCCCCAACGTGGACTTTGGTTACTTCCGGCCTCTACCAAAAAACGCTATGGACCACTACATAAAATCAGAGAATGTCAAGGTATCGATGTCACTTGGTGCGCGGATGCTTATTAAAGAGTGGCAGCTGGGTGGAAATCCCGATACATTCCAATTCCGGGATTACTATAACAGAACTGCGGATTTCCGGAAAATACAAAGATCTAAGCCCATGGAATCAACCACACAAGTGGTCATTTCAGAGCCTCCAAAAACACTTCAAACTCAATCTCAGCGACCTCCTTCGCTTGTAGCAGCAACGACCCTCCCTCTTCACAGACCTGACACTCTCATGCGAAGTTCCTTAAAGACCCAGCTCAGCGTAGTATTACCCCAGTTTGGGAGCCAAATACCTACTTTGGCGACACCAGCCACAAGTCAAGATTACGTGACAAGCACTCAGGTCCTTCCAGGTCCCTATGGAGGAAGACCCTTGGTAGGCAAAAAAAAGCTGACGAAGAAACGGTTGGGGGGTTTCTGATATGAGATTTAGTCCAAAATATGTAGATCTTGTTTGAGAATAGGTGTATATGACATTGTTTTCCCCCCACATGTAAAAGCGTTTTGACATAAAATTCGGATTCTCGATCAAGGCACGAGGCAGGTCAAGTGACTTTCGCGTTTGCTGCCCGTATTGTCGAAGTAAAGCTTGTCGACTTAGTAAATTCTCTCCAAAACTTTCCTCCGTCCTCTCACTTTCCAATCTGAATTACCTTCTTCTGTCGTGCAAGCGCACGAAGCTGGACCGACGGCCAGCCCCGCAGTAACCGCGCTCTATGGATGGAAAAAGGTAACGGAGCAATAACAAATGCACATATTGCTTCACTGACGCGAACGTCGTAGAACACCTAACCCTCTGTATGATCCGGCAGCTTTTAACGATGCCCTCCGACGTATGGATGTTTACCTTACATCCTATTTCGATATTTTAAAATATAGTGCGGTGCCACAGGCAACAAGGCAGTCATCTGCGCCCTCTCTGCCAGTTACATCTCCACTTTTGCTGGGTACCCGGTGCGTAGTTGGTTCCTTCTGTGATATTTATAATTGGTTGCTCATATTTTAGTATGAAAGCTGGACTCCCTTAAATCCCGACTTCAAACTACGAAGACACCGATCACGATCCCGAAACTTGCAGGCCTTGTTTATCGAGAAGAGGGAATCATGGGGTTTTATCGTGGATTGTGGATACCCCTCATGACTATTTCGTTTGTTCGTAAGTATCCTAAGCCGTTAGCGTCATCAAAGTTCAGTTCCAAGTCCCTTTAGGTGCTGCCAGTTTCACGATATATAACCGTACCAAGGAGCACTTCCGCAATCATAATTACTTGTGCCGCAATTCCATTATTGATGTTGCACTCACTGGTGGTATTAGTGGAGCCATGTCCGGGGCGTTAATTTCGTTTACGAGTGCTCGTACGTGCCACAGAGCTCGTGCTCCCCTGCTTCTTCTAACATTCAAACTAGCGTTCGAACTTGTCAAAGTCAGTTTAACGAGATGTAATTTTAATAGTGTTATAATCCTACCTCAGGTTCGGCGGCAATTGGAATATACAATCGCTGCAAGTAAAGGTATTACACTCGTCAAGCCTCCGGGAACGGTAGAGGCAGTGAAGGAAATTTTTAGGGCTAATGGCATGGCCGGTCTTTATACAGGGTTCCGTCTGCATTTTTGTAAGTAGACCCATTCATTTTCAGCTATCATTATAAGCTCAGGCACTCCAGTTCGGGACACAACTGGAACAGCGCTCTATTTTCTCGAGTATGACGGCATGCGACACCTTTTAGGACGCAATAGACACGGTGAGCAGGGAGCGACCCCATCCTGGCTACCAATCCACCAATCAGTGGTGCCTTTCTTCTGCGGATCATTAGCAGGGGTGCGATACTCTTCACATCGCCTCCATCATTGGTTCTTGATACTTTGTAGGTAACTTCTTGGGCTCTCATATATCCCCTTGATGTGTAAGTGGTAATCACTCCCAGGAATAATGTCTGATTATGTTACAGTGTCAAAACGAAAGTCCAGCAGCGAGCACTCGCGGGAGACCGTTATCGCGGCGTTCGAGAAACACTTCGTAGGCTTATACGGGGTATGCAACATCAGTGTAATATATATATATGAGGAGTTAACGGGCCTGTAATAGGTTCTGATCCCATCAACCCTAAACCTTTGCTTGCGGGCGTGGCACGGATCTACCGTGGGTTGGGAGTGAGTGCTGTTCGCAGTATTACAACGCACGGGCTCCTTTGGACGCTTTTTGATTACGTCGCGAACTATATTGACAACCTACCACGCATTTCCGAAGGCGGATGACTCATTCTTGGTCCATGCACTATCTAACAAACCTCAGCGACCCGCCATTTAACTTAGAATAACATATTAAGCACTGTAAAAGCATCACACTCAATCAAAAGTAAAACAATCCATATCCAACTTTTACACTGGAAAGCTCCCACAAACACCATTTTTATGCAAATAAGTTATTTCTGGTGATCCTCGATAAATTTCTCGGTTATATATTTGTTTGTGACACTGCTCATCGTGCTTGTACATAATCATCAATCTTCAACAACAGACAAACAGTTTCTGTGGCAAGTTCGATGGCACTTGTAGTTACAAGGAGGGGCTGAACAACATCTTCCTCCAAGATGTTTGAGATTAAACCCTGTATTAGTTGTCAGTGAGATATGGTCCATTTAATCGGGGAGCATTCATTTTACCTTGCGCACATTTATGCCAGCGTTTCGTTCACCAAGAGCGTGTCTATTTCGAAGCTCCGTGACGATCGCAATTGGGTTGAGGCCTGCATTTTCGGCCAAAGTCGTAGGAATTACCTCCAATGCATCAGCGTAAGCTTGGAAGCAATATGCCTCCATCCCTTTCAAAGACTGTGAGTACTGGGAGAGGAGGCGGGAAACATAAATCTCAGGGGCTCCACCACCTCCAATTAGTGCACTAGATGGTACATACCCTCTCCAATTAATTTATGGCAGCAATAAGATATAAGTAGCTCTCACCGCTTTTTCACAAGGCACCGGACAACGCACAGTGCGTCGTGCAGGCTACGCTCGCATTCTTCAACTACAAGATTGTTGCTCCCCATAGCAAGAATACTGACAGTCCGTCCCCGATTCTTCACCCCCGTAATTCGCACAACCTTGACCCCAGAACGCGTATCCTCTTCTACCAGATCTGCATAACCGAGTTTGTCCTCCGAGAATGCATCAATATCTGCGATAGGTTTACACCCAAAGCTCTTGGATAGGAATTCGATTTCATCGCGTTCCACATCTTTGACAACAAGGATATTAAGGCGCTTGAGAAAATTCAGAGATGTATCATCAACAGCATCCCGTAGGATAGATTTTTGAATGAGCAGCACATTGCAGTTCGCCTTTTTAATTTTCTTGCAAAGTGTCAGAAGGTATTGGCGGCCTTCCTTGATCACTTTGTCCATCTGTCTATAATCATTAATCACGACTGTGTTATCCATCTTAACAACAATCAACAATGGTTAGTGACACACCAACAAAAGTAAATTGAAACAACGAACGTCGGGTTTAGGAGCGCTCAGTTGGAACTGAACGATAGCGATCTTGGCCTTTTCCATGCGCGTAGGGCCACCAGCTGCGACGACCACATTCTGCTTGAGAACGACGCCATCTACGAGTTCAGTATCTTCTATAGTTCCTCCAACCTTTTTTACCACGCGGATATCCCGAAGGTCAACATTGGAAGAAGTGGGGGTTAACAGTCGCGTAACTGCCGCCACAGCTATGGGTGCTAATGTGGACGAATATTGAGAGACTATCTGCGAAGAAATATGGTCTTGGAAAGATGTATAATTCAAATGAAAAAATATATATATACCTTAGAATTAAGAGATGTGCTCGCAGCGCGCAGTAAGCTGGCTTTATCATTGAGATCTACCGGCGTTGACATCTCAGTTAGATATTCAACGGCCTTGACGGAGGCTTTCAGAAAAGCTTCGGCAATGATGGTAGGATGCATGCCCTTTTGTAGCATTTTCTCAGCCGCACCAAGGAGGCTTCCAGCAAGAACGACCACCGATGTCGTACCGTCACCAGCTTCGATATCTTGTGCAGCAGAGAGATCGACAAGCTAATTTAAATTTTGATTTTGGCGAGCTATCGGGTGATAAAAGGGACTAACCATTTTTGCAGCTGGATGCAACGCCTGAATGCTTTTAAGGATCGTTGCGCCGTCATTTGTGATGACGACCTCTCCTTTGGAGGTTTGGATCTATAGATTACTCTTTCGATAAACTATTCGATCCGTACTTCGACAATATTTGCCTACCATCTTATCCATCCCGCGTGGCCCAAGTGAAGTTCGTACGGCATCGCTGATCGCTGGATGATGATAAATCATAGACAGATACGCAAATTTATGTAGAGTAAACTCACCCTTCGCAGCGATCATGTTTGACAACCTAAGTTCCATCGGCTTGCCCTGTCCAACGCGTTAATTAGGACTGAATGGAAACGATTTGAAGACTTCAACCTTGTCGTTAAAAGCGGCATTAGCACCAGAGAGTGTCTTCGTGACACCTTGTTGGCTTTGAGTGGGCTGTGTGGGAGCCATGATGGAAAGGAGAGAGATTCGCGAATATTCAAGTTGGAGGTAGCGAAACGCGTCTGTCAGATAAATCTGAAAAGTATATGTGTGATGTCACATGCGTGACTTTTAGGATTGCGTACTACCCTTCAAGAGTCTGTGGCTGAGATCTGGTCAAATCTCCTCCTTCTCCCCAACCTCACCCTACATATAATCAAATTATGGATTTTGTGTGTCTGAATTCATTTATCGTCTCGTATAACTACTTACTATCTTTTCCAGTTTGGCAATCCCAATGCACCAGGCGGAATCCTCTCCCAATTAGCAGCTGGGTAAAGGGCCTTGGGTCTGCTGTCGTCGTGTCCTTTCATATCTGATTTTTTTTTCATCAGCGGTTTTCCTGCAGGAGGATATGGCCCACATATGGGGCGCGCTCCTCCTAGATCGTATGATGAATATTTGAAGGCATACAGTGTGGCAATGCTTCCTGGCAGAGAACGAGAAAATCTATCATACGGTGGCAAGAGTACGCGTCACCCTTTAGGATCTCAATGGTTTCTGATTCTGTATAATCCCGTAGTCATTATGCCACCATCCGCTTTGGCCAATCTAACTAACCTCGATCTGGATTCCCCTTGGATGTTTCAGTTACGGAATCCTGCAAATCCTGCCGCCTCAACCCACGCTGGCGTTCTTGAATTCATCGCTGAGGAAGGTGTTGTACACCTTCCATATTGGATGATGAAGACTTTGCGTTTGAATGAGGGGGATCCGATTCGTATCACCGGTACCGAACTGCCAAAGGGTAAACTAGTGAAGTTGCAGGCGCAGTCTGTACATTTCTTAGAAATTTCTGATCCAAAAGCCGTGTAAGTACGTTTGTTACATATCACCATGCTTCCGTTCATCTTTAATTTTCAGTCTCGAACAAGCATTGAGGAATTTTTCTGCGCTCACCCAAGGCGACATCATCGAAATATCATACAACTCTATTATATTCAGCCTCCTTGTGATGGAAGCGAAGCCAGGTGGGGAAGGCATTAATATCGTCGACACCGATCTAGAGGTGGATTTTGCCGCACCTGTAGGCTATGTTGAGCCTGAACGGCCGAAGGCGGCACCCCCTGCAACAATGGCGTCAAAACTCAAGATCGACCTCAACTCTTCATCACCCGGATCATCACGTCCTGGATCATCATTAAGCGGTGGTTTCGTGGGGGCAAACACAGGTGTGACTACAGTCAGCAAAGGGGGCGATTCCTGGGAGAGTTTTAAGGGCAAGGGAGAAACATTGAGTGGGCGAAAGACCAAAGGAAAGGGAATAACTCACCGTAAAGCGGAACAAGTCGCGGAAGGCAGTAAGATTATTCGAACTGAGTTCGTGATTTCTTCTATAGACCCTTAACAAGTACTAATTTCAATGTTCACAAAGTAACCACCGGATCGTCTCGAATAGTACTTTCGAATCGGATGTTAAGGTTCCTGCTGTCTTGAATCTCCCCTTTGGACAGCTATTCTTTGGGTTTCATGTCACTCCCTACACACCACCCCTTACTTCGGCCTCCCCTGGATCCCCTGATACTTTAAGAGCGGTCAGCCGTTATCACTTCGTCTCGTTTTGTTCCTTTTTACTTAAATACTTTATTATTAAGGAGGTCTCTACTTTCGTGGGATCAGGTAATACTTTAAGCGGGCGCCCCACCCCCCGATCAAACCCCTCATCATCTACAAAAGGAAAAGAGAAAGAAACAGAGCCTGCAACAAACAACACAGTTGCATGGGGTGGGTCAGGCCAAATTACTAGTAGACGCTCCGTTTCACAGGAAGTTGGCCCGGTCGGTGCTGGTGGTGCGCGTATCCCAAGGGTACCAACGCGAAATCAGAAACAGAAGCAGAAAGAACGAAGTCCTTCGCCAGACTGGGGAGTAGACGACGACGATGTTATCATGATTGATAGTGATTGAATGGTACCAACTGTTGTGACCTCTGACTACTTCCGTTGTATAGTATGTGTAGATAAGGCATTTTAAACTGTCCTATTTTATCCTTGTATCGTCACCTAGAAACTAGATATGCCAACACCCCACGAGTATTCTATAACATGACAACCCCAACGCCTTTGCCCGGGCTAACGCCACCCTCTGAATTCATGCCCGCCAGAGGTGCCGTCCTCCAATTGTAAAGATAAAAGTTTAAGATACCGTCACCCACCCCAAACTATTTTATGTATTGATCCGTGATCTTGGTAGATATGGCATTTCAATCACACACCTTCAGGTCCTGCAGAATAGGAACATTATCCATCAACGTCAGCGCATTGAAGACATCAAAATTTGCTTCATTGGCCACAATAAGGGCGTCTCCGATGACGCTTTCAAATCGTTTCTTCAGCAAGCCGCTCTCCTCAGCACCTTTCTCAAAGGCGGTTTCACTTGCATAATAGAATAGATAAGCGGCTTCGAGAACTGGATTTTTGGTGTTGCCGATCACTGTTGACGGAAGGGAGTAGAATGAGAAGAAATCTGTAATCCGATTGGTCCCAGGGTCCTGCCAAGAAACTGGTTGCTGACCAGTATTAGAATGGGTATGAAACAACCCACCTCAACAACGTAAGTCCATGTAACCTGACCATCCCTTCTTCCAAGCCCCCCATCTCCGATATTGCCTCTTCCGATTCCACTCAAGAATTGGTGCTTAATCTCGGCAAGGTTGAATATAGGCGACATATCAAATCTCTTCATAAATCGTGTAAAAAGGTTAGCGACCTGTAACGCGTCCCGTTCTTCCATTTCGCGCAGGCCCACAGTTGTGTAGTTACTCGACACTTTATTTATCCGAATCATGCGCGCAAGCGTCATGTTTCGAGGTACGAAACAGAACTTGATGTCCACAAGTTTAGGAATGTTGAGCAATCGATGGTAGTATCTACAAAAATTGAATCGACACTTCCCAAAGGAAAAATATAGATCTACTATACCTGCACACCGAGACGGGAGTCGGGATGACGACGCCTGCAGTGTAGATCGCTTGGAAAGTACCCTTCAGATGTACTTGCCGAGTTACTTCCTTGATCAGGACTGGGGCCAGGCGTTTCGATCGCAGTTTCTTGTGAACACATAGGTAGTTTATCTCGCTCACGGAAAAAGTGCTGGATTAACGTTAGCAAGAAGGGATGGCGGAAGTCTAGTGACTTACTTGCCGCGAACGCGCAAGGTCATAGGCACACCAGAAATAAACGCAACAAGCTTTTTGTTGGAGGAAACACGTACGCCGACATGCCATTCTTTGTGGTAGCCTGGTGGCTTTAGTGCCCTGGTTGTGCGTTGAATGGGTTTCTGACATGGAAAAAAGGTAAATACCATTCTAAAAACTCAGAGCTATATTGGAACCGGAACGAGGCGTCGTCGTCCTCTACATAGTTCAGAGAAAGAAGATCGTAAACCTCTTTAATCTGCAGTTGCCATTAGCAAAGGTCCACTCTACCAAAATGAATTTTGACCTGCTGGGGGTCATCAATATCTAACATGCTCCATTCGAAATCCTTTGGTAAGGGATACGGCTCCTGTCGGACTGCTTCTCTAGGTCTCGATGGTTCGATATAACCATCATCGAGGGGTGGACCCTCACCTAAACCTCGAATAAGCCATCATCCATTAACCTAGTCATGAATGGTTCCTACCAAGTTGTGGAACAGGCTGAGTCGCCCAAAATTTGTGTTCCCCGAGGTTTTTTTTGTTGACTCCACCAAGGCCTGCTTTTCCCTTGACAACGTCCATAATCTTCAGTTGTTCCAGCGCTTCGCGAACATTGTCCTGATTCGCGTCCACCGACCCTGCTGCACCTTCGGCCTTGACCTTATCGAGGACACGATCGACAAGCTCTTGGGGGATCTCCGATTTTCCTCGCAAAGCCTTGAGAACTTTTGATTTCTTCTTTTTCTTTTTTTTCTGGGAGGTGGAAGGAGATGGAACGCTGGGGTCTCCAAACTGGTCGTTGGGGTCAGACTCGTCATCTGAAGAGTTGTCTTGATGATCTGAGTCGTGAGTGATGTCGACGATCTCTTCAGCCCTCGCTTTCTGTTTTTGCGTAGAAGACATGGCGGCCATCTGGAAGGTAATTGGGCCTCAAGTAAACTCACCACTACCAGCTACTAAATTGACCAAATGACGATTGGGGCTTATTTGTGTTTTACTTATTTAATTATAGGTATAGTATTAGTAATAATACTAATAGTGAGTAAGGTGGATATTAATACTATTTCAATTGATACCGAGTCAGGATTCAGGATTTAATTCCTGTTCATGACCATGAACGCTAGTGTACAGAATTTGGAAGAAGCCGCCAACCTCGCGTCAGAGTTTATATACAGTCTGTTTAATTTGCTTGTAAATTCTCTTTTGGCTCAGGCTTTTTGTTTTAGGCATTGACAATCTCCCACACGAAGTCGCACATATTTTGCAAGAGATCAAACACAAAGAGTTCAAGGCCCAAGGTTAGTGTTCTTATCATCATTTAAAACTATCTAGCCCATACAATAACAGAATTACAGCAAGAAATCGACAAAGATTCAGCTAAATATATCCGCCACTCTCTACGTGCCTCCTCCCTTCCTTCCTCCCCTTCCTCGCGTGCCCCTTCTCCTAAATCCAGCGCTCTTCCAGCCAAGATCGCTGCTTCTTATGCCGAGATACAGCAACTTTCTAACGACAAGTGTGCCCTCGCGCAAACTCTAATCGAACTTGTCAGTCGGACGCGCTCGCGGCTTGACTCGGATCTCACCAAGGTCCGCGTATTGCAAGGAGAGGTTGTGGACTATCCCAGTGCTCTGGGGAGCTCGATAACAGCCGTGCCTGGAATTGGGCTGGCGGCGACACTTCCGGAGCCTTACGGAGTCACCGGGCGGAATCCAGCAATGCAAGTTACAGAGAGTTTGCGAAGTGCGCTTGCAGCACCTACGCTGGCCGACATTAGGCAGGCCTCGGCGGTCCCTTTATCCGCATCTGCGGGATCTGTTTCTTCAGGACCTAGTGCTACTAAGAGTATGTTCATCTCTCCTTTTTTTTTTTTTAGTTCTTGAAGAGGGGCTGAAATTTTACTTGGAGAACGGCGCTTGGCTGCAACCTCAATCAAACTCACTTCTGTTACTACTCCTACGAAACACCGTTCTGCATCTCCGACAACGACGGCACCGCTCGCATCTCACCAGCGGGTGGCGTCGCGTCTATCGCGACAGAGCATTACACGGCAAGACACTGAGATGGATGAAGTGGATGATGATGCTGAAGGAGAAGATGCCGAAGGAGATGATGAGAGGTTATACTGCTTCTGCCAGAAACAGAGTTATGGAGACGTGAGCAGCTTGTTATGCCTGATATATACAGTGACATTGATAAGAACTCATTAGATGATCGCGTGTGATAATGAAGGCGGATGTCCTTTTGAATGGGTATATTTTTCACCTTTTGTTTTGTGTTTGGTGATCTCATGATTTACCTTTCTAGTTTCATCTATCTTGTGTAGGCATGAAACAGCCGACGCCGGAGAAATGGTATTGTTCTGTATGCAGTGCAAGTAATACTAAGAAAGGCACAACGACTACCACTGGGAGGAAGGGGAGAAAGAAGTAGACGCAGCCGTGCATGTATATGTGCCTCCATATCATTATCAATAATCTCAACCTGCTCTGTAGCTGCCTTTTAAATTGTAATACAGTGGTTCAAGCGAATATGATGGGTTTTTGTTGAATCTGATTAAAAAGTCGACGAAGCCATGCCCGTTTTCCTTGTGCTTATTATTGCCAGGGAAGTGCGATATGGAACTGGAGTAAGACACCAGATAATTCTGGGGGCTGATATATATATGGCAATTGTCATGCGCACCGCCCTACCATTGGTTCTTCGAATGTTTATGGTATTTCGATCACAGACCACCATAATGATGTATTATGGGACTGTATTAGGTAGATTCAAGCACGACGTCGCCGTTTAACACGTTCAGCCAGTGACAATACGTCCAGTGAGGTAGCCATATCAGGGAGGGAACCTAAGGAAACAACCTCATCCTTTACTGATTTCGGGCTGTTCCTCTTTCTCTTTGCTGGCGACGCGGACGGAGATGTAGGTGATTTGAGACCATAAGAAGAAAATGATCTAAGGTCAGCTGTGAAGAGAACCTGGTAGGGGATGGAGTCAGTATAATTTAAAGGTGACAAACTAGCTTACGGAATGTGCCCAGCCCGCATGGTTACCCCACAAAGAAAAAAGATGCGAGCTCAGTTCGTCGTAGAGCTTGGGGGTCATATTGATTTTGTTCGCAGTGGTCGCTGCAGATTTGAGGCCGTAGTGCTTGACGGCGATTTGATGAACGTGGGTATCAACAGGCACGACGTGGTGCTTGTCAAGGCTCATGAGCAGGACGCAGTCAGCAACCTTGCGGCCGACGCCGATAAACTTGAGGAGTTCGACGCGTGCATGGTCGGTGTCGGCCGTGCGGAGAGTGTGGAGAAAGGCTTCAGGGGCAGGGCCGGGACCGTGGGTGTCGACGAGAAGCTTTGCAGTTCGGTGAATAAAATTAGCGCGGTAGCCAAAACCGAGGGCGCGAAGGGTGTCTGGGACAGAAGACGCGGTGAGGGCTGCAGGGGGTGGAAATGGGTGGTAGGGATGGGGATCATCGGGGAGCTGGAGGAGTGCGGGAGAGTAGTGGCGGCAGAGAGCGTGAACCATGTTGGTTATACGAGAGATATTGTTATTCGACGAGCAGATGAAGCTGACAAGTGTTTCCCAAGGGTCCTGACGGAGAATGCGGATGCCGGGGAAGCGGGACTGAATGGCGGCGAAGACGGGGTCCCGGGTGGACCACGTCGAGTACAGCGCAACAAGGTCGATATGTAGCTGAAAGTAGTCGTTGAGCCACGCTAGGGACGACGACGACGACGACGAAGGGGTCGTTTGACTCTCTGGCCTAACATCTTTATAAAACAAGGTAGTCGGCGATTGACGCAGGCATATGACGCGGTCACGCAGACACAGACGGTATTCGGGGCCAGGTGAAGGGCTGTCATCAGTGTCGCTGTCGTCGTTATCGACTGTGTGTACGGTCCAGCGGAACGATTGACCACACTTGAGGACAGCAGAGAGGGCAAGTTGTGAAACGGGCAGAGTGACGGACTGCCACGGAGAGACGTTCATCATTGTCACTTTCAGGAATCAAAAATGTCCGACTCTTTCCTCCCGCGCATACAGTCAGTCTTTTACGCCGTCTTCGACGTCAAGCAGGGTCCTAAGATCGTCTTTCAAGTCCCTGAGGGCCTTATTGCCACCACCGTCGCTGACGTGGATCCCGTCTCCCCCTCGTCCCCTTCGGACCTATATCGTCCCTCGCGTCTCCACCCACCCTCTCGCCGCCAATCCGATGCGCTCTTCTACTTCGACGATATTTCAAAGTATGTTATTCCCCCCAGCCAGCTCTGCGGCCGTCTCGTAACCTGTGCCACGAAAAACCACCGCATTATCGGCTTCCCCGTCGAGCTGCGTGGAAAGTACATGCGCAATTTCTTTCGCTACAACCTCTGTTTCGTATTCGACCGTCCCGCAGATCTCAGCTGCTACGAGCCCATAGTTCGTAAGGTTAGTCGTGTCTTATCTTCGTGCGAGGTCAGTTTCCTCCTAGTTGCCATCGTTCCATTCTCAATTGGCTCCAGAAAGAGTCCGGTTTCCTCTCCAACCCAGACACTGCTCTTGCTATCCACCCCATCCTTGAGCAACTTTATGAAGACCTCAACTCGTACTCAGAGACATCGATTCCTGTCGATCCCTTCAATTCCATCGAGCTCAAGATTTTCCCTTTTTATCCCAACCCCCCTGCTGTTCATGACTGGATGGTCCCTCTTGCCCTCATCAACATCACAAAGCGTGTCGAGGATAACTGGGATCTCTCTATGGTTAAGGTGTGTAAGTATATCGATGGTACAAACCATGTCTCCCGCATTGCCCACCTAGCAGACTGTGACATCGCTGTCACTCGCAAAGCCATCTCACATCTTCTGTCAGTATCTTTCTATATCCTCAGGAGCCCCTGCTCACGCAAGCTCTACTTAGGTTCTATCAAGTCGTCATGACCATTGACATCTTTCAGTACTCAAACATGTACACCCTTGGAAAGAGTGTCCAGTGGCTCGCCGATGAGGTACATGTCCGTGAAGAATGTGGACCCTATGTCACACGTCCTGGTAGGTCCTCTCCAACGTCCGCCTGGCTCTATTCATTTTTTTAGGTAATCCAATCCCAGACTGGCCGAAGCTCCTCCGCCTCTACTCCCGACTTAAACCTGGAAAAACCGTTCTCGAGTGGATGGAGGAACACAATGTACACCAACTTGGCATTGACATTCGTCGATTTACGAGTTTTGGTGTCATAAAGGTATATCCCCAGCTCCTCTTCCTCTTTCCCCGCCTGATATTTATGTATACAGGGCTTCCTCCGACGCGTGCACCGCTGGCCTGTTCTCCTTCCCCCCGATCCCTCCCAACCCAACCATGAACCCCACATCTATACTCGTTCTTTGCCACAGTCTCAACTCTCTACCATTCCTACGTTTTACCGCAAACGAGGCGAGAGCCTCTCAAACATGCCCCTCCGCTTCCCACCTTATAATGCATCCCCTCCAGCCCCTGACACAGGAACTCTCCTCCGCCCAAGCGCTGCCGCGCACTCCAGTCCGGACACAGCCCCGAGTCTCCCCACCACTCCTCAGGACACCGGTGTTAGTTCCAATCACTTCACCTCCACCACCGCTGCACATACGCCTGGACTCCTGCCTCCCATCTCCGCAACCCGCCGTGCACGCCGCGCTAGCGCTGCCGAAAAAGTACTTGAGCAGCTACGTAGTCGGGATCTGCACAAGTCGGGCACAGCTAGCGTCGGAGGGGCGAGCGCGAGTCCACGCGCGTCTTGGATCCACTATCAACAAAGAGACGACAACACACATGACACCGCGCCTAAGCGGTCATCCGAGTCGCGGAGACAATCTTTCATCGCACCTGTGGGACCGCCGCCGTCACCTGTGCTCAAGTCCACTGCCATAGGGCCAGCGACGCGCCCGCGCCCTGTATGGTCCCCATCGGCACCGCAATTGAGTGTAGGTGCTCCAGCTTATCCGCCTGAGTTGTTGGAACTGCTAGACGGGGAACATCACACGGACGAACTGGCTGTACGGTTTGAGGCAGGTTGGCCTGTGTTGGAGCGATGGCTTGCAGCGGCAGGGGGTGGTGCAAGCGATGGAGATTTGGGACGGGTCTGTGTCATCTACCGATAATTCTGATTCCAGGCCCCAGATCTTGCAATGAAATAATTTTCCTGTGTGAAATGTATGTAACTATGTGAATATGTGTACAAGATCTAGATCTACTATGTTAGAGAACAAGGGCGATACACAAAGGAGCGGATGTTAGGACTTTCAAGTGTATGTTATACGGAGGGAAAGGCTGAAGGGCAACGTTGACGCTGTAACTGTCACCTCCCCTCCATTTGGTACGAGCTCGGACACCCTCTTGGCAAGATTTGGACGGGTGGCTTCTTCTAGTTGTGGGGGTGCCTGTAAATATATTTGACTCTTTGGTGATGATAATGATGGTTTCTTAATTTGACTAGACACAACCATAACAATTAGCTTCGTATAGAACAAACCGGAATAAGGTTCTCACATGTCTTGTTTCTCGACTAACATCTCAATGAGGCCTTCCACAGTGAGGTCTGCGCTGAAAGTCAGTTCTAGGGCCTCGCCTCCACATACGGGACAGTCATCCCGTTTCTCGTGCTCAAAGGTATAGGAATAGACGCCTTCTGTGCCGATCAGCATGAAGTAGTTGTTCAGGTAAGCTGCCGAACTTGTGGCGATTTTGAATGCTTCATTACAACATGCCGCTGCACAACATTAGTGTTTGCTTTATAGATTAGAAATCAATTTTGGAAGGTGATGACATACCCGAGATGATAGCATTGGTGGATGCAATGGCGGGGATGATATTTTTCACGACTCCCTGTGTAAGTGACCAGGTCACGCCCTCGATGTTGAATTCTTTTGCGCGCGCTGCAGCGACGCTGAACAGCCACCCGATGTGCTCAGGGTCGTCCGTGTCCATTTTCTTATCTATGATTTATATTAAGGATCATGGGTGTGATAGGAAGGCAAAGTTGAGCTGACCGCCTTGAACTCGTGGCCATTCGAGGACAGACGCCCACTCAATGCAGTGCTCGGGCAGCCGCGGAGTATTAGCAATAGTACAGATGGGGAAGGCCGTGGGTTTGTTCAACATATCGAGGGAACATTCATAGCAGGATGTAATGGTTGGGAGAATGACACGCGCCTGGCCTTTAAAGCCTACATTATGGTAAGACGATAGGGAAGTGCAAACCCAGATATATGATACCAACCTTCGGTGCCTCCGTCAATCAGGGGCTTCAGGCTCTCTGGGTTTTCTGGATCAACGAGGTTGACGAGAGTGGCGTTCATCCATCGTCGAGCTTCGACTGAGTCAAGCCCACATATAACGAGGTTGAATTGCATATAGTAATTATCATCTTTGTCTTGGATCTTCCCAAAGTATCTGGGGGATGTAGGATCGGCGCTACCGGGGCTACTGGTCAGGGTGTATCACAGACTCACGGGGTGACCTTGACTCCGGGAACTCTCTTCATAATGAACTCTGCCGCCACTGTGGCCTTAGGTTTTCCCACATCTTTTGTCCTGGACTCGACCTCAACACCACTGTTCCATTCGCGTGTGCAAAGGCATAGATGGCTCACCTGAAGAGAAACTGGCGATTCAGATTGCTAATGTCGATCGTGTCCATATCAATAACGTGGATGTCTTTGAAGCCTGTAAGCGCGAGGTTGGCAAGGATCTCGCATCCAAGGCCACCCGCGCCGATGACGAGGATCTTCGCTTGATGTCGTAGAAAGTCCTTGACCTGTGCCGAGTCAGAATAATGATTCAGGGACTCGGGGATGAGAGGAGCACATACACCATCGCCTGCGAGAAATGCAGGATCGGTACGGGGACCAGGAGAGTTGAGGACTTGGTCGATGTGATGATAGCGCCCAGGCCAGTCTGTGTTTGACGTTGAGGCACTTTGCGACGACATGATGATGGTAAAAGAGCAGGCTATATAAATGTCCACCGAATATACCGATCGCGAGTCTTACATAATCCATTTTTTTTGAGTAGTTTGTGAACCTCCTCCAACCTTGAGTAGAGCTATGGTGCATGTTGGCTCTCTTGTCCAATTCAGCGGTCATCAACACCTCCGCCAACGTCTAGTTTTATCCATTCTGAGCGGAAAACATGTCCGAATTGATAAAATTCGTTCAGAGGACAAAAATCCTGGCCTCCGAGGTCGGTACTGACTCACCTCGACTTCCTACCTTACACAACTCAGATGTACGCGTCTAGATTTTGAAATCAGTCTACTGAGGCTCTTGGAGAAGGTGACGAACGGAACAATAATTGAAATTTCTGTCACAGGTGTCGATAAATCTCTTCATCTTTGGGTGAACCTCTTGCTCACTGCGCCAACTTACGATTATCAAAGGCACCGCTATCTTACTAAAACCTGGAATCATATCTGGGGGTACCGTCACACATGAATGTCCACTGTCTCGAGCCATTGGATATTACCTTGAGCCGATCATCATGCTTGCCCCCTTCTCCAAGAGGCCACTACAGTTAACCCTTAAAGGAATCACCACTGATGAAAATGATCTCTCTGTACATTTGACTCTTCCCCATGAAAAAAAGTCCCTCATCATTCACAGGTGGATCTTCTACGAACTGTAACGTTGCCTTATCTACAACCATTTGGTATCTCTGATGGCCTTGAATTACGGGTATGTGTAATCAAAATGGGCCCCAGACATCTCAAAGCCTTATGTCTAGATAAAAAAACGCGGTGCACCACCAGCAGGAGGTGGCGAAGTACAGTTCCTGTGTCCAATTATCAAGCAAGTCAAAACTCTCAACTTTGTTGAGCCTGGGAAGATCAAACGGATACGAGGAATAGCGTAAGTCTTATTCCACATGTAATCAGGGCCCCCGACCATTATATCTATAGCCACGCCGTGCGTGTTAACCCTCAATTTTCAAATCGGATGATTGAAGCATCACGCTCCGTTCTCAATCGGTACATTCCTGATATATACCTCTATTCTGATGTGTACAAGGGTGACGAAAGTGGCAAGTAGGTTTGGGAGGTTGTTGATTATTGGTTATTTTGACCCACTGCTTTTCATCAGATCACCAGGATATGCTCTCAGTCTTCTTGCCGAATCATCTACAGCAGCTATTCATTGTGCAGAAGCTGTCTCCAAGGCTGGGGTAGCCCCTGAAGATATCGGGCTCGAAGCAACGCGTGCCCTAATTGCCGAAGTAAATAAAGGTGGATGTGTTGATCGCAAGCACCAAATCTTAGTCCTTCTTATGATGGTCCTTGGAAGCGAAGACGTTGGGCGATGTCGAATGGGTGAACCTACACCACGGACGTACGTCACTTTATCTTTCCTCCGCCATGGCCAAACCTGATTTATTTAGAATTCAATTTCTGCGAGACGTCAAAAATTTCTTTGGAACCTCGTTTAAAGTCGTCGCCGCTGATCCTTCAGACCTGGAATGTTCTCATTTATTGTATTCATGTTATGGTACAGGATATGTCAACGCGAATCGGACACTTGCTTAAACCCTGTACGCGCACATATTGTATTAATTTTGACGCTTGGAAGCGGCCCCAGTCTTGTAGTCGTCTCCCAGTGAAAGTGCTAGAGACAGACATACTTTGTCGTTTTATTCCATCAGAAGCTTATCTCTATTGTTTGGGGTTCCTTTCGTCTCCTTTCTCGGGGCTGGCCGTGACGCTTGCGTACTACCCAGTACAGCTCATGACTCTTGAACTCCTACCAACAAATTAAACCGGTTAGGATTGACCAAAACCCTTGAACAGCAAAAAGTTCTACCTGAACCTATTTCACCGCCGCTTTGATATGATCACCAGAGTGGCGCAAAGAACCCCGACCACCAACCCAATAGTTGGTGCATAAGCTGTGCCCCATCTAGGAAATATTCCGTTGATGCTTGACTGCTGCCGGCTTCCTAGTGTAGCAGGAGATGGTACGCAATCATTCTCCCAACCTTCATCGAGGAGTTTCTCCATCGTCTCTCCATCCAGTAAGACCAAATCTTCCAGCGTCCACGCATTACAGAGATTCGTCATCCATTTCATTCTCCTCTTCCCTATTGCACCACCTACTCCTGGTGCGCGGACCTTCAAGCGCTCTCTCAACTCCCCTACCTTGGCAATTGCTTCTCCTTCTATCCCAGTCAAGGCTTTCTCGACCTTCCTCCTTATTAGATTTGCCATCTTCGGGCCATTGCCGTTGGTAGAAATCATTATTTGCAGAGGTCCATCACGTATCTGCGAGCCAAAATAGAAATCACAGGAATCCGGGATATCAGCTGCATTGACTGGAATTTTGGCCGCTCTGCTCATCTGGCAGATGGCACGAGATATTTCGACGTCGTCTAGGGCAGTCAAGATCATATCCATGCCTTCGAAGTCGGCGGTCCCGAAGAAGACACGATTATAGTGAGTGATGCGATGCGCATATGACTCTATAAGTTGTTTGGTACGAGGGTTTAGGCCTTCAATGGGGGATATGACTGTGATATGAGCGTCTGTCACAAGGATTGATGCTATGCGCTGGGAAGCGACTTCGCCGCCCCCAATGATAAGGACATTTTTTCCCTTGAGCTGCCAGGCGATAAGTAACGAGCCTCCTCCGAAATCTTCTTTGGACATGTTTTAACTAGCCAGGTCGAGAAAATATTAAATAACGACCGTAGAATGAGAAAATGGCTGACTCAAATGGCATGCTCACGTGTCTTGATTGTATTTGTCAGCTACCACATTAGTTTTGCTTAAGCCTTAGTCGACTTCAACAACCTCAAAAATGCCTCCCAAAGCCGATATCAACAAAGCTGGCTGGGAACAGAGTGAATTTCCCATTCTTTGCGAGACATGTCCGTACTTTCTTTTACTTGGTATAAACCATGACCCTAATAACTGTCCTGCCAGGCCTTGGAGATAACCCATTCGTGCGGATGGTGCGCGTCCTTCACACACAACCCAATATTACCAATTTAACCCTATTATCTAGTCGAAACAGGAGTATGGAAGGTCCTGTGGTACATGCGCGCGACCCTTTACAGTCTTCCGCTGGAACCCTGGCACCGGCATGCGATTCAAGGCGACTGTTATCTGCCAGACGTGTGCCAAAGTAAAGAACGTCTGCCAAACCTGCCTCTTAGATCTTGAATATGGCTTACCAACGCAAGTTCGAGACACTGCACTAGCTTTGCAAAATGAGGCTCCGACAAGTGACATCAACAGGGAATACTACGCTCAAAATATGGAAGGCAAGGTGTGTCACGACGTCCTTGGAACAAAGCCCAAATTTAAACAAAGCTCATACCCGTCTAACAGCTGGACGGCAACAAATCAGGACTTGATTCGGGTCGCGCAGCATCAGCGGGAAAGGAGATGTTAAAGCAGCTAGCACGAACGGATCCGTATTACAAACGCAATCGACCACATGTGTGCTCGTTCTTTGCAAAGGGGGAATGCAGTCGTGGAACGGAGTGTCCGTATAGACATGAAAAACCTGTCGACAATGATCTGGCACGGCAGAACATGCAAGACCGCTATCACGGTCGGAACGACCCCGTCGCGCGCAAGATTCTGTCCACCCACGCGGAAGCTCAAGGCCTTAAACCACCAGATGATGCTACTATAGTGCGTTTGCTCTTACTTGTCTACTCCTTCCATGAATCACTTTACGATTGCAGACCTCTATATTCCTCTCCTCCCTGTCTCCCGAATCTACCGAGCTGAGTATACGCACCCGTGTACTTCAGTCTCTGCCCACTGTAGAACCCACACAACTAAAATCGGTGGTCCACGTCGCTAAATCGAGGTACGTAATGCTTCGCTTTCATATAAAGTAACCTTCATCAATTGTCGTTCAGATGTGCTTTCGTGAACTTCAAAGAGCGTTCTATCGCTGAAAAGGCCGCCCAAGCGTGGGCCAATGGTCTTGAGATTGACAGTGAAAGAGTGACAGTTAAATGGGGTCGCAGTCGAGCTGGGACAAAACCATTGACGCCTGTCACTTCACTATCAGTAGCCGTAACGGTTTAGATATCCGTTTGTAAATTATTTGTACCATATATATTACAGGGTTCAGATTGTTATTGATATTGTGATCTGGGATACGTTCATTTTGATACTTAATCGAAGTTTAAGTTATAATAAGACCTCGAGATTTGTAAAGTCCCATCGCCTGGTTGTCTGACAGGTACGTACCTGACTAGAAGGAGTAAGAGTATTAATTCTGCCCAAGTCTTAAAGTTTGGCTCGATAAGGTAGGTCTGCCACCAAAAAAGGAAGCTGTCGGAAGATCCTTGTGGGCCATTCGGTATAGAATTCAGTCTCAGGAGTAATCCACGCCCAGCCCTTCCAACCATCGAAAAATAAAGTAGCACTATAGAATACAAGATCCAGGTTCGGGGAATAGTTTAAATAAGAATATCCAGTGCTTATACTTTTTGGGAAGGACTTCTACACGAGCAAACCTCCAAGGGCCACAGCACCAAGCCAGTTAATAATTTGTGTAGCGTCAGACCCACCTGCAAGAGCTCGACCAAGATTGATAAGCCCCGGGCCCGCTGCAGGTGGATGCCATCAGCGTCTACTGACAATGCACAGGGCGCCACGTACGACAGATGCCAGCCATTCCCCAACCTACACCAAATAAAGCAGCTCCCCCTAAGAGTTTCCTATCTACATGTCCGCCTTTAGGTATTGCCCACGGTCCACCAAGTCGGGCTTTTTCGGGACCACGGTGAAACCGGTAGAGAATAATCGAAAGGGGTAACGCTCCAAGTGAGAGAAAAGCAAGAGAAGGATCGAATGCACTGGAAAAGGGGAGCAAGAGGAATCCGAGAACACGATTTGCTTCGCTGAGGTTTGATAATCGTAAGGCAAGAGCAAATTCGAACCCGGTGCTAAGATATGCCAACAGACGAAGATGTTGTGAAGGCTTTGTAAATTTAGACTCGCTCTCCAATTTAACCACAGGCTAATTGAGAATGACTGTCAGACTTTGATACGTTGGGGTGAAGATACGTACCAGGAAATACAATAACGTTGAGATGGCAAAGGGGAAGATTTGAAATGCAAGGAAAGATTTACCGTGTTCTCCCAAAGTCCAATCGAGACTGCCTATAGTAGGGAGATCCGTACTATGTGATATACGGGCAGTGATTACACCAGTAGTGAAGAAAGTGGCTGTGGCCACGAAGGACCTGGAGGAGCATGTAGTTAGATTAACTTGAATTGGTGTCATTTCAGTAAGCATATTTGCCGTGTGGATAATCTCGAAATTCCAGATATCATATGTCTGCGCCATATATCAGAGAATGAGTCCTGATAGAATAATATTGACTGACCCAGATGTACATCCATTTGATAACTATGTACCCATTGGGTTAGTAGTGGTTACGTCACAGCTCAGAATAACACTAACTTTAGATCCCAGACCGACAAGAAAACCAGACAGTAGAACGCGGGATAAACCAAGGGTCAAAGGATTGGGGCCATTGTCCTCGAGAAATCCCACGAAAACACCTCCCAGAACAAGACCTACAACCGCTACAATTGCCTCTTTGCCTCCCCTGACGGCGCGATGAAGGAACCCCGATATACCAAATACATTGCCATTCAGAAGCATCAAAGCGTGTACTGGAAGAGCGAGGCCCAGGCCTCCAAGAAAAGATTGAAGAGGGGTGGGGGACGACATCGAGGATTGGGTAAAGAATTCGATGAAATGTCAGTCTGAGGGAAAATCGCGTCGACAGTTCCGGCATTCACAACATTGACCCTGACTGCCGCAATTCCGGGAAATACATATGCATTTTAGAAAGCATCACGTGTAGGCTATTTATAACTCAGTTACTCAGACCTCGCTCACGTGGGTCACGTGCAGAGAAAGATTCGGGCTTTGAACGTGACTAGTCTGAGATTTCGGCAGCCATTTGTGTGATCCCAGATGCACCGCATTCTTCTAAGCAATGTCCAATCATCCCTCTCCACTTCGTGTGCCCGTCTACCCCTTCACACAAGATATTTTCGACACCCCTTACATCGACAGCCTGCAGTCCAGCTACATTCCAGCTTGCGTCCGATGCCCTACAAAGCACTGCAAGGACATAATCATTGTTTGAGTATCCATTTACTAGCCTTCCCGAAACTAGCCTGCGAATGCTGGCCCAAACTATGGGGTCAGTTGTTGTCGGCGTCCCGAAGAGATAAACATCTTGAATGAGATGCGTAGTTTGTACGGGGGGAAGCGATGCCAGGTATTTCAAGGCTTCGAAAATTACGAGCGAGCCGAGAGAATATCCACTTAGTGTTACAGGTCGTTTTCCGAACACATTTTTCGCTAAAAGGTCGCCCAGAACAACTCCCGTTTTGGAAGCCAGCGCTTTAGCGTTCATCCATGGATTATCTACAAAGTCATATGAGTCATCAATACAATAGGCAGAAGCGAGGCACAGGTGGCGTACCGATAATTTCTCCAATTTTTAACAAGGCAATAGGGGCTAATGAGTGCATCAATGTTGCCAAAACAGTACGTTTGATGACTGCTGCTTTTACGTATTTCATGGTGTGTGATTTCAGAAGTGCAACCAAAGCACTTGATAGGTCTTGTAGGGCGTCCACTTCCTATATACCTGGTGAGTCGTTGTCGACAATGGGGTAGTACACAGTACTGACCCATCGCAAGGCATAAGTATCGTCACCCCCATACACTGTCCAGGGAGCCGTCACGTCTTCTAGGCAGGATAACCATCCACTGACGCAGAGTCGTATACCGAGCGTCTCATTGCCTGTGATATTCCCTACAGGCACAATGGCCAGATCACGAACTTCTCTCGTGTGCCGCTCAACCATAGTGGCAGTAGACCGTGCGCCGTAGGTGCCAAAGAGGGCTCCGCATACGACGGAAGAACCCGCTAGTCCACTTGCCAGCAATCCGATCGCGGTACCTCCCACTCCAAACCAGCCTAATAGGGTAGTAACGCCAGCTCCAACTAAAGGGGCAGCCAAACCGCCCGTCACACCGACCAATACTCCACCTGCCAGTGCACCAAATCCCATACCCACAGCCCTCAACGTTTTCCCTCTTTCTGCATGGGCTTTTCTCGATACATCTGTTTGCTCTTGTGCATCCCCAATGGCCCGAACGGGGTTCTTTAACGTGGATATAATCGATTTCTCATCCAATTGACCAAATTCCGATAGGAATGTGCGCGCGCGAGCAGAGTATTGTTTAGATGTTGTGATGTGCAGGAATAGAATAGAATTCAAGGTTCTGACCAGATCTTCCTGCTTGGGAAGCCTAAATAATCCTCCTGTGGATGTATCGGTGTACTCGCCGAGTCTAGGACATTCTACCAATTTGGCTTAAATACACAAAACCACCACAGGTTAGGTGAACAGGGCACGATACCTCCTTGTGACTCGCCGCACACCATCCAAGCTTTCTCGAGTAAATCTTGAGCCCATTGTTGAATCTCATTGTTAAATTGATCTTGTCGTTGAGCTCCTGTCCGTTCTGGGTTACCAAGAGCATATTCAACCTGTGCGTAAAGTTCTGCGGCATTGCAGTATGAAGCGAGGCGGGAAAGGAGATGTTGGAATACACCTGCTCTCTCCTCAGCTGTCAAGTGTTTAGGAGGCAGTATGCTCGAAATATCTGCGGAAGATGAAGAGGGCATGAGAAGAGTTTATATTACACGTACTTTCGCTGGTATTCTCACTGACATCATTGACTTCAGCCAAATCGGGAAGTCTCCAAACATTAGAAGTTATCTAGCATAATTATTGTCCGATAGGTTGTTCCAAATGCATAAGTACTGAGATATGTCCAATGATGCGTGGATACGAATAATATGAAAGGAAGGTAGATTAACAAAGAGCGTGCCCCTTATCCAGAACCCCCCAGAAGTCCACCACCAATACCGGTGCTTTTGAGTAGTGGCTAATAAAACAGTCATCAGGACATACTCCAAAGAATGGGCAAGGCTTACTTCGATATCAGAAGCATCTATAGGACACATGAAACTGAATGTGTTTGTTACAACAGGGGAGACCGTTATAAAGAGAATTCGCAATCCAAGCTGCTTAGAGGATGAATAGATTATTACCAGTACGATCAAATGAAGACACACAGTTATCTTATAATTGACGGAAATGTTACTTTTGCTCCCATTTATGCCGCACTTCTGAGCGAGGTCGACAAGTGTCCTACTCTGGGGATCCAGATTGGTTCTATAATTGATTGCAAATGGGAACGTCCAGTTTGTCTGTGAATTTGATTTGAACACAACATCTTTGGCTATGCCTTCCCCAATGTTAGTATTATTAATGGGGTAGATAATCTATTAGTAGAGCTCGACGTCTCACCCTTCGTGAAAGACTTATAATGACTTACCTCGGCTTTTATTTGCTTGAAATTAACCGCAAAATAGTTGGGATTATCGACACTGAAGGTGAATTCCTATTATCCCAGCGTTAATGGGAAAGAGAGATTCACTGACGTGATGTTTACGCCCAAGTCAATGGTGATCCCGTCCTGTAAGAGCTGGATCTAGAGGAATCTCAGACGTTAATCGGTTATATAATAGAGGGAACGGTGACCATACTGGGCTTCCACTCTTTGTCACTGTCTCAACTCCACCAACAGTTATATTTGGGGGCCGTATCCACTATTGTGTGTAAATAGAGTAAACCTTCCATCCAGTGAAGTACCTACCAGGGCAAGAGCAAGGATGATACTTATGAATAACAGTAGACCGATCATGAGTGTGCAACAACAAAACCTCCCGATGCAACGTCCTCTCCCCCCCTATGTACTAAGTCAGCAACTTCGTATTTAGTGACGATCGATTCGGACAGACCTTCGTCCACAAATTTCCTTGGTGATCATAACGGTAGTTCCTCAGGGCGCGCGCAGTCCTGTATGGCTTGAATTGTATTCTTGCACCAAGCATGATATTCATACCTCTTGCCGTGTGATGTTGTGATTCCTTCTGTCCCTCCTACATCGAACTCACTCTCCTTGCTGGCAGAAGTACCCAACTGTGGGGTGTCGCTATGGGCTGCCAAAGGACCTCCAGTAAAGGTTCGTTGTGATTGCCCTCTCCTTGGAGGATATTCGCGGTCGTATTGGGGTTCGTCTCGGTAAGCATTTCCATAACCATCATAAGAGGGACCTATTTCTCCTTGGTCATATGTTTCGTGTGCGGGGCGAGTTGTTGAATAAGGGTTGTAATCTGATGTTGCCTCATTATAATGGTCGTGACTTTGAAGACGGCCAGGGTGCTGAGAATAAGGATCTTGATAGGCCATGTTATGTACGTTGAGGTGGTGTGGAATTGTGTTAGTGAAGGAACCCCGGACTGCGGAAGTCGGAATGTTTGAACAAAGATGGTCGGTATTAGTCGGTATACCAACACTGCCTCGAGCCCCTTGGCATTTATATCAAATGTTTATTTTAGGAACCACAATGGCTCAAAAACCTCCAGAAATTTCTGTCGCTGAGTGAATAGGCGACCGCACATATCCACCTCATTTAAACTCCAGGCAAGGAATTACTCTAGGTACATACAGGACTGTCCTGATGAAGGAAGCGCCTGATCTCAGAATTAAGCCCCACCGGATACAAAATTATCTACATGAGGTTTAATGTTCCTCGACCGCCTGGAATAAACGGAACTCTTTGGCCACTCCCTAATTCGTTGAGAGATATATCACGAGATGGAGTCTTTGACCCAGACGGCATGAATCGCTGGGGGCCGCCTATCAAAGGAGTAGGAGGCTGAGATCGCTGAAACTGGGCTGCAGCCGACGGTGGTGCGAAATTCTTCCCGGGAGGCAAAAGGTGACTCGGTATTAGCGGAACTTGAGTGGTTTGATAATCCATATGAAAACGGGAAGAGGTGTTTGGTTCTTGCCCGGTTTGAGAATCTTGAGACTGCTGCTGTCGTGCGTGTGCCAGAGTCGGCGCAGGTCCCATATTGTGTGATCGCATAGGTCGACGCCGGTCAGGGTAGGTTTGTGTCTGGGTTTGAATGGAGTTTTTTTTTGAGTCTCGAGCCATTTCATTTGGTCTGAATCTGGCTGGGGTTGGTGGCGGTGGCATATTCCGGGAGTGATGAGTTACGGAAGTGGTTTCTCTCGGTATTGCGTCTTGATTCACCTTGGAACGTTGAAATTGGCGTGGAGCGGTCTGGGTATGAGAGAGTTGTTGAGGTATGTACTGTGGTGTGGAAGGGGGGACATAAGCATATTTTCTGGAGGTATTTTTTAATGTAGATATATGCACGTGTCCAAGGTTCTGCTTAAACGCACTCAATAAATCCAGTGGTTGGCCTCTGATCTTCACGCCGGGGGTGGTCCATGTACACAAGCGATGTAAATTCAGAGTTGTGTCTATTTGATGATAGTTGAGGGGGCTGTTGGCCTTGGGGAAGTGTTAGACGGGCATGTCCTAACGCAGAAAGTGGACTGGAGTTGGTCTTCGATCTTCCTTGACTACAAATAATTGACGACGGGCCGACCAAAAGAACGAAGCAATCAGCTCACTTGGGGTCTTCCACCATCTGGCGTTTGCCATGAGAGTTACGTACACTGGATGGACTTTGACGATCGTGTACTCGATCAGAATGCTGTGATTGTTGAAGAAGTAGCCGAAGCTGTGCATTCTCGTCTAATAAATTTTCATTTGCCCTGCCATACTACCAATGAGATTGTCCTGTTACTGAGACGGGGTTGGGGAAAAATGTACTTCCTGACCTCGGTTATGTCACGTTTCATGCGGTCGATTAACGCTCGTTGCTGCTGATGTCTGGATCTATGGTATTTTATCTGTAGAGCCATGGTTTCTTGTTGAAACTGATATGGTAAGTTAGGTGAGCGCCGAAATATAGCAGATGCACCCGCGCCTTTGCAGCGAATGCGACAGTGTCTAAAGCCATTGGGATCGAATGGAACCATTCTGACATTGGGGAGTCCATCTATAGTATATATAAACCGATGCAACATGCTGGAACACCAAGTGATAAACCTCCATCTGTAGAGGCACCAGTTGGATTCCTTGAGAGCCACATTGGGAGCAGCTTTGGTTAACATCTCTAAAACTATCAGGTGTGTTATCGCTTTCTTTGATAGTTTGCTTACACACTAAGGTGGTTATTGCATATGACGTGCCCGCAATCAGTAAGCCAGAAAGGAACGGTTTTGTTTCCGACAGAAAATAGAAGGTGACATCTGCCACAGCACACAAATTCCCAGAAGTCAAAGTCCGCTGGCGGTGGTATATTGGACATGTGGTCACAATGCTGTAGACGAATATTGATTTGGGCCTGTGTATGTTGGTGGGCGTCAGTGGCGGTGGTCAGTGTGGTCCCACTGCACGTCAAAACGTCCGGGGGATATTATATCCAGGGCGCCGCGCACGTGATGGCCTGTTGATGCACCGCCAATTAATTATGAGTGAGAAATATACCAGTACGATCACTGCTGTTAAAAGTAACAGAAATGCATCTGTTACATCAAGCACGTTTTGAACGTGTGTTCAAATTAATTCCCCAAGAGTGACAAAAAAAAATGTGAACATTATACGCCTTGAGTCCGAACCAGGCCCATCCATCAGATAGATTGGCGCCTGCATAGGCGCATATCAAGCCGCCTGGTCAGATCCCAGATGGGGACATACTAGCCTGACCAAGGCTGTCCTTTGCGAAATACAATGGCTTCTGTTAGCCTCGTTGCAGTAACTGGGAACAAATGACTGATCGGCTCCATCGGGTTGCAAAGAGGAGAGACTCGCCCACAATCAGTCACCAGTTCATTTCCTTATTCGACTTCGACAATCTTTGCCAAATGTCTGTCGAAGAGCACCGAAAGAAACTCATGAAGACTAGCCACCGTTGGGGGGATCGTCCAGCCCAAGCCCATCACGTGGGTCGGCCCGCACGTGAGGACAGGCTCAACCTAGATGATAGTAAATTCACTGTGTCGGACGACGACCACGACGAGGAAGCTCTAGCCATAGGTGACATGAACAGAGTCGTTGAACCCTCTCCAAACCCTTCTAAGTGTAGGATATCCACGAGAGAATGGACCCTTTCAAGCCTCATAAAATCGGGCGAGCGATTCCACCCCGTGCCTCGTATCATTGCATCCTCTGAACCCAAGAGATTGTTGGCAAAGATCGAGAATTCTGAGAAGACAGGGATACCTCTAATAATTGAAGGCTGGCATAAGCATTCAAGATGGCTCAAGGAGATGTTTCATATTGACAATTTCAGGGCTAATGGTTCTGCTGGTACGCTCAATGGCGTGGCGCGTTTCATGGTGTTAACCCGTATGAGATAGATATTGACGTTCGCAACGTCCACGATTGGACTGATAAAACCATCCCGTTATCTGAATTCATAGCTAAATCTAGGGCTGCACCAATTTTAGCATACCCAGAAGGTGCGCAATCAATTTCAGCCATGATTTCAGCCAGATGTAACATATTCGATAGAGAAAGAACGACTTTATGGAAAGGATGCCGAATGTCCGAAAGAGTGGAACAAGTGGTTGCATGAGGCCAATGTTATACCTTCGCTATTGTTACCCGATGGGCCCAACAACCTGTTGCTCAACCAACCTCGATCGGTTTGTGTTCTCCTCTGCTCGTTTTCTCTTATCCTAACAGCTTTGACTCATGACAGTCCCATGTTGAGACCCTTATGTGCTATCTTGGCATTGGCGACACGTTTACTCCTTGCCATAAAGATCTCTGCGCATCATCCGGCCAAAATCTTATGTGCTACACAGAGAATGGAGGATCATCATACTGGTTCATGACAAGTGGTTCGGATGCACCGCAGGCATCTGCATATTTTCAACAATTGAATCAAGAACTCGACCATGAAACATATGTTGTCACAGTCGAGGAGCTCTCCAAGGCGCCTTTCAAGATATACATTGCCGAACAAAAATTGGGTGACTTGGTGTTGGTCCCACCTCGGAGCTGCCATCAAGTTGTGAACAAAGGGGGATTGACCGTCAAGACTTCGTGGTCAAGAATGACTTTGAAAGGCCTGGAGACGGCCTATTATCATGAATTGCCTATCTACCGAAGGTCAGATTCTTGAAGGTTCTTTGTAAATTATTTCTTATCAGTTCCCCCAAATTAGGGTTTGTCGGCCTGAAACTTATCGGGTTCAATCCACGATCCACTATACACTTCTCCGAATGACGGCTGAATTGGAGAATATCATTTCTCATCAAAGCTCACCTGGGCCATTCGACGTGAAAAGCCAATCGGATGAATTTATCGACAGCATGCGGAGAATTCTCCAGCTTTTTGACTTGATGTTACTTGATGAATTTTCTCCCAACAACAATCAAATGCATTGCCTGTCTTCTTCGTCATCACCATTGGGCACAGCATCCCCGGCCCCCAGTAATGCCTCTTCCGCAACTTTGATACCTAATGAAAAAGAGAAGGAGGGTGGTTACATCCCGGTAACCTGTGATTTTTGTGGCGCAGATATTTTTCAGAGCTTTTTTGAGTGCCGCACTTGTGTCAACACTCAGGAGCTCCAAGGCCGTAGGAGGACACTACCCGGTGATGGATATGTTGTCTGCCCCAGCTGCTATTCTGAGGGTCGAAGCTGCAAATGTCGGATTATGGACCCAACGCAATGTCGTCCTTTCGAGGAGCTTCTACAACATAGGAAGAAAGCAAGAAATGCCTTACATCTATATACTGGTGATAACAGCTGGTTGGAACGTCTGTTAGTAAATTTCATTGTACATCTTCTTGAGCATGCTCAAAGATTACACATTCCAGAGATTTTCCCTCAACAACGGGAACTTTCAGAGCAGCGTGTCAACTGCAACGCGAAAAGGTAGTTCTTCATCCTAAGTCGTATCTTCGCGCATGTCTTTAATATCGTTTAGGGAACCGGACTCCGAATATGCACCCTTCCAAAAGGGCCCAAAACCCATTCCATTGACATTTCATCTAGTTTATATTGCAAGGGGTGTCATTCCTCAAAGTGTTTCATACATATCTTAAAGATGTACAGAATTCATTCTGTAGAGGCAATTTTGCAACAGGCTGCCAACGAGACTCACCAGCAATACCACACATATCATCGCACGAGCAAAGACAAGTATAACCAGGGATCGGAAAATTTACTATCAAGCCAATGCGAAGGCTCCCGGCCGAACCCCATCCATCAGCGAGTATACACTGCTCTGACCTACAGAAGTTGCAAACCTGTGAATTCCGCATATGCGGGCTTTGGTTGGTACGACGTCTATGTACAAATCCATCAAGTTTGTGTTCCTCCCCTTTTGCCGATCCATGGTTGTTGATAGCAATGGCGTTTGTCACAGGAACCCGAGCTTGTATCCGAAGGATTTTCTAGTGTATCTTTGGAAGGCGAACCCCAACCTCCAAAGCTTACATCTCCTTCCCTTATATTAACTCAAACATACACATCGAACCGTAATGCAATCCTCGGGGACTCCGTCACAATCACAACTGCTTCTCCTGATGGCATAATAACGACATCGATACCATCCCCAAGAAAACGGGAGCGTCTTGTACTCGCGTATGTCGAATTACCTCCTCGACGACGCAAGGTGGCAGACTCGAGAAATACACCAACTCTACTAACTGCCGAGAATAATAAAAATGTGGTATGTTCTTTGTGTTCGTGATCAGGAGTCCCAGACTCACTGAAATTGAAGTTGGAAAATGTAGTCCCTAGAGTTGTCCTCACCCACATGAAAAGTTCAATTACTCAAACACCCGCAACGAGCGAATTTTATGAGCCTAAACAGTCGCGAATACCGCTACCTGAAGCCCCAAAGTCTGACCGCTCATCTTCATTTCACGAACTAGCCAGCCCGGTAGGCCAGCTCAGTCTCGTAGCACCGACCCCGTCACCCACTCCCCGACTCCCAAGAAAGGACCGTATCTTGATAGCGGCATCAGGCCCTGGCCCATTAATTGACCTCGTTGGCCGTGAACGATCGCGGACCCCCAAACGACCCCGAGTGGCAGTTGAGACTCCAACACCAACCACCAACCTCTTGAAGAGCCTTCGATTTACCAAGACTCCTACTGAAAGACCTGTATCCCCATCATATTCCCGGTCACATGTAGAGCGGAGCGGCGATATGCTAGCTCGAGTATACAATGCTTCGGCCCTTCACAATCATACCATAACCCTAAATGCAGAACTTTATGATGATTATTTGGATAGCGAAAATCAAGTCATCAATTCCAGAAATACCACTCCTATACCCCCAAGCCATCATCGAGAGCGGGACGACGAGATCTCTAAATTAAGAGAAGAAGTAGACTCACTCCGGCAACAGGTTAAAGATCTTTCACAAAATTCGCATCAACAGCATTCCCCTCCGATGGGGGGTTTACTCCAAGTATGTTGGCATGAAACCGTAAGTGTAATTTTGAACTTATAGCGATATACCTAAATACCTAAAACGGTTACCCCCAGCCCCAAAATCCCAATTATTCCCAGCAGGTACTTTGCATGCACATCCTTTATAAGGACGATCTGACAAATTTGAAGGCACCAGCGAATTGGCCTCTGAATTATCCCGACTGGGTATGCATAATTTCTGAGCTCTATCAGCACCAGCTTACAATCTCCCAAATTTCAGGAAAATTTTACTCACCCGGTACGATGCCGTTAGACATAATGGATTCAAGGGCGCTGACATTTCTTTCCGAAAACAGCATGCCTGGCGACCGATACCGAACGCCCCAGAAGCACCTAGGAACCAACGACCACCTCAAGGACGTAATCAAAATAGCCACACACATCGCTTCGGGCCAAAATCTCGTCGCTACAATCCTACATATCCTCTAGGTTGGCTGGGCGGCTCGAATACGTCACGATGTTCTGACACACGCGTAGAATATCGTGACTATGTTAATCATTCGTATCGGTCCCATCGACCGGAACCACACCGACCACAGGCACCGAGAAATCCAGAAAATTCGGGTTTAGGGCGCATGAACGAAAAACGGAAGCAGACCCGTCCTTTTCCGTATCGTCGGTTGGAGAGATTAAGCTATGAGCGACCATCTAATGTATCACAAACTGGCCAGACTTCCAACGAAGCAAGAGACTCATCAACTATACAGTCGGGGGCCGCGCCTATTATTTCAAACTTCCAGAGGTTCGAACTGCCAAGACCACCTTTTCCCGAGAAGCGTCCTGGGTCAAGATTTGAAAGTCGAGCGCACGCAGACCCTCCATCTCCTTCCTTGGAATCGGTGTCAAACGAACTATGTGGGCTTGTTGTCTACTTTGAGGTATTTCTACTGAAGCATCATTAGCCGCAAATTGGGAGGACGGGTACGAACAAGATGACCCCGAAATGCCGCGGGGTCATATATTCAAGGATTCCACCAAAACCAAGACCCAACAGCAATTGTCGCCTCAGCGTCCTTCTGCCCTCCCGACATTTGGTGAGCAGAACAGCCGCTTTATTACACCAGCTCGTTCTGACCCTTTCTCTTAGACGACCCAATGCTCAACCCTTGGATTAACAACTGAGTAAAGCGACTGTTTCAAATATACCCTTCAATCAATATACACCAGAATTTACAGCTCTGTAGTCGAATGTGTAATCTATTTGTAAAATTGGTCTGCAGCATTAATATGGGATATCGAGGGTCAGAATGTCGGATGCGACTTATGTGTTTCTTTCTAAATCGTCAACGAAAATGCTTTCCAGCCCTAACCCAATGTAAGTATACTTTATGCACGCCATGTCACCAATGCCCACTACGCAAGGAGACATAATTATGAAAGAGTCAATGATGAAGGGTATAAAAGGTAGCAAAAGAAATGACATATGCGGAGCGCAGGATGTGAGTTATTCAAGAGAGCAATGCAAAAAAAAAAAGATGCGTAGACAATATGCTGAATGAAAAAAAAAGAGATGGATGAGGGAGTTTCAACATCTGCACGTTAAAATTCTCAGTAGGCTTGGTTTGGGGGGGGGCCCGTCGACGTCTTGCCCATTGTACCCGTCTCCCTGGGATATACCTGCATCCCCTGCTCGCGCGCGCACGTCGCTAATGGCAGGAGGGGCAGCGCCGACACTAGAAACCATCGGAGACGCCCGGCCATATTGTTGTTGAGTGCCATATCCATCTTCACCCTCACGACCATACTCATAGCCTCCTGTGCCAGGGTTGGCATAAGGGTGCTGGGCACTGGTACGTTGTGGTGTCCCTACTGGAATGTTCACTTGGGCAGCGGCTGAGTGAGGCGTAAACTGTCCGGTTCCACCTCCTCCGGGTGTAAGTGCACCAGGGACACGGCGCTGCTTTGACCCATGCCGGACCAAGGCAGGAGACGGCGGAACAATGTTTCCTTGGGAGCGTCTCCTATCAGTATCGCGATTATCTCGTCTCCGGTCTTGCGCAAGCCCGGCAGTTTGCATCTGCGCAAGCATTTGACTTTGACCCTATTGATTATGTCCCCGCGTTAGACACTCCAACTCCAATCGAGCTACGAAAGGCTCACCACTGCTGCTTCCCAACCCTTTGAATCTGATAGTATGGATGAACAACAATCAATGACTTTACAAGAAAAAACCCACCATTCAACAGATTCCAATCAAAGACACCATCATCCAAGTCGTTATTATTCTTCATGACTTTGCTAAAGAGTTCTCGTAGGAAGTCGTAATCTGGGGTTTCCTCAAATCCAAGCTTGCGCACGTAATTCAAGTAAATTCCGAATTCCTCTGATAAGAGGATGCCTTGAGATACTTTGCCTGAAGAGAGAAGGACTGCATACCGGGAAAGCCTTCGCACAATTCCTTGATAGGTGTAGTCTGTTTCTTCTCTCCAATCTTCTCGTATTTCTGCTTGTTAGTGGCTGCCTTCAAACCTTGCCACGGTAGACTCCCACGTAAGAAATACATGAAAACATGGCCAAGGGCTTCGAGATCGTCTCTTCGTGATTGTTCTGATATCCATAGTGAATACTTATTATAACTGTACTACATCGAGTGCAAGACGCACCCCTGCCCAAATGAGTATTGATGCTCATGTACCGGGCGGTCCCACTCAAACTCTTTCGCTCTCGATACGGGATATGTTGCTTGGTTTTGGGGTCACGATACTGCTTCGCCATCCCAAAATCCACAACGTGTACAACTGGGAATATCATTTGAGTGAGTCATGAGAAAGTCAAGTGTGTAATCTACCATTCGCGCCCTTGGTTCCAGGACGACCGATGAGGAAATTGTCAGGTTTGATGTCACGGTATATCAGGTTCTTTTCGTGGATTGTTTGTACTCGTGATAGCTGCCGATGATGGTAAGAGCTCTTGAGAACAGCCGACAGTACAAGAAATACCTTACCATTTGCCGTGCCGCCATACAAACAGTTTTAATAGAAAACTTTCGCCCACACATATCAAACAAATCCTCCAGACTTGGGCCTAACAAGTCTATGACCAAAATATTGTGGAGTCCTTCCTGACCGAAGTGGTATATTTGAGGTATTCCAGCTGCACGTGGAAATGGTAAACAACGTAGTAAATTTGGTATTGAGGTGGGCACGAACTACAACCGGCAAGAATACGATATGAACGACACTCATCACGGAGTTGGGGAGCTTCTGCTTTTCGGGGTTCCTGTAGTGACCAACATGATCCTACATCCGGGAGCGGACACATTTGAAGTACATACAAATTTGATAGCGACAGTCTGAGAATTCAGCAGGTTAGTACCTGTGGTAGTCTCGTCAGTGATCGTCACAGTATTTGAACTATTAATGGGTAAACCAACCCTCAAAAATGACCCCAAACGAGCCCTCTCCGATTTTCTTGCCAACGCGGTAGTGAATTCCAACGAGATTTGCAGTAGATGATGCATGTGGATGGGAGGTCATCGGTCGTGGTATATATGAAGTTGAAGAATCGTTGAAGAAGATAAAGGAGAGGATTAGGGCCTCTGAGGCCTATTAGTTTGGGTGGAAGGTACGACAAAGCCTCTTCGGTTCAATCCGACTCCGCCCAAATAGGGCCAACAGCCGAAGTAGTGCACCAAAATGCCCTCAATACCAATATTTATCCGATTAAACAGCTACGTTAAAGGATAAACTCCTCTTTATACTCTCAGCAAGCTGCCCATTGAACCAAAGGCCCCAACCAAGCCCTAATCCTAGCACCACTGACCAGATGCCCCATTCCTGTGCCTTAGTGATTCTATGTTGTTTCATCCATCGCTCTGCACCTACACTACGAAACACCCCCCACTCCGGAGTCAATGTAAGCCACCAGAACAAGCTTACCGGCCCGGGAAATGTGGCGACAATCTTAGTGTGCTTCTGCCCGCCAACCTGATAATAAGAGTTGCACTGAGTCCAGACTGAGGTCGAAAGGCGGCCTTGCAGCCATGTGTTGTACTCTTCTGTGGCGTTATCCGCAACCTCGAACGATTTCGCTTGGCCATCAAGAATAGGCTTGATGAGTTGGATGGCAAAGTTGATCTACGCGCTAGAGTTTAATATTCGGCTATATTGTGGCTTTCAGTTGCCCACCTGCGACTCTTGACTGAATATGACCGAAGCGTGCCCCGTAGCAACATTGGGACCTATATGTCAAAAACGCTCAGAGAAACTTATAGTAAGAGGCAAGCAGATCTACCGAGCAGAGTGAATATATTTGGGAACCCAGGCATACAGGTACCGAGGTATGCTGTTGCTCCTCCTTGTGTTGCAAAATATTCATGGACTGTAGTCCCTTTACTACCATGGACTCTCAAGTCCACCGGTTCCTAATTAAAATCAGGCAAAATCGATATGCTTAAGGTAGCACAACTCACAACAGAATATCCTGTCCCGAAGATGATTATGTCCAACGGAATTATCTCGCCAGTCTTAAGCTTGATCCCACCCTCTACAATACTATCTATAGCCTCCCATCTAAGGCTCACGTTAGGTTGATTCAGTGATTCCAGGTATCCTGGGTCCACAATAATTCGTTTGCATCCTGGGGCTTAAATCGAGGTGAGATTGTCAGGGTCTATGACTTAATAGATATAACACACGATATTCCGGTGTGAGGTCCCCCGCGTACTCCTTCGGCGCGACCTGCTTGATATACATACTGAGAAGCTGTTAAAGGATCATCAACTGTTCGGAGAGATGGAAGGAAGAAAAATGGTATACTCGTTTTGTCAAGGCAATGAGACGGGCGTTCGTCCTGCGAAATATCAAAAATGATAGGTCAGACTAAGTGATTTTATTAAATTTTGGCCGCGGAATTTCATAAGTCTTTCAACACACCCGCGCCATGATATAATTTCTATAAAATCGCATGACAAGGGGGACATGGGCAAAAACCCATTTTATGAATTGAGAGTATCGGTAGTTTCCCTAAACATAGATGGTGTTGAACCAGTATGACAATAGACTGTGTGGAGATGGTTGACTTACACGCGGGACGTACCACTGTGGGGTCCGACAGAAGTTAATAACCTCAACCGATGGATCCTTAGAGATCTGAGGGATAAATTGTGCACTTCCAAACATAACTGTAGCCTTCCTTGACCAAACAGAAGTAAAAACTCACGCTGAACATCCGTTCCCAATAACCCCGACGCGTTTTCCCTTCAGTTCAACGTCGTGTCTCCACCTCGCTGAATGCCAAAGCTCCCCCCTAAAATCTTCTACGCCAGGGATATCCTTTGGGTACAGAGGAGCCATGAACCCACCGATGGCGTAGAAAATGCATTCGGCTACTTCATGCTTCGTCACTCCGGTCGCCAGATCTTGTACAGTAACGTTATATCGCTGCAAAGATGGTTCCCACTCTGCGGAAACAACTGCATGTCCAAGCTTGGTGTGCAATGGCAGACCATACTTTTGGTAAAGACCTTCCCAATATGCACGAATCTCGGGTTGCTCAACGAAGTAACTTGACCACTGAGGATTTAGCTCGGAAGACAGACTATACCAATGGCCAGGAACATCTGAGCCACACCCCTAGTGGGTTTCTGTCAGCTTCAGTAGTGTAGTATGCCTCATCATGTTGCAACTAACTGGATAGGTATTGTCCTAGAAAGGGGACTCGGAGATGAAGATTATTTTTTAGTAGACCAATGGATACCCACCCGCCATGTTCCGCCGATTGCATTCGCTTTCTCGTATATCTAATTAGCTCAATAAGACGCAGGTTAGAAGTGTGAAGTATATGACCACACCGTGAAGTTCTCGAAACGGAGGTGCTTCTTTAATCGAATAGCGGTTGAGATGCCTGCCAAGCTTGGTTCGTGTAAATTTTATGTACAGAGCATGTCGACGAATCAAACACACCCAGCGCCTACGATGATAACGTGAGGAGTGCGCTTGTCCTCGGTAATTTGGGCCATGTCGTTGCTCACTTGCTCAGATCGTCGTCCCTGAAATGGAACAGGTGTTTTGATCCTTAAAGGGCTGCGCTTTATATCATTCCCATCCCCCCTTTCAAAGTCATCAGCTGGACATAAACCAACAATGGAGAAGGAGATGTGACAGTTGGATACCACGTCCTAAAACTTTCATATGATTGAGGACTTCGGTAAACGGGACCGCAGAGGCGAAAGGTAAAATATGGATTTTTTTTTGTTTACAACTAGAGGTCATGAATCACATGTAGAGACACACAAAAAAAGCAAAGGAATATAAGTAAATGTAGCATCCATTATGAGTGGGGATGGTGTAAGATGATGTACACAACAAATAAGTAACTACCACAGCAGAGTAAAGAAGTGGTTTGCGCGGTGTGGTCATACACAGTGATATTACAGGACGAATGGATATTATCGAAACTCGAAACTCGAACTAGCACGCTCCGGGACATGACAAAGGGATAATTGCTGATATCTGCCAGAATACAGGATGATTAGATCAAAATTTACAGAATATGATTCGCTTGGCACTCACGGCTCGGAATTTTGGTGGTAATAAAACCCACTCATTGTTGCAACTGGTGCACTGGGCCGAGGTGTCATAGATGGTGGTCGCACGCCAGCTCGTCGCACACTAGAATCACGACGCGCCCGCCGTATTGCTTCAGGCTTCATAGGCTGAGAAAATGGAACGTCCACATCATCAGCGTCAAGGGTAAGAGAGACCTGTTGTGTTGTTGACCGTGCACTGGGTGCTGGAGCCATAGGTGGGTTGAAATCAACACAAACATAATAGAAGCCTGATAGAGATAACCACAATGAGGATGCTGTGCCAGATGCCGTGAAATGCTGTAAAAAATCGGGTACTAACCAGCAAAACTGGCACCATTGATATCCTGTACACGATGATCAGGAACGAGAAATCTCTCCTTCCACCTCATAAAGACTGCGCCACGATCCCGGTCTGCCATAGTCAAATGCGGTTTCTTGAGTTCGCTTCTGACATGTCTGAAAGCGGGAAATCGGGACCAATGAACCATGTCTTCCTGCTCGGTCGCTCCCCAATTCTGGGTCAAGAAGCCATGCCGACTGCCGATAATCTCAGCGTCAAAGTAAGTGGTGAGTTCAGGCCAATCATCCGTTAGACCCCGAATGCGGAGGTACCCGCAAAGGAAAGAGGATGAGAAGTCGACATCCTGCGGCACGATTCAGGGACTACAACACGGCACAGATGAGCTGGCAAAAGCGTACCACGATTGTAACATTGACATCGTAACTATTTCTTCCACTTTTCTGCGTTCCCTGAAAGGTCGCCCCAGGATGGAGGCAATGATGCCCTTGGGGACGTATTCGCAATCGAGTAATGTCGGTGAGAGGGTGAGGGGAAGAGGCGGTGGTATGTTTTGGTGAGATTACAGTTGTGTGTGTGAAGGTTGAGGGATGATTATGATGATGAAGCGCAGCAGATGTGACATTTGTATCGCATTTGAGGACTAATGGTTTAGATTTGTTTGAATAGGTCGTGGGATGGATTATGGAGACGTGATAGGGAAACTCAGTCTCTGAGGGGGGATCCGTGATCATTTCGTCATCATATGAAGTGATTTCCGGAGTGTGCCTCGTGTTCTGCATTGGACTTCCACCCTCAAGCGAAGCTGGTGAGGTGAAGGTGGGATCAACATCAATGCAAAATAGCCGGCTGTTCGACGATAGCATGGTATTTCTCGAAGACAAGACATGTTCTCGACATCCAATGCAAATGGTAGTGTCAGGTTGAGGTAGGTATAAGGGAGTCGTGGTATTGTCGACAAGAGCTGAACGACATGCAGTGCAAAATTTTACTTGAGCAGAGTCCTGTTGGGCAGTACTGTAACCTGAAGGCATAGAGATATGTGTTAGAACAGCAAGAAGGCAACAAATGTTGAGAATGTGGGAGGAGCAGAAGGGACGCTTGGGGGGATGTGTGTTTGAGAACCTGGCAGCACGTGAATCGTTTTCCCCTTGGCTCAGCCTCAAAATCCCTAACTCCCCTAAGCTCTTAATCCCTCCTTTCCCACTTGTGCGGCTACCAACAGTTATACTCATACAGTTATCGTTATATCTATATCTTGGCATTTACCTGAGCGCCTCTACCCGCTATTCATCTCGTTATTCCCCACTCATTGGCGCCTGTTCCGAATTCGTGTTAAATTTGTCCAGAACCGCCCCTGCACTGATTCCATGGCTGTGAACGGACAGATATCGGGCATCAGTTGTCTGTTTCTATCTACCGCCGTCCTCAGTGATATCTATTTCAAGCTCCCCTAATCCCACTCCAGCTGCTATATCAATTCGATCGACTCGAAAAAGTCGAAGAGGAAGAAGGGAAACAAAAGATTAGCCCATATCTATCATCAAATCAATCCTGGCAGTTACGACCTCTTCCTATGACCCTGGTTGCTTCCCTGATTCTCTTCCTTCTGTATTTTTTAGGGCTTGTGATCATGCTTCCTGCCCAAATGGATCACCGAAGCTCATATGTGCTACGGATTTCAATTGTCTAGAATTAGGCCAGAGCAGTGTGCCTTCGGGCGTTGATTGAACTTTGCTATTCTTGACCGAATCTCGGGGGTAGGTCTCCAGTAAACCTGTGACCATTTTGAGATAATCCATCATAACACTCGATTTGGATGGGTGGGAGGATTGGACCATCTCAGGTCAAATGACCAATCCTCGTCCAACCCTTAATCATGTCATATTGGAGAGGAAATTTTAAACTGCAGGTATTCATGACGATGTACTTATATACACGTCCTTTCCCGGAAGCCCGAATATACCACAATAATAGTGTATAAAATAAATCTATATCCTGAGGAATAAATTAGTCCTCTGGCTCTTTCTCAATCGTTGAGCTGGTTGTCGGCCTTTTCAATGTAGATTCGGGGATAAGGTCCCGTGTTGGGTCGTCGGTAGTTCTTTTCCCAATGGAGTACTTTTCGCCAATCGTCCTCACATCATCGTCTTCGCTGACGACAAGTCTGGATGGAACAGTGGATTCTGTGGTAGGCGCCTGCTTCGTGTCTTCACCCATGGCGCCTTTTTCTAGATCGACACCTGGTTTCGTTGTCCCTTGATCCTCTTCACGGATCACTGTGCGCTTAAGCGAATATTTGCGGACAAACAACACTAGGCTGACATTAGAACACGAGTTTACCAGCACATGAAAATAAAACCCACCCATCACGAAACTGGCGCCAAGAATGGGCGTCATGACCAACCATATCGAGCTTACTGAGCGGGCGTATGCATCAATAACTGCGGCACGCTGTGTCGCATCCTAGATCAAGTTTCAGGAAGTGACAAGCACAAAACGACATCTACACCTCTTTAACGGCGTGTTACATACAGGTATGTTTTTCAACCTGCGTACGCTCTCATTAAGCCCTCCTGGAGACGTATCGATGGCTAGATTTGGAATACCCGCTATCTTCTTTCGGATAGTCTGGTGGAGGAAGGCATGGGAACGTAGATAATTAGGGAAAATAGTTGAACAACCCACACTTGAGAAGATTGCCTGTCCTACAGAGATTCCAACAGTACCACCGAGAGTTCTGGCATGATATGAAGGCGTCAGAAATTTGATGGCCAGAAGCGGTTGTACCTTATGAAGCCAAATGTTGATGTGCTCGTAGCCATGTCCTTAATTGGCATAGCGGCTTGAAGACCAATAAGAGGTACCTGGGGTTCTGATTGGTCCTGGATAGGTTTGCAGAGAGTTAATTATGTACCTGGAAGAGACACCCAATGCCTATTGAAGCCACGAGTGGAAGAAGTACTTTTTCCGCCCTAATTTTCTAGATTTGAAAGATGAAAAAGCAAGACAATATGAATGAACTAACGTATTGGATGTGCTACTCAGCATAATCATAAGACCCTCACCAAGGGTAAAGACTCCGAAGGCAAACCACATCACCAGCCTATACTGGCCAGTCTTAGAGACCATCATCCCACCAGTAGCTGAAAAAAACGCAGCTCCGAGGGAATACGGTAACATCCTGCTCGAAAAAAATGAGAGTGGCCGTAATCCATGAACCATAAATTTCTTACTCCACCCCGGCCCTTGTTGCTGAAGCTCCAAGAATTTGAAAATATAATGGAAGGTAATAGGCACCTAAGTGAATTTTTTTTTAAAAATGCCTGGGAGTAATAATAATAATAATTGTGCCAACCTGAGAAAAAGACTAGAGCATGAAAAAAAGTCGTAATTAAGATGATACCAGTCGTCCTAGTCTGATTATCATGTAGGGTTAGTGATATATCAAACATCACAGTGGACGGTAGACCTGAAATAGCCTAGGGGGGACAATAGGTGATCGTTTCGTGAACATTTCGTTTATTGCGCCAACGATCAGAAGAACACATCCAATGGTAAGGAGTGTGATGGTTTCTGCAGAAGACCCTGCATCCACATATTAATTAAAGGAGAAACCACGCTGAAGTACACTTGCAAGTTGTTTCGCTCGAGTTAAACCCTAGCAACAAGCAAACAATTCCTCCGACTATTAAGACAAGCCCGATGAAGTCGAACTCTTCAACATGTTGTTGGAGGGTCCTCCCTTGATGGGGATTGAGATTGAGGAAGAAGAATAATACGCCAGCAGCCACACCACCGGTAGGCCTGAAACGAAGTGAGGGTGGAGAATAATGTAGAAATAAAACAAGAATTCATACAGATTGATGAAAAAGCACCTTTTCATGGATGAGCACTCGTTTTCTCCGAAAATAGGAAAAAACACACCAGCGCCAAGAGACATGATCGGTAAAAACCTAACAAATATTGATATCGGTGTTTCATCGCTCCGCATACAGCAACATACGCACTCCTCCAAGTAAGGGCCCAACAACACTAGATCCTGATGTTAATTAGAGGTGTAAGAATATACACCATCCATACCTTGCGACACCCCATGTCGCGCCAATTAATCCACCATACTTCCCGCGCCTGTATGCATACATTTAGGCAAACTTTTGAAAAATCGGTAACACAACACACTCTTGTAATGGCACGATATCACTGATTGTGATGTTGACCTTTAAGCCTAACGTTATATCACTTCACCTCGAGAAATACTGAGACTTGCCAGTTGAATTATACCTCCACCTCCGATGCCTTGTACTGCCCTCGCTATAATCAACCAAGTCTATTGGACCATTCAAATGTATGTATATGGTTGTGTAATTTGCATGGTGCTCTCGTACCATACTCTGCGCAGCCCCACAAAGAGCTGACCCAACCTGTGACCAAGGAATCAAGAGACATAGGCGAACAGACACTAGAAGCCGTACCAAAAAAATGACGATTGATGCATAAAGGATAGGTTTCCTTCCTATAAGATCTGAAAGTTTGCCATAGAGTGGAGCCAAGCTACGAAAGTGGTATGGGTTTATATAGAAGATACACTGCCGAGATAAATACCTTGCTGCGGCGAGCAGGTATGCACTAAATTAATCTGTAAGTTTCGCCTCGTTAGAAATGAGTACTACCTATGACTGACCTGCCTATCCAGCTGTATCCAGTCCCACCACCCAATTTAGCGACAATGGTCGGCAACGCAGTCGCAACAATAGTCTACTGATAATCAATCTCGTGACCAAATAGATAGACTTGGGGACCTACCTGGTCAATTGCTGCCAAGAAAACACAAGCCATGAGCCCAAAAAAGACCTATTGCTGATCAGAATTAAGTGCAACCAATAATAAGCAGGGCTTACAATTGGCAAGCGATTCTTCGGTAAAACGTGTGTCTCGTCAGCTTTCCAGGAAGCACCTGGTTTTGCCTTGCCGCCATCTGGCGTGTCGTGTTCGGAGACAGCTGGAGTTTCTTGGCTAACGGCTATAGAAGAAGCCATTTGAAGGGACCCGAACGGAGCGGGGGGTTCTGGGGCGGTGGTGGGAGACGGAAGAAGGATTCACTCACGCTCTTGTATGTTTTCTTTTGAGCATTTAGGAAATCGCGGGCCCTCACGATCGTCATGAAGCCACCGCTGCCGGCTTGCCGAAGTGCCGATGAAGCCGCACTGGACATAGTCTAATTTAGTCATCCATAAGATCCGTATTGTGCTCTTGGAAATTTTTATAATGCTACAAGTCTTATAGACATATGCATGATAGAAACCTAGATTTAAAATGTCCTTCATGCAGGTGCATACATTGACCAATCTAATACCAATTCATTTTAGATTAGTGGCAGCCATTGTAGGAGTCCAAGATTAGAATTTAGATCCGTAACAAACTTTTCTATGAACTCGTGAGCACAAGAAACTCCCGGACGTCCGCCGTGCCTCACTGATATTCAGAAAAGTAAGCATTTTCTCTCCGGTCGGTCCTTCACACGACACAAAGGATAAAGGTGTACTGGTGACTTTGAAAATCCTCAACGCTGTATGACGCTACCCGCAAATGTAATAAGGGGCGCCCATGAAAACCCACATTAAGCACCACCTCACCAGGAGTAATATACAAGCAAAACTATTCGATTTGCGGTGCGGCAACTAGTTTTGGAATGGACGTCAGTCATAGGCAACCTCAGACACGGCCAGTGAGATGGATAGAACCAAGAAAGATACGCGGTCATAGTTTGGCTGAAGCCGAAAGCAGCAAATGAAACAACATGCCCATATTTACCAGAATCCACAACGGCTATGGCCACAAACCATAATCCATAACTCATGACCGCGTCGCATGCCAGGCCTGTATATATGCGGGTTCCAGAGTGTTCACTGTTCAACGGGTTGATGACCTTATGTATTGCCATTAGCAGATTGGGTTAGTAGTAGAAGTGCAACATCAAGAGGTTACGAACTTCACTCGAGAAAAAATGGCTGGGGCACTGAGTCCAATTGAAGTCATCGAGCTTGATTGAGGGGAAAAAACTGACAATCGGAGCCGATTGTTAATCCGGGATTACCCAGTCGTGAAACCTTATCTAACGCTAGATTTTCTTTGTAGCCTTTCTTTCACTTCACTTGTTCTTCTCTTCCAACAAGAATCCTCCAAAATCCATAATGACTGATGCGACCCAAATTCCAACCTTCAAGCTCGTCCTCGGTACGTCTATTCTTAGTCTGACGAGCGAAAGTGGCAGTCACTGAAGCGATCTGCATTTCATCGATTTCCCTTTATTTTATGATTTTCACTATACCTAACATAAATCGCGTTCTGGCCAAAATCTGCTCCTTTTATCTGCAGTCGGCGATGGAGGTACTGGAAAAACTACTTTCGTCAAGGTGAGGCTGCTTCAAGCTTGCCGTTGAAGAGATCGCGTGCTGATCATACTCTCCCGCAGCGCCATCTAACCGGTGAATTCGAAAAGAAATACATTGGTACGTACCTCTATCATTCTTGTCTTCTTGATGTTGCCGTGGTACGTTCTTGAAGTGCATTCTGACTCGGATTTTGTTACATAGCTACTTTGGGTGTTGAGGTCCACCCCTTGCAATTTTCGACGAATTTCGGGACAATTTGCTTCAATGTTTGGGACACTGCGGGCCAGGAGAAGTTTGGTGGACTTCGGGATGGGTATTACATTCAGGGACAGTGCGGCATTATCATGTTCGACGTAACGTCGAGAATCACATACAAGAACGTGCCGAACTGGCATCGCGATCTTGAACGCGTCTGTGAGAATATTCCTATCGTGCTATGCGGAAACAAGGTAGATGTAAAAGTATGTATTTTAGTTATGGTAGGGAGTGACATATTTTTTGACGGCGCTTTCAATGATTCTAGGAACGCAAAGTGAAGACGGGAGCTGTGACTTTCCATCGAAAGAAGAATCTCCAATACTTTGAAATATCAGCAAAGTCGAACTACAATTTCGAAAAGCCTTTCCTGTGGTTGGCCAGGAAGCTGGTTGGGTATGTTGATGGTTTGAGCTTTGACGTCGTCATGTGAACTTATCGTTTGTGGTTCTTCAGCAATCCATCCCTCGAATTTGTCGCCGCACCGGCTTTGGCTCCCGCTGAGGTTGCGGTTGATCCCGTCTTGATGGCCACGTATGAGGAAGAATTGAAACGGGTTAGTAACTCCTCTTCACTGGTATAGAGCGTAGTCTGATGCGTTGTTTGATAGGCAGAGGCAGTTCCCCTTCCCGATGATGAGGATGACCTCTAGTTTTACTCGATCGATGTCTCTTCCATATTATTTTTTTGACCAACCCCATCCCCTCTATAACCACGTCGGCCTGATCAAATACATTTACGCCCTACATTCATCTTATATGCTCTTTGTTTGTGTGTTGATCCTCCTTAGCTTACTCCCCGAACCCTCTGGATCATGAGTAGTAGCAACAATCTTTCTCCGAGGGGTACCCAATGAGTGCTCATAGATTTAGTTATTCGAATTTTGGTCTCACAGAAAGACCATGAGGACGGGGGAATAACATACAAATGTTAGTAAAGAATATTAATAGTAAAAACATTGGAGGCAAGCGAGGCAGAAGACACATTTAGAATTCAAGTGTACTAGCTTCTCGGATCAGTATATCTAGCATCATTTTCTGGAACGGCCTAAGATTGAATATCTTTCCAAGCGAACTGAAAACGCTTTTCCGATGTTCTTCATCAAGGGTGGAGTATAGGTTGAAGTCGCCATCAGTTTTAATCTTAGCGAAGAGAAAGACAGGTAACAATTCTTCCATCCCGAAGGTACGCAAATGTGCGAGCATTTTTGCTGATACATCAAGCACCTTGGGCAAGGGGTGAATTGGGCAATCACTCCACGGTGTTCCCTTTGGTTGTAAAAGCTCAGGCTGAAAGGTTTGATTTGGCTGGGTCGAGTGCTGGGAGTGCTTGCAGATTGAATGCACAGGTAACTTCTTCGAAACTGAATCGACCTAAGTTGAGAACAACCTATTAGAGGGTCTGTTTCTGTAAGTGTGACTGTTGGTTTCATACGAAATTCTCAATCTCGGTCATTCCGTTGATGGGTGAATAAATAACCGAATTTCTTGACATTATCTTCTGAAGTCGAGCTGAGCAAATTCGGGTATGCTTCCACTTAACGTAAAATGAAATTGGCCAGGTATTCTGGAAATCATTTAGTTCCGGGCAATTGTCACAAATCTGCAATTATGTAATAATAGGCTACGTTAAGCACCACATATATGAATAGTAGTATTGAATCTCACCTTGTTGACGATAGAGCTCCATTCACCTTGTCCGGGTTGCAGATCCATGCCTTTGATTGCGTCATCGATATATTTCTTGCAAAGTTTGATTAAGAATGTTATAAATTAGAACATATCGAGGGTCCAACTAACGGTGAGTAGAATATAATGGGCAACATCGTCTTCGAGTCCCATGGCCTTCCTAAGTTCTTCAGACGAGGTGGCTTGAATGATACGCGCTTCGTGTTCAGGGGAGGGTTGTGGGAATGATATGGTCTTGAACTTGGAGCTAGTGGTTGTTTCGCCATTCACGCTGGTTGTTTGTTTAGTGACAGAGATGTTATCGAGATATTTTTCCAAAGCAGCCCTGTGTAGCGGGTCGATAATGTTGTCCTGGACGGAGTCGAGAAAAGTGGTTGAACCCCATTGTCTAAAAACAATGAGATGGTGGTCGGAAACGATTCCAAGAGACGAGAGGACAGAAATTAGGGCATTTGATCCTGGGAAAATGTTGGTAACTTCCTTGTTATACGATGGCGCGAATTTGGGAATTGCACCACATTTAACGCAAGGCACAGGATAGTATGACGGGTCGGCATTATTGCCTTGAGACACGTATGTACACGGTTGATCCATCTTGCCATTGATCTACCATGGGTGAAATAAGAATATGTCATCGCGATATGTTGAACAACACACACTACTTACAACATCTGCGGCACTTGCAATTTGCGAGATATTCAATAAACTCACAGCGAGAGGCCTCAAAGGTTTTTGGAGTGCTGTTGTTTCGCTGTCGGTAGCGAGGCGAGTAATGCATTTGGGGCGGTGACGTGGTGTGTCACCGGCGAAGAAAATTATTCGACGTTTTGGTGGCGTTGCAGGCACGGAAGTCGCTGCTCTGATTGTTCTCCATCTTTTCTTATTTTCAAACGATGCAAATTGACGGAAGTACGCCTCGATGGGCCATTGCTCCTCATAGTCTAGGAGCTCTGGAAATTCTCGAATAACCTTGAACTTTATCGGTAAGTCGCTACAATGGGCAAAATGTGCTAAATCAGACCTGCATCTTGAATCGATCCCAACGGGCGGGGTCCTGCTTTGCGATCCCTCCATAATTTAACTCCTTCCGAGCTTTCATTCGAATATACGACTGTATTCGGCCACAGGGTCCGCCTTGGGTTTGCAGCCACTGATAGAGATTCCTTTACTAACCTTGAAATGACTGAAACGCACATGATTCATATTAATCATTTCAGACTGTAACTCCTTGACCAAGACTTTGGGGATGGCGTTTGGAACCATGTCGAAAGTTGAGATTCCTGAATTTGTGATGTTGGTTGTGATCACACTTGGAATTTGTTGATTCTAAAAATCAGAATCATGGGACCTCCCACGTGCATTCCACCAAACATCCAGACCGCGGGAAGATTTTTCTACATTTTTGAGTTGCGTTCCTTGCCATATCACTTCATGACAATATGTAATCGACAAGGCGAATTGAAGAGGCTTGATTGCACAACAAACAAGAAATGTGTATATCACATATAGTCCAGGCATAGCCCAGATAAGATATTCAGCAAAAACGGTCGCTGTCAACTGACTCAGTATTGGGGTCAGAAAATGCAAGGATCAAATAACGAACCTCTTTAGTTTAGATCGCCGATCTAGCATTGCCTCTGCTAATCGGCCCTCTTTTCTAGCCCTTTTAAGCTTAAGCATAGGGTAAGCATATATATGACAGTCTTGAAAGCGATCCTCACCTCTTTCTTGTCTTCCTGCGATGTGACTATCCGACCCGCGCCCCATGTTTGATAAAGTTGGCTGTCCAATGCAAGCTTCAGGGGGTTCCCTCAGGAAAAAAACCGCAGTCTTACTTTGAGCTAGTTTCATTGATTTTGGAGACGCTCGTTTTACCATCTTTCTTTTTCTCTTCTTCATTGGCTTCCTTCTTGTACTTGCTTTGGATTTTGACCCAAAATCGCTCCCCAAATCCGACCTCCTCACTGTCTCCTCGTAACTGAAGAGTTCCTCCGGCAACTTCATCAACACTCAGGTACTTCTCGTAAACATTCATGAAAGCGACCATCCCGTCGGGCATAATAACTGGGGTCCATTCCTCCTGAGGCCCGCGAGCATCTCTATCAGCAGAAACTAGACCGTGTGTATCACAGGATAAAAACTTCCCCTCCCCTGTTCCCGTTCGCAGATTCACTGTTGGTGACCCCGCAACACGTGTGGTCACCCAAACCTGGGAAACATCAGTTGGTGTGCGGTCCAAAAGGGTTGGTGGTTCTGTTCCACCCTCCAGCTTCTCTTTGTCTAATAAGTGCAAGACAATACGGGCAGCCGCGGCGTTGAAATTCATGCAGACCGGCGATGGGTCTGAAGGATGGATGATAAAAGTGGGGCCGCGAATTTCATGCGGGTTGTCGGGTAGTACCCATGTTTCAGGATCCTCTTCTTCGTCTTTCCTCTTGCTCCCACTTACTCTTCCGACTTCGTCATCGTCGTTGTCTCTCTTACGCTTCTTCTTTGTTTTTTCCCCCTTAAATTTGAGCTTCGTTGACCGGACCTTTTCGGTCGACATTCGTGTTAGTGATACCCAATGTCAATTTGGGAGAAAATGGTTTGGCCCAATAAACACGTGATCATTCGTGATCGGCCGTGAGAATCAGACTATCGAAAGTTATCTCCTGTGTCCCCTCGTCGTGCCCGCCGTCCTCAAGAAGCCCCTCGACAAAAATGAAGTATAATGCTGGTGTGTATCGTCTGAAATATGTATTCGTGTCTAAATATCGCGTTTTGTGTTCAATGGACGAGTTTGCGGGCAGGATTGGGCTGGATGGTGCCCTCGGACTGTGGATGGACTTAGGATAATGTGTGAGCGATACGTCCAATTGCTGACGATATTTTCTTTTATTTTCAGACGTTTCGTCCTCGCGACGCAAATCTCGCAAAGCCCACTTTTCTGCTCCATCCTCCATCCGACGCAAAATAATGTCATCAGCACTCTCGAAGGAGCTTCGTGGAAAGCACAATGTCCGTATACTCAAAAATTAGCACTTTGCAAAAGAGCTAAATCACTACACCGTAGGCACGCTCACTACCGATCCGCAAAGATGACGAAGTCCGAATTGTTCGAGGAAAATACAAGGGACGTGAGGGCAAGGTGACACAGGTCTATCGCAAGAAATGGGTCATCCATGTCGACCGCGTCCAGCGTGACAAATCAAATGGTGCAACAGCTCCCATCGGCATTCACCCCAGTAATGTTGTTATCACTACCATCAAGCTGGACAAGGATCGGTACGTTCGATGCCCTTCTGGTTTGACGATTCATTCAATATCACCATTTCAGACGAGCAATTCTGGATAGGAAAGACCGGAAGAAACCGACGGAGGTTTCAGGGGATGTGGAGATGGTCGAGGTTCGTTCGTCTTCTTTTTACCCCGACTTTGATATAACACCATTTTCCCCAGTAATTTCGTCATTTACCATCCATTTTCCCTGTTGTTTGTTATAATCCAAAACCTTCCATGTATCTATTGAACACGCTCATGACATGCAGTCACTGGACTTGAGACACTCAGGGTACATGATACAGGTTGCATTGAGTTGAAACTGACTAAAGCGGACACAATGATATAAAAAACTTCCATGTGGTGACATTCAATTAAAATATAACATCTTCATCCTTGGTGCTGAGGAAATCGGTCATAGCTCCTTCGTCATCACTTGTAGTACTGTCGTTGGGTGCGGGTTGCGCCGCATCCCGAGCCGCAGTATCTCGTTTCTTTTTTCCCTGAACCTTTTTCAACCTGTAGAATTTTCATTATGGATCGAATATAAAGTGAAAAAAAGTTAATACCTGAAGAATTCTTCCCGATCCATTTCGTCTAACTCACTGATAATATACTTAATCGTATTGTCCAAACGCGGAATAACGATGTGCTCGATCGCATTTACCCTCCGGTTAGTGGCGCGGATAACTTCGTCCAGAATGGTGAAGGCAGTTTGTAAAGACGCTAGTTCTACCAGGGTCTCGATAGCTTTTGCATAAACTTCCTTTGCCTTGAGCACCTGCTGCCCTCCACGTCCTAAACCCGTGAGATTGAAGTCTAGAGTCGTTAGTTGAATGAGAGTGATAGGGAGTTGTTTTTCCAGCATACCAGAGCCAGCCACACGATCAACCTCAAATGCGGGTAGAACAACACCAGATACGTTTTCTTGTTTCGCTTTAACTCTAAATGTTGCTAGCTTCGCCTGTTCTTGTACAAGATACGAGATGTCTCCAGTAGCATAAGTAACCTCGGCCATCGAGAACGAAGCTAGTTGCATTACTCTCCCCATCTTCCGCTTCGCCTACTCCTTACTTCGATGAACAGACGTTGGACATCGGTTGAAAATCATACGCGTACCTCATCAACCTTCTTCAAGATCGCCCGAAATCGTGTTGTAAGAGCATCCCGTTTCTTGGCCAAGAGTGAATGACCTGTCTGGGCCCCTTTGAGACGTAACTTTGTGTTTGTCAGGGCCATTCGTGTTGCAAAAACATTTTCACGAGCTCCTACTCCTGACATTGTACGGTTAATAGAGTAGACAGATTAAAGTAGGTTGATCTTGGTGCATCACACCTGTGATTTCATTGTCCCGCACATAATAGTAATACATAATATATGGTATTATTGTATCTTTAAAATTTATACCGGGGGCATAGCTCAGTTGGGAGAGCAGCAGACTGAAGTTTAATGGATTCTGAAGGTCCCGCGTTCAATCCGCGGTGCCCCCATTATTTTGTCACATCCTTGAAGTTTTCCTGAAAACATGTGGAATTCACGCTGCCTGGAGCATTTACGCACATACTCAAACTTTTGATGTTATTTAACCGACTCGATTGCAACTATATTTTTCGTCAAGTGATTCCGAGCTCGATTCACATTGTATGTATAACGAGGTATCATTATGCGATGGTGTACTTGCCATAATTCTTTTCTGGATCAAATACCTATGAGGGGTCAGCCAAATCACGAGGTCTGGGGTTTGATTAACTACATACCTCCCACCGCGACGCAGGAAATATGTGTTTGTTTCTCTGATAATAGCTCCGTTCAACGACCTTGCCAGCATGAGACTCATCTTTTTCTTTCGTGGCGTCAGCGAGGAGACGAACATCATCATGTACGTCGAAGTTGAATAAAGGACCAGATTTTCCCCTCGCTTTATTGATTATGAAGTCGTAAAATGTATAATGCTAGAACTCCTCGTCAGCAAAACAAAACACAAAAAATGAAATGTATGAAATCGACTTACATGGGGTATTATAAGATCCTCCTGACCAAGATGTAGTTAATACCCGAACCACTAAAGAGATATGAATAACTATACCTTGATATACATTAGGTTATCGACACTGACACCTCTGAGTTCAGGGAACTGCTGACGGCACTTCTCCAAGAAGCTACCAATGTCATCGCCTTTCTTACACTGAGGAAGGAGTGATGAGGCTGGAAACGGCCGCGAAATAAAATACAAAACTCACCAAGACACTTTTTCGATGGCCGCTTCCGTCCCAATAAGAGTAGACCACTTCGATCTCCTCCTTTTTGGTATGTTCTTGTTTCTGTAACCACTCTACCCTAAGTCGTTCCCTCTCCCTCCTTTCTGCTTCTTCCCGTTCTCGGTCGGGGAGAAAAGAAGTGTCAACATTGGGGTTCTTGCGAAATTTTCCCCGTTTTGAGGGGGGACCGTCTTGATCATCCTCTTCTTTATCTTTGGAAGAGGATCTTCGCCCCAAATCCAGAGTGGTATCTTCATCTTCCCCACCTTCATCATCCATGGCAAATGACAATGTAGCTTTCGCAACTTTCTTGCGCTTCTTCAATTTCTTTGTGTCGTCCCTAAACAAATTCTCCACAACCTATAAGCCATCTGAATCTCTAACCTCTTGACAAGTGCACCTGATCACGAAGAGTAGAATGCAAGTACATACTTGAGATCACTGGACCGTGCAGCCTCCCTGGCTTTGGCTTCCTCCAGCTCTTTACGTTTTTGTTGAAATTCCTCAAGTCGGACGAGGCCAACTGTACTATTTTTCAACGTCTCCTCCATAGAGTCATGCTGTCCAACAAAGCGGTTCGACGACGGCCTGGATTTCTCAGTTTCGTTGATGAGGGTTTGCTTTTGGCGTTCAAAGTCCTCACGCATCTGATTGCGCTGCTTCGCGAGGGCATCTTCTCGGCGACCTTCTGCTTTGCTTGCGGACATGAAGGTAGGTGGGTGAAGGGGTTAGGATCGGAGTGTGAATTTACACGGAAAGTCAAACCCGTGACTTGAACTTTCTTCACTTCAGCTTGCCATGGTGCACATTCTCGGTGTGAACTTGCGGGACACCCACCTCGCACGGGTAAGTCTGACAATTACCACCGAACAACATATTCATCTGACCCATTCTTAGTTTGCCCTTACAAAATTCTATGGTATTGGTCACCACACCGCACATCGCCTCTGTGCGCGTCTCCAGATTCATGACAAATGCAAAATGAAGGACCTGTCTCCATATCAGGTCACTGCATTAGCATCATTCCTCTCATCTCCGAGCACCTCACCTCCATTGCCGCGATACCCATTGGCGAGCTCAAGTTTCGTTCCACCTCCGCCAAACAAATCCGTTCAAGAGCTCCAAAATGAATTTAACGCCGCCAAAGCCGTGCGCGAAACGAAAAAACAGAAGAGGGTGGAAACTTATACGGTCAAAGAGAACACATACGTTGATCCTTTGAAGGAACTACGTATCGAATCAGAGCTGAGGAGAATGATACGTGAAAATATTGCGCATCAACGAATGATTGGAAGTTATGTAGGAAGGAGACATGCCATGCATCTTCCAGTCAGAGGGCAGAACACGCAGTCCAACGCGAAGACAGCAAAAAAACTTAATCAACTGGATCGATATTAAAAGGTAGGTTAGTGTAATTAAAAACAACGCCCATTTTTTCGAGGTTCCATCTCCATTGTCAAGTTTTTAGGATCCCACCCTGCAATAAAGAATCAGCATTGTTATTTTTGAGTTCTGCTGACCATCTTATACTCAGTATGTTATACTATATGTGGCCAGGTGTTTTGAAATTTTGACCAAACTCCAATCCCCGAGCGACCAGAGCATCGCTGCCCCCAGTCCTGCCACATAATTATGGCTGAACATATTAGCTAACATCTTACTGATTCAAAATCTGCATGTGTTCAGAGTCAACCCTTTAGTAAAATTTTTGAGGTTAGAGAGGCCCCACCTTGGTAGGGAATCCTCAGATTGACCTCTCAGGATCTCCCCTACCAGGTGGATGTTTAGACATGTACCATAGGCAATATACTCAGGATCTGCCCTACCAGCTGGAAGTTGGCTGACTTGTGATTGCATGTGCTCTGACTTAGGGTCACCCTGACAGTAGATCAATCTCACCACACAGAGACCAATTCATGTGCCCTTGCCCACCATAGCAAGATACGGAGCTCAGAGTGACTCAGAGCACAACACTGACTCTGCTATAACCACACATGACCATCCCTCTCCAACCCCTGATCACTCTGACTTGCCCTGACTTGAGATCAAAATGGATGTACCACCATAGATAGACCTGCAATTAGAAATCAATGCAATGGTAGAGATGATCCGTGTTACAGTTTCTCTTTACTCTTCGTTATCTTATCTTACCTTGCACTATCTAATCTTTGGACTATCTCTTTTCCTCATATCTTCTTACTCTGTGTTCCATTCCCATCGTTCCTATTATTACACCCACTTTTCACATCATTACTCAGCACTACATTTGTAACTACCAATAGCGCTTATCCCTCGCCAAAGCATTACTCATCATGCTTCTTTTAGACTTATATATATACCATACAATGTAGTAGATAGTCCTCAGCTTGACCTAGCTGAATATACCTTATTCTCTACAACTCAACACTCAGCTCAATCCTACTTGCCTTAGAAGGGGGTAGTGCATCTCAGAACCAGAAGACAGACTTGTCCTTTATATCAGGAAGTCTATAGATGTCAGACTTCATTGTTGACAGTCTTATCAAACCAATAGTTGATCTTGATCTAGAGGACAACACTCAACAGCCATAACAATCCAGCTGCAGTTGGAACAGCTGAGAATGCTCCAAGAACAAGTATCAACAATTGTAAATGGTGCTGTATGTCCTGTAGATACACTTCCAACTACTCTGATACCCACATCACATGATCAGGAGCCTGTTCAATGATCATCACTCTGGCCAGCACTGCCCAATGACTTTGATGGCCAATGTGAAAATGGACAAGCATTCCTGAACATGTGCAAACTGTACATACAACTTGTACCACACCAATTCACAAACAAGATTGTACAGATCAGATGGGCCTTCACGTTCATGAAGACGGGCCGTGCATACTCATTCACTCACTGATCGGGTGATCCAATATGAATGATCAAAAGGCCTCCCACTATATCATTCTTGGGAAGCATTTCAATCAGACTTCACAAAGCACTTCTTTGTCCAAAGCAAGGTCCAGTGTGCGATCACACAACTAGAGACACACAACTACCACCAGGGAACACAATCAGTAGACGGGTACACCGATGAGTTCCAAAACCTCATTGATCAGGCTGGGTACACAGAAGGACTGACAATTGTCATCAAGTACCGCAAGGAACTGTTGGCAGACATCCAGACACAGGTAGCAACAATGACGACAGGCTGGCCTGCTGACAACAATATCAAAGCATGGTACTCAGCAGTGAACATGTGCAATGAGAACTGCATCACCAATGCGGCCTTCCTGAGCACAAACCCAAAGACCACAGGCCCTCATCAAGCTTTGTCAGTCCCACGAACAATTCCAACGATGTTCAGAACAAATCCAACACCGGCCTACACACTGACGTTCAACATCAGGCCACTTCCTGCAGTACCCCCAGCACTAACACCTGCTCAGAACATACCAGCACCTGTTCCCATGGATGTTGACGCGATACGACAACAATCAGGCAACGTACTGGTCTGCTACTGCTGTGGACAGAACGGCCACATGAAACGCAACTGCCCACGCCTGTTACGGCTGTTGGGTCTTATCCTCTAGATCAAGACCTAATCAATTGGTTCAATAAGACCGTCGACAATGAAGTCTGACATCTATAGACTTCCTGATATAAAGGACAAGTCTGTCTTCTGGTTCTGAGATGCACTACCCCCTTCTAAGGCAAGTAGGATCGAGCTGAGCGTTGAGTTGTAGAGAATAAGGTATATTCAGCTAGGTCAAGCTGAGGACTATCTACTACATTGTATGGTATATATATAAGTATAAAAGAAGCATGATGAGTAATGCTTCTGGGAGGGATAAGCACTATTGGTAGTTATAAATGGAGCACTGAGTAATAGTGTGAAAGGTAGATGTAATAATAGGATTGGTGGGAATGGAATGGAGGGCGAGAAGATGTAAGGGAAAGAGATAGTCCGAGGGTCAGATAATGCAAGATAAGATAAGATAATAAAGGGAAAAGAGAAACCATAACAATGCCAGTATGACACACAATTCATGACAACAGAAGAGGCCGAGGACTACATACAGGAAGTCCTTGTTGCAATGGATATACAAGCTGCCCAGACAATGCCAAACAGCATACCAGAAGTCAAAGAGGATGCACAGGATTTTGTTACAAGCAGTGGGTGACCAGTACGCCCCCACTGCTATCTGTAAATAGATTTGCTTGTCTACATGTTGAAAATACACCAGTAGATGTCAAAAACACTTTAGACAACAAAAAACAGAAATCAGAGCAATCTATTCCAACAGATGTACCAAAATCTGACAAGGCAACACGAATGCACATACCAAAATGGGAACAACAATTACCCAAGTGATATGTTGTTGGTGCCACACCAAGCGTGCAATCACTCAGCATCAAGGTAGAAATTCAGACAACAGACACAGGCAAAAAGTTCAGCACAAATGGACTTGTTGATTGTGGAGCAAGAGGCCTCTTTGCAGACACACAGTATGTCACAGACAACTGGCTTACAACACAAACGCTTGCACGCCCCATCCCAGTCTACAATGTTAACGGCACACTAAACAAAGGGGGCTCAATCACACAAGTTGTTGATCTGATCCTGCGGTACAACAGTCACTCTGAACAAACACAATTTGTGGTTACACACCTTGGCAAGCAAAACTTGATCCTGGGCTACACATGGCTATGTGAACACAACCCAGAAATTGAC
>MU150230.1:141336-175380 GCA_015584075.1 Collybia nuda
TCTGTTGTTGCTGAGATTCAAAAAGTCCGACTTGGTGGTTATGTAATCAAGAGCCAAATAAGACACGCACTGAAAATACGGAAAGCGTACGTTTTCCGTATTTTCAGTGCGTGCCATGTTTGGCCTTGCATTATGTAATCCAGCCAACCACCAAGCCATTGGACAATTATTTATGCATTTACACAATTATTTAAATTACATAACACAAGATGCCATGTGACCCTCAAGTCACATGATATAAACACATGATTAGCACCGCTTTGTGAGCCTGGTGTTATCTAATCTAATCTAGATAAGATATGATTGTGGAGTAATTAATAGATTATAGAGTAATGATGCAATATGGAGCAGAGTAGCCAGTGTGGTGCATTTGCATTGCATATCCTTAAGGAAAATAGTAGTCACATGCCTTAAGAAAAGTTCGCGCGGTAATGTGATATGAATCAATTAATCAATGAATCAGTCTAAAATCTCAAATCCTGGAATTATAGAGAACAAGTCTTTAGTAAACTGAAGAACTCATAATCATCCAACAAAAATCAGTCCTTTGTGGGTTGAAATCCCACCTGCTTCACTGGATTAAAATCATCCAACAAAAATCAGTCCTTCATGGGATGAAATTACACACTACTTAAAGGATGAAAGTCTTAGGAATAAAAGGGGCAGAAATTCATCCTTTCAAAGGATGAAATATCTGGGATGAAATTTCATCCCAATTTCATACCCTTTAGATTCATCCACTAAATGTATGAAATGAGGCTTTCATCCACTAAGTGGATGAAAAATCACCCCTACCAGGTGCACAGTGTATGCCACCATGGGTACACGCCCTGACATTGCATTTGCCATGTCCACCGCCACTCAGTTTTGCGACAATCTGGGATGGGTTCACTGGGAGGCAGTGAAATGCATTTTTCATTACCTGCTGGGTACAAAAACACTTGAACTTGTCTATGGAGGAGGGAAGGAAGGGTTAGAAGGATTTGTCGACACAGATGGCACCTCGCAGGAGCACAGATGTGCAATCTTGGGGTATGCATTCATTGTTGACGGAGGGGCCGTCTCATGGTTGTCGAAAAAGCAGGAGCTTGTCACCCTGTCAACAACGGAAGCCAAATACGTAGCAGCTACCCACTCTGCCAAAGAAGCGATGTGGCTGCGCTGCCTAATCAACCAAGTTTACGGACCGCTTGACGGACTACTCACCAAGCCCACCACACTGTACAGCAACAGCATGTCCACTATTGCACTCATGAAATCCGGCTTGTACCATGCTTGTACAAAACACATCAACATCCGTTATCACTACATCCAATACATTGTCAAAGCCAGAAACATTAAACTCATTTATTGCCCCACTGACGAGATGACTGCCGACACTTTGACAAAAGCCCTTCCCAGCGCAAAGGCAAAACACTTTGCGAGCATGTTAGGGCTGTCAATGGTTTGAAGGGGAGTGTTGGGGAAATCTCGGAGCCTGGCAATCCATTGTGCCCTGCCGCGTCGCATCACGTGCCCCCGTAAACGGACGACAGACAAGGACGGACTCTCAGCTTACCTATTTTGTCCCTATTTCACTGATATGCCCTGTAGTGTAGTTATGGGCCTTGGCACCTTTAGAATATATCTACCTACGAAAATCATTGTACCACCTCAGTCTATTCTATGTTGACTGAGGTGTGAACTTTACTTACCACTTACTAAACTCACTTACTGATTACTCACGTAGTGTTATCTATTTCCAATAGGTACCTACAATATAACACAGTCTATTCTACGTTGACTGAGCATTATCTATTTCCAATAAACATTGCTGTAAAGTTATATATATATGTGAAAGTATATGAGACTTGTTTTGCCATGTGAAACAGTGGCCCACAGACCAAGTGATTTTATGTACAATTGGACCATGTAATACTGTAATGGCCCTAATCATAAACTGGGGATCCAAAAATCTATCATAAAATAAAGCAAAATGACAGAAAAATCAACAAAAAATGGGTAATTTTCTGGACATTTTCGGACTGGATAATCTGGGTCGAAACATAAGAAAATGTTAGGAGAAATCCGAGATTCTCTTGCATTTCGCTGCGTGAATAATGCTGTGAGAATTTATTTAAGTGTCTGAGAGTCTGATCTATGACTTACACAGGATGTGACATAATGCGTCTTGTGACTACTCGTCCCAGTAATTGTAATGGCAACAACCAAGCAATACAAGAACATTGGTGAAGACCTCTGGAAAGGGAGAACGGAAAAGATTGTGTGCTGATCCCGTGTTATTTAATTTATCTTGACCTAACCCTCGCAGAACGCAGAGCTCTTTGCATTGACCTACGGTGCATTAGTTGTTCAGCTGATCCAGGACTATGAGGATTATACCGAGGTGAACAAACAACTCGACAAGATGGGTTATAATATTGGGACACGGTTAATCGAGGACTTTCTTGCGAAAAGTGGGATAGGAAGGTGTTCAGACTTCAGGGAAGTAGGTGAGGTCGTATCGAAGGTCTGTTCACTCCGTCATGTTTTCTTCTGTACCTCTCAGCTCATCATTAGCACATGAAACTTCGATCTCAAAAATGATAGGTCGGATTCAAATCCTTCCTCAACATCACGCCCACCATCACCCATACTGCTCCACCATCTACACCATCCCCTGGTAGGCCTGAGAGTAATCCAATGGTGCAAGCAACCGTCGGCTCTTCTTTCATTCTCACCCTGGACGAAAATCCCTTGGCGGAGTTTGTAGAACTGCCAGAAGAGGTTCTGGAAGGAGGTCTTTGGTTCAGTAACGTTCTGTGCGGAGTGATAAGAGGGGCATTGGAGATGGTGAATAACTTAAATAATTATGCCAGTCCAAAGCCGACGACTTAAATGTGCTATATCACAGGTACAAATGCAGGTACAGGCAGACTTCATATCCGATGTCCTTCGCGGCGACGAAAGCACCGAGATACAGGTTAGACTTGTGAAATATCTTGAGGAAGAGGTGCCGGTGGGCGATGACTAGAGTCCTGTGGCAACCTGTGCGAATTTATATGTATTTCTGACATCACTGGTGCTTCATCGAAGTCCCGCTCACCCTTGCTTACCCGTGCTTAAAGCCTCGATGAGACGGTTACTGTCATGTTACTATTACATTACCTTCGGAACCCTCCACTTAGGCTAGAACACTATAGGACGCGTTTTGGAGAAATTCCTTGAGTACCGACGTGTTGTAGATACGCGAGTAAGACCCAAATACTTCGCATAAATGCCACGTCCAATTTTCTCTTCAACCTCGAGACGCTTATAACATCTTGAAATCCGTCGGTAAGAAGGTTCTTGATTCATATATACATACATCTGAATAGCAGAGACGATAGTGTGAAATCTAATCTATTAGTAAACAGATTAGATTCCAGAATTCTGTCTAGCTCACTACGCTAACCTCTCTCTCACTGGCTTCAACCATGTCGAGACCTGAACTCCAAGCACCACCAGAAATCGTAGGAATGACACTCTCCTAGATCACTTGATACTAAAACCATATCCTTCGAAGTACTATGGCGATACAGAAGCTAAGAAATATACCCAAAAGTTCGTTCATTATGATACAACGCCGCGAAAATTGACCATGCTTTAAAGTACCCGAAACCAGCAAATTCAGGCAGATATGACCTATAGAGCATTGGAGCTCTTGAACCTTCCTCTTGACGAACCTGCTTTTTTGCTTGACATAGGGTGCGGTTCAGGACTCTCTGGTGAAATTTTAGACGACGAAGGTTATGTCTGGACGGGGGTGGATATTGCACCCAGTATGCTCGGTAAGGCACTTTAAATATCACGGCTGGGTATATCTGGACTTATTTTCGTTACAGAGGTTGCGCTGGAAAGAGATATCGAGGGCGATCTCTTCCTCCAAGATATTGGACAAGGTTTTGGTTTCCGTCCAGGAAGTTTTGACGGTGCTATCAGGTCCGTAACAGAAACTATAGGGGCAAATATAATCCTTAACTGACTTATAGTATCTCTGTTCTTCAATGGTTGCTGAATGCCGAAACTTCTCATCCAACTTCTTCACCACCCCACCGTTTGAACCGATTTTTTACGACACTCCACTCGGCTCTGCGAAATCCTTCGCGCGCTGTTTTCCAGTTTTACCCTTCTTCAGATGACCAAATACAGTTGATTACATCGGCTGCACAGAAAGCGGGTTTCGGAGGAGGGATTGTCGTAGATTATCCTAACTCAAAAAAGGCCAAAAAGATCTTCCTATGCCTCTTTGTAGGCGGGGGTGGAGCGCAACAGCAAATTCCGAGGGGTCTAGAAGGTGAGGAAGAAGAAAACAGTAAAGTTAAATATGAGCGAAGAAGGGATCGTGAGCGAGGCAAAGATAAGAACGGGAAGAGAAAGAACGTGAAGGATAGGGACTGGATATTAAAGAAGAAAGAGGTATTATATCTGTTAACTCTCTTGATTTTCAAATTTTAATCTACCGTTCAGCTATACCGGAAGCGTGGCAAGGAGGACGTTCCCAGAGATTCGAAGTTCACTGGCCGGAAACGTAGAGCCATTTTTTGATATTATTTCGTTGCTCTGCAAGGATATTATCCGTTGTCCTACTACGGTAAATTGAACAGATGTATTTTCTACGTCATGGTTGTCTGCTAACGAATAGCTCCCGGCATCTCGCTATCGCATCCTTTGCTTTGCTGCGTATGAACAAACCCTGCAACGCAGCCATGCTCACCTTCCTCCCACTTTCCGTTTCTTCAATCACAATAGTTTCTAATATATTTGCTAATTCCTCGACTTCAGGCTCTTCCATATCTTCGCTGTCTCCGTAGAATCGCGTAAATAACACGCGGGCCTGATTAGCACTTGAATCGTCGATGAGCTCAGACATGTCAACTCGACCAGGACGGATGAGAGCAGGGTCCAGTTTTTCAATATGGTTTGTTGTCATAAAAACGATCCTTTCCTCTCCCGAAGCCACACCATCCAAGGCATTTAAAAATCCCGAAAACGTGACAGAAGATTGATAACTAGGGATTCAGCTGAATGATGAATGTGCTCCTAATTCAAGGCCAGACACTCACCCGTCCTCGCTTGTCTGAACTCGCTTATTAAAGGCAGCGTCAATGTCTTCAATTAGCACAAAACTGCGTTCCGGTGCATTAGATAATAGATGGTTCAATTTGTCGTCTGCCAGGCCTCTTTCCGACAAATTAAGGAGGCAGATGTCGTAATTGAGAGAGCCAGCAAGCGCCTGAATGAAGGAAGTTTTTCCTGAACCTGGAGGACCATGCAATAAATAGCCTCGGCGATATGGGATTCCTTTACAGAGCCGAGTGAGTATATTATTTAGTCGAAAACTTATTGGGGAACTTACCGCGATCAGCGTACCACTGTCGCCTGTTCAGAAAAGATGTTATATCTTGTTCTATTCTTTCACCAACACCTGGTTTCAGAACTACACTTTGAAGGGGCCTCTTCCGCCGTGGTAGGCCGAAGGGTTTCCACTCAATTCCCCACGCCGTGTGAATGACAAGCTTTCCTTCTTGCCCGCGCATCGCAAGATCTCGGGCTTCGGATAGGAGCTGGGGGAACAGTGTTCGATCACGCGAAAGTGTTGTAAGGGTGACGGTCTCCCATGGCACTCCGGACATGAGCTGCATTGAACGAGTTTCTCTTTCTCGTTTGACCTAATGATGGTCATGAGACGAACACAAGATTTTGTTTATCTTTGAAGCAAACCTGCATCCACGCCCCCCGGTATCTGAACCAATGTGTCCCGGGTCCAGCAACTAGCTTGAAAAGCGCAGAAGAGCTGCCGTTTTTGCGTTGCTCAAGAATCGTTTCAACGCTGAGCTGGTGACTACGAATCCAGGGTGCAGAGCGAAGCTTTTGTTTGGCGACTATATTAGTTTGGTGGGCCATCCAAGCAAGGAACCATTCATAAGAGCGATCTTTGTTATTAATTTCAAGAGTGACGAGCATTCGTCGGCGCAGAGCAGTCGTTCCAAGAACGATTCCTTGGCGCAGAACAGTCAACCCTACACCTAGGCCCTATAGAATATTATGTTATTAGACCTTTTTTAAAAACACAAGGTACCCGAAATCCACTTTCCATAAGTCCAAACCCGGCCTCAAAGTAAGGACTATGCTTGATAGACGATACTTAATGTGATAAAATTGGGTAGAACTCTGCAGACGCACTTGTTTTTGAATAATCCTTCCAGGGAGGGAAGCCGTGCAGATGTGTCGATACCTGTGACATTGATTCCAGACGTCGTAGGTAGCTGCTCGGTGGGTGACGAGAAACTTGTCGATGTACTTGGGTCCATGACGAGCAACGGCTTTTGAGCAATACCTAATGGAGAAAATTTGATGCGACGTTCAAATGTTCTGTCAGTGTTACTTATTCCCAGAAACGAATTACCCCTGCAAATTTGTGTTCAAAGGTAGAGATGGGTGTTTATGGACGTCTAATAAAGCCAACGGATGCGGATGAAGCTCGGGACTCGGAAGACGCGTCGCGTAAGATTCAGAAAGGAAACCTTGTTCGTTACAAATTGCGAACATCCTTGCTCTGGATCACGCCCCTTCCACGCCTTAGTTCTCCACTACCACTCATTTTCGTAATATGTCGCCCCAACATCTATCAGTAGCGCAAGCATATGCTTGTTTAGGTCTCGAGGAGGTCGGCATTCATTTCCAAGCGTCCTTGAGGAGTTATTCAACGTACATTTACACAGGGATCAACATTAGAAACAGTGAAGAGTGCATATAAACAAGTATAAAGACGACTCCTGCCTTATTTTATTCATATACTGATAGTTTCCTGATTTACAGAAAGCCTTGAGCACTCACCCAGACAAAAATCCTGACGATCCGGATGCCACTGCCGAATTCCAGAGAGTCAGTGAGGCGTATCGCACACTCTCCAAACATCTTGAGCGAGCGTCAAGAAATACATATGACAGTGCTGGTTACTCTTCAGATGAGTACGATTCGGACGACGACTACAGCTCTGATGATATGGCCGATATGTATTATTTTTACGAGTATGGATATTTTCTTGCATTTCTTCACACAACTCACTCATTTGGAAAACAGGAAATTGTTTGAAATGTTCATGCGCGGAGAGAGGCACTCACACATGAGTATGTCCCATCCATAGTATTTGGTAGTGATTTATATTCTTCAAAGGATATCGCCGGGTCCCAAGAGTACCAGAAGAATCAGATGAACAAGTTCAGGAGCGCGTGCGTCGCATGTGTGATGAGCAGCAACAAGCTGAGGAACGTCGAAAACGTGAATCAGCGACACGCAAGCAGAACGCAGAAAAGGAACGCGAGAAAGGTTCCCCAGCATTTTCAATTCCTTTTTGGCTTGCTCAAATTTTTAAATGCAGAACGTGTTGCAGCAGGAGAACGCCAGAAAGTCAAGGTCGAATCTAAGAGAGCACGAGCTCTATCTCAGCGAGAGAAGGCTGAACAAACTGCGCGCACCCTGCAAAAGCGTATTCAGTCAACACGATCGGCTGTATTTTCTGCAGCCCGAGCTGGGGATGCAGCAGCTGTGAAAAGGGGTGTTTGGGAGGACGCGGTCGATGCTGATGGACCAGAAACAAAGGTTGGGTGCGAGGGCTTTGTGGAAACAACTTCCCTCGACCCCAAAGAGACATTATTGCATATTGCGGTCAAGAATGGTGATTCGGGTCTCGTTGGATGGTTAAATACCCATGGTAAGTACCGAGTAAAACTGTAACAATTCTAAACGCTAATTTTATTCCAGGTGCTGAGCCTAGTGAGAAGAACTCGGAGCAGTTAAATCCGTTCCATTTGTCGCTTCTGCACGGCCAAATCGCAATCGCAACGTACTTCTTTGAAGAATATCCTCCCTGTGATGATACAGCAAACATATACAATTCGCCGGCGTCTCGAAGTTTGCTCTTGTTAGCTCTCGATTCTTGCGAACCAGAACTTGTTTGGATGATATTAGACAAGGGCCTCGCAAGCTCTCAAGAAATTATCGAGGCATGGAACCATTTCACTTCGAAAGACGGGATTCTAGCATGGAGAGCACCAAACCGAAAGGCACCAGCAAGAGAAATCGTAGAAGACATTGCCAAATTGTTGGCCCGTTATGGTGGGTTTACACAAACCCCTGCCCCTCTGTTAAAATCGGCGACACAGCCTAAGACGGCACCGCACCCAAACTCACGGACGGAACCACTACAGACAACCTATGTGGAAAATACTGGCCGCCGAGGTTCCAATCGTGGTCGTAGTCGAGGGGGTCGTAGCCGTGGCCGTGGTCGAGGTTGGGTACCTCCCACAACCGCAGCTCGTTAACAATATCGCGGATTGTTGTCGTTTGTAATGGCTTTTCCATACTAATATGCCTATGTTTCATCCATGTTTCCTGCATTCTGATCTCTCGATGACATGGTTTCATTTACATTGATGTAGCATTATCCCCATAACCTCCGCAGACATGTTTTATACCTAAATAACTTTACTAATCTACTATAGCATCTTGTGTCCTTGTTAAATTTATGGTTGCAAACTTTACTGTTTGGTTGGGCTAGGGATTACCAAATAAATCCAATTTTGGTTCTTGGACATCAACGGTCATCACCAAGTTTCAACTTCAAAATTCTACAGAGGGTTGTCAATTATGGGTCGACTCGCCGAAATGCAACGTAAACTGTTAGAGGTAAGCCTTTCAAATAGAAAGAATACTAATTTTTGACGAGCATTTAGCAAATGATGGGTCCAGAGGCGATGGGAGTTGCAAATGCCAATCTTGTTTGGTCTGACGAAAAGGTCTGCAGGAACTTCCTATGTGGGACTTGTCCACATGCCCTATTCACCAACACAGTGTGTACTTCTACATATCTGGCACTGTTCATGAGGTAAACTGGTTTTCTTTGTCAGAAAATGGACCTTGGCGCGTGCCCCAAGTCCCACACGGAGCGTCTCAAGACCGAATATATTGCCGCGAAGGAGGCCAACCCAAATGATCCCATTTTCAACCGCTTCCAGATGGAATATGAATCGAATATATTTGCATTCGTTGATGAGTGTGATCGGAGAATTCGCGCTGCGCATCGCAGGTTAGAGAAGACACCGGAGGAAAATGCAAAGACGACAAACTTGGTACGTGCCGCTTATCGTCCAGATAAACAGCCCCATTAACTATTCACTCATTCCTTTCCGGTAGATGAGAGAAATTGCTGAGATTGAATTGGCTATTCAAGGAGGAACCGAGAAGATTGAAACATTGGGTATGTGGTCATTATACATTACTCTCACCCAGTATTAATACAATGATATCAGGCGAACAAGGTAAAGTAGACGAGTCCATGAGAGAAATGGCTGCTATTGAGGCATTGAAAAGCGAGAAGTCCGAAAAAGAGGTAAGGCCATCCAGTTTTTATCCTGATATTACGTGTTCTAAGATGCCGCGTTAGCGAGAACTTCAACAACTAACGGACACGTCCGGTGCTTCAGGACACCAAAAATTGCGTGTCTGTGATGTTTGTGGTGCATACCTCTCGGTGCTTGACTCTGATCGTCGACTTGCCGATCATTTTGGTGGAAAAGTAAAAGAAGCTTGTTTATATTTAATGCTTACCATTCAATTTATTGTCCGTTCTAGATGCATTTGGGGTATCACGAACTTCGCAACATGCTTTCCAAGTTTAGGGAGGAGCGTGAAAAACGGAAGGGAGCGCCTCAGAGCTCTAACCCAGCACCTGCTGGTGCACCGCCCACTGGAACTCCCTCACGCGCGGGAGGGGGTGGTGATTACCGGTCTTCACGTGGTGCTGAAGAGTATCGTGATAGGGAACGAGGCGATCGAGGATATGACCGCCATTCGTCTTCTCGGTATGAGTCAGTACCCAATATGACCGTCTATTTTACGCACATGATCTGATTCATGTTGGTTAACAGTGACAGACGGAGAGATCGGGAGCGGTCGCGAAGTCCAGGGAGACGGAGGTATTGATTCCGTGTTTTCCACGTTTCTATTCTATCATTCCCTTCCAGTTATTCGTAAAAACACCTCACTGAAACCGGTGCCCGTTGTCCCCATCTGTGTTTATTAGCTTTCAGGACCGGGCGCCGGGCTCGAACCCAATCGAATAATGGTACCTGGGTTGATTTGATGGGAAGCCTCAAGGTTGATTAGTCTGGGTAACATTTCTCGATATTACCTTCGAGGTCGTCTCACATTAAGCTACTGTATCACGGGCACATTCCTGACTTTGAATGGAATGGCTTAATAGGTCTACTGGATTCTAAGCAGGAATTGTATTATCTCCATTTCTGGCCACTCAACTCGGGTATAGAGTTGCAGTAATTGGCAAGTGGAAGTCATCGGGAGATGTGAGTACATGAGTATGTAATTTGAAAGAAAGAGGGAGTCGGAGGGCGGGACCGGGCGATTGGTGGCTGGGATTGCATGTGACATGTGACAACGGAGACTCGAATTGAAGCGGGCGACTCGCAACGACGGAGCTTGGCCTTTAGTCTCCGAGTTTTTAGATTGTCCACCTTTTCTCTTCTCCTCCTTTTGTATCTCTCCCGTCCTTTCTTATCCCATCCTTTCTTCTCCTCCTCGTCTCAATTCTGTATTCTTCCTTGGGCCTCGCTTGCGGATCAAGTGTTGACTAGACTTTCTTCATTTCAAATTTCAAATTTGAGAGCTCTTGCAACAACGACTGGAGGGCGACCAGCTTCGAACCGTACTTTGGGTTTCACAATCGCTTTCTGGGACTAGTTTAACGCGGCCTCGCTGCGTCGATCACACCCACGTTACACAGCAACTCCAAGGTTTACAAGATATCACTCTTTTATCCACTCTTGCACACTCTGGAATCGATCGTCTTGATCTCACTGTCCGTTTGACGGCCACGCGCAGTTCCCGAACTACATAAACCGACCCTTCTTGTCTTCTGTTTCGCCCAAGACGATTTGATCGTCGTCCATCTCCATCATGTCCACACTGGGTCCGTCCCAGTATCACCAAGAAATCCAACCTGGGGACGTTGCTTCCATGGACATCACCCCCATTATTCACCCACATTCGTCCGAGTTGCCCCCGTCGTTTATTCCGACCATTACATCCAACTCGCACCCACCTCCCGTCCTACCACCAAGTCAGTTGATGCAAGAAACATCTCCTGTCTTTACAGATATGATAGACCCCCCTAATGTGATAGCCCCGCCCATCCACTCTCCCATGCTCGAAATGTCGTCCTCTACATTTATGAACGCCATGGAGGCCATTGTTCCTGCGCCCCATATCCGTGCCGCCCCGCCTGGCTTTTTATCTGACCTTCCTGCAGGCGAACCATTCCCCATGGAGGACACCATGAGCCTTGGGATGTTGGCGAATACACACTCATTGTCGGTTTCCCCTCCCCAATCGCAGGTCCCTTCTCCCGCTATTCATGGAACTGCATCTTCTTACAGCATGGGCGTAACATCGTCGTTGGAATCGGCTTTGGACCAACCCGGAATTTCTATCATGCGGAGTCGAGCGACCCCTTCAATTTCGCCTACGACAATTCCGCCATCCTTCATACACATGAACCCTTCAACCCAGCAAGTAGCAAGTATGTCTTTCGCTTCACCAGAAGGGGTGGCAGTGGGGAAACAAGAGGAAGTTCCACCACCAGACGTTAATTTTCAGGTTGTCGACATGTTATCGAAGTAAATACAGTGTTCTACACACTATCGGATACTGACGTCATTCCCTAGCATCATTCAAACTACTAATTCGGTTATGCATTCATACATAGCTCAACATAATGTTGAAGCCAAGTATAAACTTCACGAACTCGAAGAACGTGTTTCACAAGTCACACAAATGTTCAAAGTTATGATGCCTGCTAAGCCACAAGCACAAAGTCCGTCTTACTCTCCGCCTCTACCCCCACCTGTAGTGTCCGCTATCGACGAACAGCAACAGCCAGTCAATTTTCCACCGTCCACCATGGAATTCTCCCCGGTTTCCATGGATGTTTCTGAAGAACATCTGAATGTGTCGGATCAATCTCGCAAACGTTGTGCTTCAGAGTTGGAAGAGCACAGAACTGTCAAAGCTCCCAAAAGGGAGCCTCAGGATGATGTCCTCCTTACTCTTCCGTTGTCAGAAACACCACAAGACACAGACGCTACAGCATTTCAAACAAACGGAATGCCCCTCCCTTTGGCCTCTATCCAACTTTCCTCACACCCCCAATCCCGCCCATCTTCTCGACCCCCAACCCCACCTGTCAAATTCTCATCGCGTGGTTCATTCAGCTCCCTTCAACAACCACCCATATCTTCGGTTTACTCGACATTTGCACCGAATAAAGCGTCAATTGAATTCAGCTCCTCTACGCCAACGGCGGTACCTCCCACATCACAAGCCTTTCCTGGAATTCACACATCTTGGTCTGACCCAGTTATTCCAACACGACACCATCATTCTCTATCCGCAGGCTCTTTGGCTGGTTCGGTTATCCCCTTGACCACGGCTTCATCGGCCGTGACTGGTGGCATGATGGAGAATTTTCCGACCCCTCCGTTACAACAAGTACCGCTCCCACCACACCCTGCGTCACATGTCACTGCTACCACCATAAGTCCCCCGGTAGGGCGAATGTCGCGCTCAGGATCAATTAACGGTACTTTTCCAAACTCGTATGGATTTGGGTACATAGAGCCTTTTTCTGAACCTGCTGGGCCTTGGTCTAGCGGCATTGGCAGAGTATCAGGGAAATTGCCGAGCGCGCATTCAACCCAGACCTGGTTCGTGGGTAGTGAGGGTTCCATTCCGTCGGCTCCGCCCTCAGTATCGTCAGATGCCGCTCCCGGCAAATCCCTCAGCACGGCTCCCACTACCACCCGTAACTCCCCCGCGGAAGATGAAGACGATGAAGACGACGACGATGACGATGACAATGATAGTAATTTCTCCAAGCCTGCAAATCATGTAGGTCTCGGTATAAAGGTCGTCACAGTACACAGCTAATTCAAATAACAGTCACCCACGGATAGTCCAGTCGGTTCGGCCAATTCTGGTTCAGACGTACCCCAGGAATATCGTGCAGAGGTGGACCGCATATTTTTCGAATACTTGAACAAAATTTGTTCAAATTGTAAGTGCTTTTCGTCATTTATTCATATGTCAGGTTCATCGGACATCCAGTGGATGCAACGGACTCGAAGGGGGAGCCAATACACCAAACCTTGATGGCGAAGAAAATGCAGCGCCTGGATGAGTCACCTGATTTTCGGCCATTCAAGTTCCGCATACAAGCGTTTACACTCGCCTTCTTGGATGAAGTGGGCGTCTTTAATCTGAATAACCCGGTTAGAATGAACCTAATTTATATATGTTTAGCTTGCCGCACAAGGATATCCTGAGGAAAAAATTCCAATGAAGAAGGTACGTTCCTCGGCCGGCGGTTAATTTTTTGCGCCTCATCATCGATCTGATCTTAGATACGCAATTACCTATGGCGGCAGCAATACATTCTCCGTTTCAACGAAGATGGAAAAAAGGCCAAGTCAAAAGGGAATCACATATGGAACATTGAGGCCAAAAAAGCGGGTGACGGAAAATGGGAATTTCGTCCCTTCTATCGTAAATTAGCGGGTTCGCCTCCTACTGTTGCTTATTGCGGTTTAAAGTGGTCATGGACTCCTCGAGTTTGGGATCCACAGGCATCATGGCAGAACATCCCTGTGGAATATAGCTCACCATCCCTCCCATCCTGGCTCTCGTGGAAAGAGGATGTCCTTTCTGGTACACCTCCTCCGAACGCAGAGAGTTGCCGGATTACAACCAATGCCAAGGTAAAAATTTTATTTATCTTGTGATGAATCGCCATGACCTAAATGTTGTACTTCCCCAGTATACATTGGATGGCCAGGAGGGGATCCTTTCGCATAGCTTTAATCTTACTATTGCTCCTATGACTTCCATCGACACAAACTCATTTACCCGCTCTCGCCGCCCTTCATTGGCTGGAGACCCGCCTCGGAGGAGTACGAGCGATTCTGTCCTCTTCCAAGCGGTACAACGGTCAGTACCCGCCTCGTTGTACCCATCTAGGCCGTCTCATCCCTTTATCAGAGCGAAGCCTCGCCCACAGTCGGTCGATGCTGAATCTCCTGACACAAGGGTGATACGTGTGCTCCAGAGCGTTGCCCAGCGTGTGACAGAGGAGGCTGCTTCGCAGTTTGTCTCTGCTTCGCCTCCAAAACAAAGTGATCTTCAAGATCTTGCTAAACAAAAGCATGTTCTCGAGCAAACTGTGGAGGCATATGACAAGGCGATATCAGGCAACAACCCTGTACAAAGTCGCCGGTTGGCAGTTGCTGCCCAAAATGTTGTTGTCCAGGCCGCACACACAGTTATTGCGGATCGAACCGTCGCAAGCGGTGGTATTCCTATACAGCAGTCGGAGACGTCTGCCATCAAGAGCGTAACTGTCACTGAGCTGTCGGATGCTACCCAGGATGCAATCGCGCAGGCTGTAAAAAGAGAAGGCACGGCTTCAACAGAAGTTGATATTATCGTCGCGGCAACATCGATTCTAAAGTCACGGACGCCAGGAAGCCCCGCAGCAATTGCAGATACTGCACAGACAATCATTCAACAATCTCGATCTCATTCTACCAGCGCTGTCCCCAGACTGCTGCCGACCATGAACTCCTATCCTTCTAATCTCCCTCCACTCACTGAATATGTTTAACTTCTTTTCGTTACTGGGACTAATATTTTGTTTTGGTTCTATTCTTAATGTTTCATCCAGGGTGTATACGGGACTTTTGACAACAAACTTTCTATCATTTGCAATGACCTTCCTGGGTCCATAGACAACGATGTACTTATGCATGTGCTCTTGGTAACTAAAAAGGACAAAATTCAATTCAATTATGCGTTGAAGAGTGTATTAAATCAATGCCGTATCACATATTATACAACTAGATGCAGCTGGTTCATTGAAGAACGTGCAAGTAGAGCAAGATTTCCCTACCCTATTAGAAGTGCAATTATTTGATTCTTGAACCTGGCCTGGTGAGCTCCCAAGAAGTGTGCCTCCAAAGCCCCTGCCCTCGTCTCTTGGTGTTCGTTCCTCGATACCAGAGTCGATTTCAATCACTTCATTCTGTTCTTCTAAATCTAGGACGTCGTCGGGGTGGATTTGAAGAGTTGCAACAGTGGCTGAGTTGTCATCAAGCTCTTTCCCTTGGTACAATAATCTTTGACAAATAGTTGGGATGTTTAACTCTTCTTGTAACTATTGTTACTTGAGTACGATGACCACTGGGTTTTTGAACGACCCACCATGATCTTCATTTCCTTGACTGTCATTGACTTGGTGATACTGAGTTGGTATCTCTCTCCGAGCCTTTTAGATTGGCGTAGACGTTTGGATTGGCGGGTTCCGACTTTCTTTGTATAAGTCGAAAGTCTCTTAATCTGGGTACTGGTGGTCTTGGGGTCACGCAGACGCACTGTAATATCGGCAGTTGTCCAATTAGATATCCTTTGAATTATGTAGTCATACATCAGGGGTGGGTTCAAGAGATTTAGTCTCACCTTTTGAACTGGCAGCCAACACATAGGGCTGTGTCGTGTATAAATGTTGATTGTACCGAATCCTCCTTCAGACGTCTTTCTACACTTATTAATGGACCTCCCGGATAACTTGACGGTGTGGGTAAGCTTAAATTTGTTCATTATACGAGGGCTTACAGTTTCTCTAATGTATCCCAGTCGGCACGTTTGATGACACTGAAGGATGAATTAAAATCAATCGAGTTTGGGTCAAAGTTAAGTAGATCGTGTTCGCAGATAAACGGTGTATTATCAATAGTATTAGGCCTGGGGACCTCGGTTGGCCGGTTTAACCACTGGTGCCACATTTTGAGAAAACTAGCTGGAATGATGGCATAAGGTCCATTTTCTAGAAGTTCTGAAATTGTCGCGTTTCCCATCGATGCGGGGTTATACATATGTTCAAGTGGGATTATCATATGTTCAAGTTGTGCCTGTGGGTAAAGTTAGCTTAGGCGAGACCTGAAGACAAACACTAACCCTCTCGTCTTCTGCCGTTTTACGGAGATCTCGCCGGCCCTCTTTGGAGATGTGGATGATATCATTGCAAACAGGACAAACTTCAGCATTAGTGGAGATAGGGTTCCATAATGGGTATAGCTTTTTGAGGAGTTTCATTCCCTATACTCCCTGGTGAGATCACACTTTTCATGAAAGTGAACATTCAGCATAGACTGACATTGGCAGAAATCTTTCGGCGATTGACAATGTTAGGAGACAGCCCTTGGTGTTCACATTTAACATGCGCCTCGAATTCGGGGGAATCAGGTCCTGGATCGATTTCAGAAGCAACATGCATTTTCGGTCTTGTCAACCTCCAATCTTCGGAATTTCTTTTTAGAAAAAAAGGCGAAAAGAATGATATAGGAAAAGCCGACTACCCTTGAGCCAACATTTTGAAATCCAAAACCCTTCAGAGTCCGATACGACCTTCGAGGCTCGGTCGAACTCACTAACAAGGCGTGGATGTTCAATTTGATATAGTCGCTCTTCAATCAACCTAATCAGCACATCGTCTCGGCGACATAACAGGCCCAGTACCTTTGAAACCGTGCTTCACACAGGTGTCGCAAACATTATCAACTGCTGGATTTGGTTGAAACGTGCAACCTGTGTCGCGGATGATTCGTGCGTACGCTCTCTGGTGTATAATTTCAAGCCTTCAAAAAAGCGGGGAAAAGAAGAGTAGATCAAACCTCGCAAATTCGTTTAATATTTCCTGCCTTAGAGGGATCAAGGTGGTGATGGGAGCAGAGTATATCATCTTGCAAGATAGGTATCCGCGACGACACCCCCTCAACCCCCTGGAATGGTTCATTGGTACTTTCCATTAATACAGCCTCATTAGAGCGTCGTGAGAGCCATCTCTTTAGTGCATGCTGACTGACGGCCACAGAGGGCTGCGCGAAGCTTCAGCATCGGTATAATGTAGACAAAGAAGACATTACCTCTTCCATGGATCGGATGTTCCATGTGCGATAAATTTCCATAACCTCTCGTCGCCGTTGCTGGAATTGAGATTTGGCAAGATTCTCTCTATGGAGGCTGTGAATTGAATGGAATGTGTATATTCGAACTTCATCTACTTTATATTGAATGTGTCACAAGCTTCGTCATGGACAGCATTGAGTAAATTTACAACTTTCAATGCCCTGGGGGGTGGCACAAGACCAGCGATAGACGTTTGATTGTTTTTTAACATGAGAGGAGCCGAAGGTTCTTTGCGAGAATATATGAGCATATATGCATCTTTCGATGAGATGATTCTATTGATACTAGAACGTGAGACACCTCAAATCCAGGTTACATAAAGAAGTGACATTACTTGGATTTGAAAGGAGTAGACTCGGTTTGAATTGCCCTAAATGATATACCAGCTGAATACCGTTGGTAGCTGGGTTGATAACTAACCCACTGGGCAGTTTCATCATCGCTATCATTGACCCTACGCCGCTTCCGATCATTCACACGACTTTTCCACACCTGCGAGTGGCGAATCCTTGAAGGGGGTCAGGTACACTAATGTGGGTAAGAAAATAAACTGCACAGTTCTTCTCTTTCTCCTTTGGCATCAACAGTAGTAAGCTTGAATTTCGGTTCGCTGAGAGAATTGATTTTGGTAACAATCTCATCGTTGAACTGAAACCAGGACTGAGTTCTGGAAGAGGTATGCAGATCGTCTCGATTAATTATAAACAGAGTCTTACCCGCCATCGTAAACTTGAGCTTCATAATGACCATGGTATGCACTAGAACCTTTATGAAGCAAAATTCCACGTAATTCATATGTTGCCTGGTCTGTAGTCCCCAAAAATTTGCTCATATCTAAAGAGACAGGAAAAGATACAGCGTGCTTCGATTTTTTGCGCTCCATCGCCGAAACGTCGTAAACAAAACGAAGCAGTGAAAAATGTAAAACAGGTGGCAGCTCTCGAAGTTCCGTATACCTGGTGGCATCCTGCAGGCTGTCACACTGGGAACAGAGATATCTAAAGAGAATGAGATAGTGTTGGTTTTATGGGACCAGACTCACTGGTTATCACCAGACAGTAGCTCTGGCTCAAGAAGAGCGGATATCCGGTCTTCTAGCCTTGAGTTGCTCTTTAGAACTAACAGTTGTAGTGTTGCGGCTTGTCAAATTAAAAAATCCTTACTGTCAAGTTAATTTCAATCTCAAGGAAGTCCGATATCCTTTCGGAGCGATAATGGCAATGATTACATATTGTCCCATAAACCTGTTTCCCCTGAAACTATTCGCAGCATCCTCATTAACCATATATTTAGGATTCATAAACGCCAACCTGGTCTGTGATGAGACATTTGACCGCTGGGACAGCTTGTTTCTTGAATTCTGCGTCCAGATGGGACATAAACAATTTCGAGAATCTATATTTTCGGGTGTTTGAGGCTATATGGTTTAGCTAAAAACGTTGCGTACTCTTGAGCATCTTGTTGCTCAGTTGCTCGAAGTTGGAGGCTTTCGACAAGTTTAACGGGATTGAAGACACTCTGAGTGCTTTCTTGGAGAGCAGCGAAAGTAACCTGTAGTTGAAATATAGGTGAATCCTAAAACACCCTTGAGCTTCCATTTCTCTGCTGGGGCAAGTCAAAAGATGACCTCGAATTTTGCTTCGCCTTCTGGTAATGGCTGACAAGTATATACACCGTTCCGAAATTTCAGATCGCGGAACCACACCTGGGTAATCGAATGTCCACTATAAAAATGATCAAAACACAAAAGGCACTGCCTACCTGAAGAGAAGCATTGGCGTAACAAGTCGAGCCAAGGTTCTGGACAAACCGTTGATGGTGGAGAACGGTCTGTTACAGAGGAACTCACTTTCAAGCCTACAGGATAACCTGGTTCCCTCACGGTCAATATTGGGTTGTCACCTAGGTTCACGGTTTTCAAGAAGTTTCTCATGGCGTTGCCTATTTATTTTATGAGTTGTCAGGCGGGCATTAAAAACCAACACCCACTTTCATTTTCCCAACCGTCTTGCCCAAGATAGTTCAGGCAATTAGGATTTGATCTGCAAACCTTAGGAGTACATTTTGACTCTTCGTCGTCTGAAATGGTAATAATATCGTTCTGGTGTTCACCATCCCCTGCAGCCCGTTTGAGGGAAGGTTCTTGCGGCTCCGTCTGGAAATGTAGCGAGTACTTGTTGGGACAAAACGGAAATTTGCTCTTTTTCGAAAGTCCACATGTTGCCATTCGGTGTTCATCCGTAATGTCTGCAGGGCTCATGACACTAGTGCCAACCCAGTCCCAAGAAAAGGAGCCGCTGCTAGGAAGTGAGCTTCTATTGAGATATTTGCCTGGAGACAGGCCCTGTGAAGCCAACGATACGCGTCTTTTCCTCTTCACCGGCATGGAATTTGTAGGAACTGGGTAGTCCGCCACCCAACGAAGAAATAGAGAAATAAAGTGTCACAAGTCACGGTTCGCGAGGCCGCGCGTGATACTGAAGTCTACAACGCGTGACCGTTACATGACCCGGACTACTTATGGACCCTCCAACAGCACCAACCAATTTCTGGACACAACTATTGTTGAGGCCGATCCAGCGGTTCAGTCGAAACGGTAGTACCAATGCTAGCGAATCACGAATTCGTAGGCGGAGGGCGGTAGTCTCTTTTATTACCCGGAGGCTATGGTTGTTGCAGTTGGTTTCCTGCTTATACTACCCCGTCAAATTCACCTCACTACCTTTTATCCAGACTCACACTTTTCTGCACCGGGTATCTTTGGCTTCTGATTATTCCCTCACCTCGCCTAGGTCGGAGAACTTACATTGATGAGAATGCACTTCAACCAGGCCAAGTGAGCGTTAACACAGCCCTTCCACTTAGGCCTCTTTAACAAGAACCTTCAGGTAAATACATATTGGAATTGGGGAGATGTTCATGCAGCAGACAAGAATCTTGCTCAATTAGAAGCCCTGCGGGACTCGAATGCTACGAGTAAGCAGTAAGTCCCCTTTTAACTAATATTTATCTTATACTTATTACCGTGACAATTCAAGACGTGCCGAATTCATCAGAGATCAATTCCACAAGCTTGGAGTGTCTGCTTCCACACAAAACTATGCGTTCTCAACAGGCAACACGGTTTGAAAATATTCTTTGTTCTATGCTCTAGCTTACCCGCCGCTCTTAGATAACCAACGGAACAAATGTATACGGTATCATAGCGTCTCCTCGGGCTCCAGGGACCGAGGCGATGGTGATCAGTGCATCATGGTTAAGTAGAACTGGCGACGGAGACGGAACTCTCAATCTTCGCGGCGTTTCTACTGTTCTTGCTCTAGCTGGCTTTCTCAAAGGCACGACCTTCTTCATCTCCCTTAGTCGGTAGCCTTAACACGCCAACCCCTAGGTTATTCCCTCTGGGCCAAAGATATTGTGTTGGTCGTCAGTGATGGCCACCTTGATGGAATGCATGCCTGGCTTGCTGCATACCATGGTTCTACACAGTCCAGTAAGCTATTATGTGGTTTCACACTCTCCATGGATTCAACTACGTCTCTGTCAGACCTCCAAGCCGACCATTTAGACCTTCCTTCTGGAGTGATCTGGACAGCCCTCAATATTGATTACCCTGGACATTCATTTTCTCATTTGGGAATATTCTTTGGCGAGTGGATTACAAATTAACTTCAAGTTCCATGAGCTGACAATTCTAAAGAGGGTAATAATGGACGCCTCCCTAACCAAGATCTCCTCAACTCGTTCCAGCGTATCTCACTATATACTGGCGGAGTTCCCGTCTTAGTCTATGATCACCTCGATTCAAGAGAACACCCTGACCTGTCCGGTTTACCACCCTGGATCCCTACTGCCGTCCGAAAACATCCTGAAGTTCAGTCATACGTGTACCAAGCCAAAAACGTGGTTCGGCACTTTAGTTATCAGGCCCGCGGCCGGCCAAGTGGGGTACATGGACTTTTCCATCAGTCAGTCCTTTACTTCTTGCTTTGGATGGGGGTGATAATCTTACTAACGTTAGATTCCGCATCGATGCCATCACCCTCTTCGCTGTTCCTGCCACAGGACCACATGGCTTCCACGCCATTGGCCGGTAAGGGTAAATGGAAATTGTGAAGGATTTGCATCTTACGGAACACTCACAGGGTCATAGAGTCCACACTTCGGACTACTAATAATCTCCTCGAACGTCTACATGCCTCCTTTTTCTTCTACATATTGACAGGGGCCGACCGGTTCCTAAAGATAGGGAGCTATCTACCCAGTGCCATCTTGATAAGTATCGCGATGATGTTTAATGGTCTCCGAATCTGGTCTGATTTAGCTTGGTCTGAGGACCAGCCCGAAATCCCTGAAAAACAAAAACAAACCCAATTCACAAACAAGAAAACGTGGACAAGGAGAACAAGACCTGTTATTAAAGTTCTAGCCATCATGATAGCAACACATGTATACGGAGCTTTCCTTTTTGCTGCGGTGACAAGCTTATGGTTCAGCGATAATCCCAAGGTGGGGAACCTTCGACTTCCAGGCTTCCAGTGACTAAAAACCCAGACAGGTTGCCTCTCCCCTGGTTTTCACGATTTTCGCCTTCATCCCTTTAATCATTCTCTGTGCTCTCCCATCTGAGAAGACTTCCCGTGGCTCACTGTCAGCGACCTTGAAAGCGCTTAATCTTTGTCTTGCATCTACAGTTATATCTATTACAGCTTTGCTTAATTTCTCACTTGCTACCCTTCTTACGATTCTAATGGGGGTCCCGCTATCAATCTCCGCCACAAGCAAAAAATTTGCCGTACGGTTTTGTATGTACAATGTCTACATTGTGCTTGGAATTGGGTGGTTGTTTTTGCAGGACGAGACATTGAAGGCAGTCTGGCATTGGGAGATTTTATCCATCTGGTTTGCACCCTTCGTATGCCTAGTATACACGCCATTGGTATTGCAAGCAGGTCTCGTTTGCCTTTTACCACAGTAAATATAAAGTGGGTTTATACCGATAATATATTTATATATGTACATAGATGTGGTGATGAATAAAGATATCAAAATATTATCGTTATATCCCAGGCGTTGGGTCATCGGAACCGAACAAATCCCTATCTTCTTCGCCCTCCATGTCCTCTTCAACTTCGTTAACGCCGTTATCCGGATCGGTATCTGCATCCATAACAATCCCTTCCTTCTTCATGCGTTGTTTTTCTTTCATTTCATCACGCTGCGCTTGCTTCATTTCTAGATCAGCAGCAAGTTTCTTTAGGGCATCTTCAAACCGTTTCTAAAATCAAGGTTTAGTCAAAAGGAAAAATATGACAAGTATAAGATAAACTCTAATCAGTGGGTTTGCCGAACTGGCAATTTCCTTTCCCTTCTTTGCGACGGCGGCCTCCAGGTCCCGGATCTCCTCATTTATTAGCTTTCTCGCCTGAACATCTTCATCGTCTTCGTCTTCATCTTCGTCTTCTTCACTTTCTTCATCTTCGTCCTCGTCATCACCATCTTCATCCTCATCCTCTTCATCACCAAGTGCCAGGTCCAGCTCGGCGGCCAACTCCTCATCAATATCACCATCCCCGCCTTCGTCCTCTTCGTCCTCGCCTTCTCCTTCGCCTTCATCACCTATATCGTCTCTGGGCGTTTGCGGTTCGCCCATATCCGATATAGCAGGAGTAGGGGCATCAAGTGGCTCCTCTCTTTCTAGGAATTCGGAGTCTGATAGGTCCGGGTTTACATTTTCCAAAATTTCTTAAAAATGGGTCAGGATATGGGAGCCTGAAGATAGGAAGGCCTTATACCGTATTTAACTTCGGATGCCAGCGCGTCTTCGTCCAGTAATCTCTCAACTTCTTGTTCAACACTCTCAATTGTCTGCGATTTGGGGGATCAAAACTGGGACTACGCATTAAGCGAATTATTTACTCGTCTGTTAACCCTTTTACGAAATCTTCGTTTCCGAACATGATGTAGAGGCGGTGTTATCCCATGTGGCCAGATAAATTCATCGATGTTGAAGTTTCTTTGATTAGCCAAAGCTTCGTCGTTCCCAAGTTTATTCTCTACAACGAGCATCTGAAAAAGTTTCATGAGAAACTCGTTGAGCACTCGGGGAGAATGGCACAACCTGACATATATCTGCCACTTTAAACATTTGTTTATTGTCTAGCGTCTTTTGCGACTCAATGATGCAAGGAAGATCCACTAATTTAGCAGAATACGTAGATTTTGCGATGTGAAACGTGGCCCGCCGAGAATCTGTGGGTAACTTGAGTTATCAGGATAATAGAATACATACTTTTTGTGTACCCACCCTTGAACTTGAACCAGACATCATTACTGACCTCACGAGCGGCGACCATCTTCCTCAGATTTTCCGCTTCCTCTCCAGGAGGCAGTCTCAAGATAAACTGTTCTTCAAAAGCAAGATCCTCATCGTCAGAATCTAATTCTCGGTCGTACTGCCCCAGGAAGGACATTCCAGGAGCTTGCGCAGCTGCCTTGTCGCTCAGTTTGAGTTTGAGTTTGGGTTGGGGTTTCGATTTTGCAGTCGAAGAGCGCGTAGTACGTTCTGTCGCCTCCATCAGGGTGTGTGTTGGTGGATTGCTCGAGTTGCGTAAACGTGAGGAACCAGCTATGGAGTGCCCCGCAACGGTCTTAGGATGTGAAGGAGTGTACGATCCCAGATGTATCGGTACGTTCGTAGATCTTGATGGCCCTGCTTGCATTTCGAGGGCCTCAACATCGTCGACGACGATCAGGTCTTCTTCCATAATTTCGCTGTTGAGGCACAATGGAACAAGACGTCACGTCACAGTCATGTTACTGGAGTGACGCATTACTCATATACAAGTATTTGATATAAGCAAATATATGAAAGTATCCGCAAGCCATTGTCGCGATCTTGAACGGAATTTATTACAGCTCATCCTCAGAATCTAAGTCTCCTTCCCGCTTCTCTAAAGCTGCCTTGATAGCAAGAAATCTTGATCCTCCCACCACAACTATATATGATGCTAGACTTCCCACAGCTAGACCAATAAATCCCCAGCGCATTCGGTCATAATGAACATCTTCTTCTGTTTTCTTTAGTTGTTTCCGAGCTGCTGGAGGTGAAGGAATTAACGAGCTCCATAAGAAACCTGACGACGTAAGGTTGCGTCTGGTAAGGTCTGAGAAGCGGAATCCATAAACCCTGCGGGTGTGTGCCACAAGAGTGGGATAGGATTCCGTGACAAGATTGCTCAATGAGGGGTCGGGGTAAGCAGGACTTGTGAGGAGTTGTATATGTGCCGCCAATATAATATCAAGAATTGTCGGTCTCAAATGGAAAATTAGGACTAATTTGCTAATTTATATAAAAACGCACCTATGAAGGAAGAAGTAATCTCGGTCGCCAAGTAACCGAACGTATATATCAAGCGATGTTCGTGCTTTCTCCATGACCTAGTATAGATCAGCATACCCACTGAGGGTAATGTAAAAAATAAACTTGATACCTTTTCGCGTTCGAAAGCTTTCAGAAAAACGTGAGTTTTCACCTCCGTGTTGTTTTTTGGATCCCCTTTAAACGACTTCTTTTCTTCTTTCTCCGCGTCAGGCAGATTCCACAATCCAGCCGCTTCGAGCCTGGGCTTAAAACTCAGACGAATTCTTCCTGGGACATAATACCGTTGTGGTACGGGGAACAACGAAGCTAACATTGGACTGGTCAGGCCCACCCAATTCGCCTGGTGCGAGTACATTGTGTAATACTAAAAGGGAGAATGAGTAACGGGTCATTAGGAAATAATAGGACTAGACCCACCACAATATCTCCAAGATTGGCCTCTATGTGAGCCCACCAGGCAATACTTTGAGATTTGGCCATCTGATCCAGGGATCCTTCAAGGCTGGCGTTTGAAGACAGCGGGTTCTTCAAGGCCGCAACATATTTAATAATTAATGCAAGGGTTGCCACTGTTTGTTGTTCATGCACAAGATATGGAAGTTCTCCTAAAATAAGTTGCAGTAATAGGAACAAAGATCAGAATAATACCACCTACCCACCAGTCGGAGAAAGATCCGGATTGTTGCACTCGACAATATGGAACTTTCCAGGGATTGCTAGTTGTAAATAAGTAATGGCAGCAAGACAAGGGGGATCAAATGAAGGTAAATTCCATTGCTGGGGCCAAACATGAAGGAAAATGTCGTCTTGAGCCATTCGTGCCAAAGTGGAACTTGAGTCAAAACTTCGAACCATTACTAGTGTTCCTTCCTACCACGTGACAAGAACCAGGGCTTGTTTCGGTGAGTGAAGTCATTGGATCCAAACACTACTGTATGATCACCTCTCTACCACTGGCAAAGGTTCAAGTTTTGGCAATCCTAAACGGCGGCCTTCCATTCTACTTCGACACGATATATATCCGACGCAGGAAGGAAGCATCTATATTCTCCAGAAGTTAAACAGCCACATGTGATGCCCCAGCGGTCCGCTGGAGTCCCGTCACTAGTCAGCCAACCGTTAGCCCATCGCAACCATCTTTGTATCCTTTTCTCTTCGTCCCTTCCTAAGATCAAGTATGTGACTATGTCATCTGCAGCTAATTTCTCCGTAAACATCAATATTTGAATTCTGCGTTTCTAATATTTCGCATACGAATTCGTTGCGCATTCTGGCTTTTATTTAAGCCCCTCTTCAAATATGATGTATGCAATGAATACCTCGATCACTTCTGGAATTGTGAATGCAAAAGCGCGTGTGCATTCGGGTCGTCTTTTTCAGCATTCAGTCTGGGATCTAGGAATCTCTGCCAGATGCATGTGACGAAAGTCCGGGCCGCCAGCACACCAGCCCTGGTACCCCTACACTATCATTGCCTCATAATCAAGAGGAACAATGTTGGGAGAAATTCGGCCCCAACCATTCCCATCCCCGGCCATCGAGTTCGAGCCGCTGGCCGGATTGGAACACGAAGCCTCTATACATTCCTTTAAAGCTGGACTTGAATCTTTCACTCGGTAATTCGTAAAATATCCCTTTGAAAAATATGCGACTCTCTGGATATCTGGCCATTCTCACCACGGCGGTTTCGTCTTGCTCTGCTCTGCTAGCTTTTCCTGGCGCTGAAGGTAAGCGTGTACAGCAGCAAGGTTTTTTTTATTTGTTTAATTCTTCGTAGGGTTTGGAGCGCAAGCTACTGGAGGAAGAGGCGGCAGCGTCTACGTAGTGACAAATCTCAACGACTCTGGCAGCGGAAGCTTCCGCGATGCCGTTTCTCAGTCTGGAAGGGTCGGTGTATCAATTCCATACTTGATAGTGAACTAAAACAGTCAAAAGATCGTTGTCTTTGCAGTGGGGGGCCTCATCACTATTAGTAGCAGAATAGTTGTCAGTAGTCGCGTTACTATCGCCGGCCAGACAGCACCAGGACAGGGTATCACCGTATATGGCAATGGGGTATCTTATTCTGGAGCAGATAATACCATTACACGGTACATCCGTTACAGAATGGGAAAGACTGGTGGGATATTGCTTCTCCCCTGGTGGTACTGATCAAGTTTCATTTACGTGATTCCGTCAACAAGGTGATTCCGGGAAAGACGCTATTACTATCGCTAACGGCGCGAACATGATATTCGACCACGTATCTGTCTCGTGGGGCCGGGACGAGAACTTTTCCATTAATGGGGACGTTTCTAACATTACCATCTCGGATTCACTGATCGCCCAGGGCCTTGAAACACATTCATGTGGGGGGCTCATTCAAACTGATGGAGGAGTCAGCATTATCCGAACCTTGTATATTGACAATAAAACTAGGAACCCCAAGGTCAAGGGCGTCAACGAGTTCGTAAATAATGTCGTACGTGACGTCCCATTAATCTACCCCTGGTGTGCCCCTTTCCACTCATGTAATGACAGGTTTATAACTGGGGGGGAGGTGGCGGTTACATTGCTGGAGATTCTGACGGCCCTTCCTACGCAAATATTCTGAATAACATATTCATAAGGTCCACCTTAAATTTTAGCAGGTATTACCGACATTAACTATCTTTCAGCGGGCCTTCTACCTCGGTGTCTCCTTGTATGTCTTCTCCAATCTGCGTAATTTAAATAAAAACTTATCTCTTTTAGTTACTCGTGGAAATGCTAACTTCCACACCTACGTCTCACAAAATTATTATGATCCTGATCGAGTGAGAATTATGTATTTATTTTAATGATTTTTCATTGATGCAACGGGAATTCATTAGGACGGTACCCTTAACGGCTGGGTTTTCTCTCAGTCTACAGAGAACTACTCTGGTGTTGATTTTCAGGCAAATAAATATAACTACCCGACTGTTAAAACTCTTCTCAGCCCGACAGATGCCCTTGCCAAAGTCAAAGCATCAGCAGGGGCGAGTAAATCGCGGGACCGAATTGACACTTACTTGGTAAATACCGAATTGGGGTCTCTTGGGAAAGTTGGGGCACTCATCTCGGATCCACTGGTTGCGCCAATGAACGGACCAGGTCCAATCACAGGTGGAACAGTAAGATTACATACACAAACCAAAATTAATGATTATAATGCTGACATCCACCTAGGCACCGGTCGACACAGACAAGGACGGTATCCCAGATGCCTACGAAACAGCTCATGGGACAAACCCGAACGTTAATGATTCAGCAAATATTGCATCTAATGGTTATGCCAGTAAGTTTAAGGTTTAATTTTAATGAGCAATTCTAAACAATAGTGAATTAAAGACATTGAGAACTACATTAACTCCTTGGTACCATAAATATACTATTTACGAGCTCCTCCCAGGTCAAGGAAAATATATTTTGTTTCTATGGATCCATCATTCTCAATAAAAAGCGACAAAGCAATATACGACAAAACAAAACGACAAAGCCAAACTTAAAGCACTACGATCAACGTACCAGACAAGTTGTACTGTACACCTTCATTGACTTCCCCCATCCTCAGTGCTGCTACCTTCTGAACCAACAGAAATATTTGGACCGTCGTGGAATAAAATTACACCCTGCCCCGGGAATCCGTGTTTCTTTGATGGAACGACATAACTCGCCGCTCTCCGTGTATTGGACAGTGGTTTGTTTGTCTGTTGACCCCGTACCTGAACGTATTCATATTAACAAAAGGAGAAACACTAAAACCTCAATACAGATATTTACTATAGGGAACTTTTGTTTTTTCTTGGGAGGGCTTGGACTTGGACTGTAAATTGGCATTGTTGACGGCATGCTAACAACACGGCGAACTGTGGGTCTTTGGGGAACTACCGGAATCATAGGAGCTTCTGGTTCGGTTAAAATGCCCTGCGATTCAAGGAAATCTTGGTAATTCTGACAGTTAGCCAAGGTTCAATGAGTGTAGTGATTTCCACCGACCTCGAGACCTGTACCGGAATACAAATGACACATAGGTGTTCGCTTTCTGCTCACCAGTGGATTTTGCACCATACGGTTTAACTGACCAGGTCGTAGCATACTGGTCCACGGTTTTCATCTCTTCACCAAAACTATGAACATATTTTGAACAAGTCATCTTAGTATTCAAAACCCATTATAACTCACCCAATACGGAGCTCTCCTGCCTTCCTCTTACCTAAGATTGTTTGTGGGACGTTTTGAATCATATTGGCTGGCTTGGCAGCAAGTCGCTCAATTCGCTTGATCCTTAAGGTGACCATTCCTACTTCCTTACCCCCTGCTTCCGATGTGTTCTGCTCGTCTACGGTGCATAAATAGTCTGCTGGGTAAGGTCGATAGCACAGCATACCTTTCGCTTCGATCCTTTGAAACATGAAAGGCCGCTCACTGGATTTTGATGTTCTAACTCCTTGTCTGGAAGCCAGCCCTTCACCGAACAGGAACCTCCCAGGGACAACGAAACCATCAAGGGTTATAAAGGCACAGGTATCAACTTTCCCTCCATGATCTTTCCAGAATACTGTGAAGGCCTAAAATATATGAATGAGCCAATTCGTGCAGCAAAAGATTTGTGGAACTCACCTGACCTTCTTCACTGGGGATCCAGCAAGAGACTCTGTGAGAATTATTGTCGACTGCAACCAAATACTCTGGCAATGGCTTCCCATCCACCATAATCCACGCTGAAAATCCTCGGTGGGTTAACATGGTTATGGTTCGCTCTGGGAGCGGAACACCACGAGATTTGCCAATTTAGAGCTGTATGAGTCCCATCAGGAGCAAAAATCGGATATCGTATATTAGAAAGAAACGAATAAGGGACTTACCGAGAAAAGTGGTCAGTGCCGAGAGCTGCTTTGTTGAAACAAGTTCGCTGAAATTAGGATGGTTCCGAAAGTGGTTGAAATTGATGGCTCCGATCGTGTTTTGAGTCACGTGCTGAGGATCATTATATTCGACTCGACTTACAAAGTCGCGACTGCTCCTTTGATTCCAATGCCCCCCAAACGCGCCACATCTTCTAAGCGCAAGTCCAATGTATCCGACGATGAAACTCAGCCAAGCCAACCCCCAGTCAAGAAGACGAGAACCTCCGCGCCACACTCCATTGAGAATTCCAACGTGCAACCAACCAACACCGTAGTACCTGCTCATATTGAGTTTCCTGTTAAAAGCCCCGGCACCCTACGTTTGTCAACGTGGAACGTCTGCGGTCTCGCGGCGAGTCAGAAAAAGGTCTGTAGGCTAGCATATGAACGCGACGAATAATCCAATCATTTCAGGGTTTTAAATACTATATAGAGGCAGAGGATCCCGATATCCTGGTGCTCACAGAGACCAAAGTTTGTTGGACTGGTTCTTTCAGAATTCCCACACAAACTGATATTTTCCTAGGTCAACAACGAACCCGTTGATCCTGTAATAAAGGAGCGTTTTCCTCATTCTTACTGGACAATCTCTGACAAAAAAACATACTGTGAGGGTTATTGTCTCATATTTGCCGCTCCATATCTAAGTATCACAGCTGGGACTGCAATTCTTTCAAAATATAAACCATTAAGTGTCAGCAAGACACTTCCCGGACACCCTGACCCTTCCCTCGTGAAAGGGAGGATCATCACACTGGAATTTGAAAGTTGCTATCTTATTGGGACTTATGTCGTGAACGCAGGCACAGGCTTAAAGGCAACTCCAAGCACTCTGCCAGAGACCTGTCACTAAGCCTATCTGTTTGTTTTGCAGACTCTGGACTCCAAGAAAGAATGGAACATTCATTTCGAATCCTACATCCGAGAGTTGGACAAGAAAAAGCCTATCGTTTGGACTGGTGACCTGAATGTTGCCCCTACAGCAATAGGTATAACGTTTGGGTATAACCAATACCAACTTCCTTAACCTCGCAAAGATCTAGCGAATCCTAAGACCAATTGGAACAAGACACCAGGTTATACGGAAGCTGAAACGACCGCTTTTAAAAACATTCTTAATCCCCCAGATGGTGGCCCCAAATTCATCGATATCTGGCGCCAGCTTCATCCAAACGATAAACATTACACATACTTTTCGTACCGGTTTAATTGCAGATTAAAGGGTCTTGGTTGGAGACTGGATATGTGTAAGTCCGTTGTGATACGACTGACAGTTCACAAATTAATACACTTAATTTCAACCTAGTTGTCCTGAGCGAGCGTCTCATCAACCGAGTGAAAATGGTACATTTAATTATATTAGGTACCGTTTCCGAACTGACTGATCTCTTTACAAACAGTGCGAAATAAGGAGCGAAATATATGGTGCCTCGGATCATTGTCCCCTCACCATGGAAATTGAGGGTGATTTATAAATTGTGGAAGACAATCTTATGCGAACGTTACCACAAAATAGAAAATAGTAGTGAGACTGCGGACACTCATTACCTCGCGCATGTGAAACATGTTTGGGTTACACAAATAACTACCCTCATTCTAGGACAATCTTTGAACATCTTCCGAAAAGTTCGCAAGTCCTTGTCACCTTAGTCTTGGGTTGGGGGGATTAGATTGAACCTGTCTAAAAAATGAGACAGCGAGTAAGGGATCGATTCCCTTCTCCAGTTGGCGGGTTTCCCATCTAGAGATACAAGATTTCTTTTGGAAAAGAGACAATATATTGGTTTAATTAACTAGAGTGTGTTTCTGCCACCAACAAAAGGACAAAAAATGGGGGCACCGCGGATTGAACGCGGGACCTTCAGAATTCAGTTGACTTCAGTCTGCTGCTCTCCCAACTGAGCTATGCCCCCATTGGAAGAAACTAATCTGATATTCTATTATTACCCAATGGGCCTGGCAGATGGGAAATTTCCCCCTCATCCATGGTTACACATTCTCAGGGTTTAGTTCAAGTCTCCCAACCTTTAGTCCTTTGATAATACCTGAACTATTAGATTAAAGTCAAATAAAGTGCAGGGGGCATAGCTCAGTTGGGAGAGCAGCAGACTGAAGTAAATTGGATTCTGAAGGTCCCGCGTTCAATCCGCGGTGCCCCCATTTTTTGTCCCATGTATCAGTAATTACAGACCTTACTACTGTTATCACACAGCTTTATTTATTTCTTTTGTCATAACTCACTATTTCATTCCCTAGGTTGGTGATATATCGATAAGTACCCAAGCGTGTACGTGCTAAAATACTGTAGGGCCCAATGTTTCCCCATCGAGATTAACACTGCCAGCCAAAGTGTTTAATACTCTCCAAAACGTACATGCCCTGTCTGTTCCGCATGGGCTCGAGCTCCCTTTTCTCCCTTTAAACCTTGCCCACACTCCTAGAATATACTCCAACATTAATGGACCCTCTATTCATCGACAAAAAAATTCACGTGCCTCGCATTTAAGATCGAACGTTGAAGTATTTGTAAAGGCTTTCTTCTCCCTCAATATACTTGCGAGTTTTTTTGCTGCAACTAAGACTGCGTCGTCTTCCGAAGAAGTTTTCTTATAGGGACCGTTAGATGAGTAAATATTTGGTATTTTCGGGGTAGACGCCCACCACAGGGAAGAGTGTCTGGTGCCATTCACTCGGCGCTTCAGCCATGGGTGCAAGTGTTGCAGCATCATAATGGATTCCAGAATATATAACAACGCAACGCATACCCCCCGTGGTATCCCCTGGTGGGGAGAATCGGTCTATACGCCCTGTCTCGACATCGATACTTGAAATTTCGGTTTTGAAATGCGCTGCGAGGACACCTAGGTCAATGGCTCCACCCCAGGACGAGGGTTTGAGAATGGTGGCTATATATTGTGAAGGTGGCATTCTAGATTCAAGTTCACTATGTTGGGGATCCAAACTTAAGCTATCAACGTACCCTAGAATTGCTTCATTGTATGTCTCTGGATCATTACGAATGCCCTCAGCGACGACTGTGTATTTTGTGTTTTAGCACCTGTGTAAATGTTCGCATTTGGACGAGTATTTTCACTGACTCTTTCGCATTTCTGGTGCCTTGGTTATGGTCTGCTCAAATATAAGGGAAATTGCAGCAAAGAGACACGAATTGTCGTCTGGAACTATCTAAAGAATACAGTGAGATGTAGCCTCTGCATCTGCATTTGAACTTACTCTGTGGACAAGAACCCCCCCATCCGTTGCCACAGAATCAGGGCCAGTAGATTGCGGCGATGCTGTGGATGCTGGTATCGTGGTCGGCATGGGGCCCATATTGTCTGTTGCGCCCCGTCGTGTCGGCGAGACGGGGGTGACTGGATTGTTCCTCGAAGTGGGCCCCGAGCTACGTTGGCTAGAGTCAGTTACTAGTTCACTGACTATGATCTGCTCTCCACTCTTCAATCCTAGACTAGCAAGTGGTAGTTCTGGGATGAGGGTTAGTGCATGGGGTGGATATCCAGCTTTTACTATGAATATACAGGTGAGGTATTGTGTGGGCTCGATGAATGGAGGATTACGAACGACTTTGACGCGAGGGAAGGATATCAGATGCTGCATATATTTCTTGCTGGAGATGCTGCACGGTAAAATCGTCACGGTCAAATGCGACCTGGATGGTGGTTACGCCCTTGGGATGGCGAAGACGGACTGGAGCCATGATATTATTATAAAATTGGGTGGATAGAGGAAACTATATGCGCTTGGAAGAAGAGTGACGCAATCCCTCATCTTATCTCATTATCTTATCTAATCGCGCTCTTCAGTGCAAGACCGCAAGTTTTGCGCTGGCTCTGGTGGCAATCGCTTCATACTTGCGCATTCCACCGTCGAGTACCTTCAGCTGCCCTTTGACCAGGCGATACACCACCCCTGCCTTCGCCTGCCACTCGCCCCTCGTTTCTTCCTCCTCTTCCTCTTCCTCGTCACTATCTCCAGCTGCCTCGTTTGGTGACTCACCCTCAACAACACAGCGCATAAAAAATCTGTCGGATAGTCAAAATAATGTCCATGTCGAATTTATTCGTTTTCATACCGGTCGTGGGTGATAATTAGTAAGGCACCTTGAAACTCTTTCAGGGCGTCGATCAAGGCCAACACGGTATCAGAGTCGAGGTGTGTCGTCACTTCGTCGAGGATGAGCAGATGTGGTGGGGAGTAGATCAATCTCGCTAACGCCAGCCGAACCTGGACCAAAGGTTAGGCAAAATTAATAAAATTTTGGCCAAACTTCACACTTTTTGGCCGCCTGATAGAGCTGCAACTGGCACATCACTGGCGACTCTGCCCGGTAATCCCAAGCTTCCAAGAAGGCCTCTAACTTCCTGCTCCGTCCATGCACTACCAATCACGTCCATCATCTCTCTTAATGCTGTTAGTTCTGGATTCGCTGCACCTTTTCGTTCTAGTGCTTCTACCTCATGTTGAGAGAAACACTGTATCTTGGCGCGCGGATGTCTCGTTACATTGCCTTTAGTGGGCTTCAGGCCGCCCAGTCCTCCTCCGCCCGAATCCTCCACCCCAACAACCAAACCCACAAGGGTGGATTTTCCGCTTCCGTTCAGACCTGCAATTCCTACT